>VXAV01006442.1:0-32773 GCA_013399715.1 Alectura lathami | reverse complement strand
AAAAAAAAAAAAAGAACATTTTTTATCATTTTTGCGTAAGGGACAATCATTTGAAACCCTTCCTTGAGCCAAAAAAAAATCCCAGGACACAGGCAAGTTGAGGGATTTTCAGTAATTGTATCCTTCACATCTATCTTCTGCATAGATAGCTATGAAATAAATACTGTGTGAGCAAGTATAAAAATGTGCTTGAAGTACTTCTGTTAGATGGAATCTCATCCCCTTGAAATTGCTTTCCCATGAAAGATGCCCACTGACAACCAGCAGTTTAACTAGCTAGGAATATATATAGTCAGCTACCACTCAGCCTTAAACTGTTATCTGATTTGTCCCATAAAGAAAAATATATGAGGTACATGATACAGCACGGGGATAATGTACAATAAACATAACTTACCCAGCAGGAAAATGAGTTCCCGTTGGATCAGCTCACAACAGAATCAGCTGTGTGAGAACCCCCCCAATCCGATCAAACTGGTTTCTTGTTTATACTACTGTATCCCACAAGCATAATTAAAAACAGTCTTTTTGGTGAGATAAAAGCTTTCAAATGACTTATTCTAGTGAAGCCTGCCAAATTTTTTCCCCCTTTTGAAAATTAAATGGGTATTACTTCCTGCAGTTGCAAGGGAGCCTCACTACTCTCTTCTCAGCTTTTCCACCTGAATCCTTTCAGAGCATGCGATCAGTGTTGTCTTTTTAGGTTTCTTGTTAGGATTTGAGAAGCTGTGGTTCATAAAGAATGGAATCTGCATGTACTCAAAAGACTTTCAAAAGTCATTAAGTTAGAAGCTGTAAAGCCTTCTGGATAAGAGCTCGCTAAGTATGTTTACATTTCAGTAACAGGAATTATTAACTTATGTCTCTATTAAAAGATCAAGTGGAAAAAAGGAGTCTTATCCATAGTGCTGGATTTATTACATATTTTCATACATATTAATCATCATCACTTTAGATATTCTGTATTCCTTTAAGTATTTGGAAAGAAAGTCTTTACGCAGCTCGTATCATCAAATATTTGCTATAATAAAACCAAGGCAGGGGTTCTGGGCTAACTTTCTGCGTGTGTGCCTTCTCAGTGCTGCTGTTGCGGGGATCTGATGTTCCTGCTCTTTTTTAAACACGTAACCTTCAGGCCACACACTACGGAAAAGTAACAGAAGTTTCCTTTGTGGCTTCAGGACCCAAAGACCAAATGGAGTCTGGGTGACATAAAAAAAGGCCGCAGCGGGTTGGACCGGCTTTGGCCATAAATGGGTTTGTAGGAAAGAGAAAGAGCTGGGAGAGTGTATAGGATAGCTACCCAAAGGTCCCCAACCTTCCCCTCATAGTCACAAGTTCACTGCAAGCTCCGTATGAAGTTTTGTCTGTTCCTGTTGGCCACTTCCCTCTCGTTTTCTTGAGCTGTGTACTCCTAAGCATTTCTTACTGAGACTGTGAACGCTTCATACAAGCACAGTGAAGCACGGCCTCTGAGCCGGTTCCTGGTAACAGTGCGTTTTAAACATATTAAACATATTATTATTTAAAACATATTAATGTTTCAGTTTCAAACAGAACACAAATTAATCTTTTAACAGAAACCGTGATTTCTTACCTCCCTCAGCGCTTGTTTCTAGCAAAACTCGTTCACTACTTTGAAAGTCATTTTTTAAACTCAAAGTAAACAAGACTGCTCTCTAACTCTGTAACAAGCCCTGTTGTCTTTGGTTATTCCAGATCTGTTCTTGATGGAGGGACATCATCAAGACAACTTCGTCATTCTCCAGTCAGGGCTCTTGCTACAAGCTTACACAAAGTGCCACAAGCTGTTGGAGATAACATGGTACCTCTCTGGTGCACCACTGTCCACTTCACTGCTGTTTGGGAGCCCACTTCCAGGTATTGACAAACATTTTTATTGATTTCCTTGACTTTGTTGAAAGCTGTTTTTAACCACAAATGATTTTTTTCCCTGTATATAGCTACAGGGCAACGAGTTTCTGCAATTGATTCCTTCTCACACTACAGCATTGACAGCTTGGTCCAGAAAAGCAGTGGAGCAGGGAGCCCTGCTTGCAAGCTGAGCAATGCCAGCCCCGTGCTATGATTTTGGAATTCAGCTGGCATGTCCACTTACAGAAACATCCTTCTTCCACAGGCTCTATTTGCCTGTGAGACCAGAGTCTCTTCCTCCTGGCGGTTAAATGATGGAGAAATATCTGCCAGGACTCCTTTTTGATCGTAAGCGATCACTTATTTGCTCTGAACAATTTTAGCCAGCGCTGCCTGAACAGGTTTGCTGGGACACCTGACACCCAGTGTCAGCTCTGTGGGGAGGGCCCAGAAGCAACCAGTTTATCTTAGAGGTTTTCTGTGTCTTGAGCCCTTAAAAACAAGCTTAACTTTAGAGCTCAAATCAGCACTATGGGGGGCATCCAGTGTTCCTCCGAACACAGCAGCCCAAGGCTGCCCAGAGGCATTACCACTGCTGCACTGAAGCTTGCTGTGAGGTGGAAATACTACCCTGGAGTTCATGGCTTTGTAGCTCTAAGAAAAGACATAACCATCAGATCTTATTACCATCATATGCACAACTCAGTAGGAAGGGAAAATCCAATACAGGACTCTGGGAGCCAATAAATCCTAAAAAAGTTATTTGTGGAGAAAAAAAAAAAAATGCAAAACTCAGGTGGAAGGAGGAGGTTTAGCTGTCCAGCTGCATAGCACAGACATCGCCTGAAAACTGGAGAATTTACAACCTCACAATCACTGTGTGACCAGCACATTAACAGGAAAACTCCCTCCTTCCCAGTTTGTACCTGTGCACCCTGACCAGCAACAACCCAGTTTGTTAAAAACATCGGTTTGCCTAAATTTTTTTTTTTTTTTTTTGCAAAGATTTCATAGCTCTGGGATGAAATTTCTGATCAAATCCATGAAAGAGGCTGAGATAAGAGAAATCTAAGTTTAAGCCTATGCCCTCCCTCGTTCCAGACCAAGCATTCAGTCTCTCATCCCCCTCCCCTTTAGCTTCATGAATATTTATCCTTACAAAGTGGAAGAGCTTTAAACTGAAGAGATCAAAGCAAGGGAGCAAATCCGTGCCCGAGCTCTGCTCCATGGGGGCTTCGGGAGGGCAGCTCAGAGCTCCCGCCCCGGCCCCTGCCCATCCTCACCCCCATCCCACTGCCAGATCTGGGCAGAGGAAAGAGCTGCTTCACCTCAGTTATTACACGCACTGTTAATTTCATTTTGTGCTAATATTAATAAATATTTCCACTTTTAGAGCTGTGGGTCAGCACTTGGTGCTTACCTCCCAATGCTACCAGCCTTTGTAGGAGTGCCTGAAGTACCCACTGCCCTTCCCCTTAATGACAGCTGGTTGAAGGAAAACCCCACTAATGGGCTGGGGGAGCTCACTGCAAGTTGCTGGGGTTACCTGAAGTTGGCTTTCTGCTCTGAGCAGCAGTGCTGCCAGCAAAGTGATCAGGCAGGATTTCACACGTTGCAGCCTGAGGATGAAGTCTGATGACTTGCAAAATGTTTCAGGAGATTGATCTACTACTGAAGAAACAAGGCCCGATTCTAACAACTGTTGGGAAAAAAACAAAGCATTCACTTGCCAGGGCACACTTGTTTTAATTTTATCACAGACCTGTGAGTGACGCTATAAACATTCCATTTGCTGAAATATTAATACAAATATCTATGCACAGGGAACAAATAATTGGGTGGTGGTTTTATCTCCTGACAGAAGAAAAAGCCAATTTAAAAAAATATATTACTTCCTTCCTTCAGAGGTTAGCTACAAGGAACTCATAGGTCACATAAAAGTGCAATGATAAAAAATGCAGGTGCTGTGAAACATTTATAAAGCAAAAGTATGAGGGAGTATGTAGTTCAGAATCTGAAATGACATTTTGGCATGGAACAGATCTCCCAGGGGGCTGCTCTGAAACTTCCAGAAATTCTTAAAATGACATCTTTCAAAATGAACAATCATCAAACACGCCAAAGTCGTTACCTCAGAGTGCTTCACTGATAAGTGGGGCTGGGAATAGGCTAAAAATAAGCCGCCTGGTTTCACAGCTTGCAGCCCTGACCTGCGAGAGCAACGCCTGCACTGTCTGCCACGGGCGAATGTGGTTTCAGCCGCGCCAGCCCAGGTTTCTTTTGGAGGACCAGAGGGAAAGCAGCAGGGAACCACGTCCCACAGCGAGGGAGAGGCCCCATGCAGTGGGACGCAGGGGCTGGCCCCAAGCCGGGACAAGGTGTGCTCACCTTGAGGGTCAGCCCCAAGCAGCTCCCAAGAGGTGGCACAGCGAGGTGGCAGCTCTGCCACCGGTGACTGAGAGGCACAAGCAGCGCGCTCAAACTGCTGAGCTTGTGCTATTGAGCCTGTTTAGTCTGGAGAGGAAATGAGAGGGCAGGAAATGAATGGTACAACACAGGCATATAGCCATTTGTTTAATAACTTCTGTGGAATTCAGGAAAAAAAAAGTTGAAGGGAAATTCCTTTTTTGTGCAATGCATAACTAACCCATGGACTCCTATTCCACAGCCTCAGATAAACATTAAAGCACAGGAGGATAATGTGGGCTTGCTACTGTTCTTGTGTTTGCTAGGGTTCCTTTCCTTCCTAAAAATGGAAATCCTGAGGTGCTAACCACAACCTGACAGGAGTCTGGCACTTATAGGCACAGCATTTCACAGTGAGTTTCTTCTATCTGAATGAAAGTTACTAACCATTGACAAAAACAGGATAAAAGAACAAATGCTCCATTGCTGACTCCCATTGATCTTCCTTTAACCACGGTGATGCTTTTGCATTTGTTTCCTCAACAGATACAAGCAGAAGTCTCTTTTCTGCCCCTGGACGAAAGGCTTGTTCAAGCTAAGACCTCTCAGTGAAGACTAGAGTAATGCTTAGCACAAAATCCACCACTGCAGAAACACTTCTGGCCACCGCCTCTGCCTTGGCTACGTGATTCTGAGAGGACCAAGTGACGCTGCTGCACCCACGTCAGTCCTCTCTGCAGCACCAGCTGCATGCTGATCGCTCACTCCCTTTGGTTCTACCACAGCAATCTAGCTGATTTTAAACACAGGTGTTTTCCCCCTATGTGCACTTGCATAAATCCAGTTTAGCAAACAGCCCCACATCCTTCTCTTGCTCTTGGGTCTTCCCCAGCTAGGAACAACACAACCTCATGCAGAAACCTGGAACAGTCTCATGTCCACAGAGGAACCAAAATACACAAGGTTCAAGTCAGACCCAGAGCAGCAGCCCCCACTCCATCAGCAGGACCAAGACCTTCAGGATCTTTCCCCAAAATTTTACTTCAGCCCCGTTCCGTGATGCTGGATGCAGCTCCTCACGTCGTGGCTGCTGCACGACCCCGTGCTGTGCTTGCTGCACGCCATTCAGGACCCTCTGTGAGGAGGGTGCTCCTTTACTGCTCCAGGCACTCAGCAGTATGGAGCGCGAGCTTCCCACAGGTGTCTATTATCCACCATAGAAGAGAGTGGGTTATTCCCTTTTATTGATAAGAAACCAATATAAAGGCTGGCTTGGGCATTCGAAATCAGTGCCCAGCTCGTAAGAGTGCAGTCCAAACCACAAAGGTGCTAGAATCTGCAAAGAGAAGGTCACAAAGATTTTAGGATGCTTGTTGCAAAACGAACAAAACCCATATTCCCCTTTTACCTCAGTCTCAAGAGCCTCTCTCTGTGCTGGTTGAAGAATTCCCCATGGCACAAAGCCAGCTGGAGGCGGGCACTCAGCACAGACACACACGCTGGCCACGACAGGACAGGACAGGTGAAGGCTGTGTTTCCAATTGCTCCTATCATTGAGCCTACAGAGGGAAAACGCGCTTCACCAACCGCACAGCAGCAGGACCAGGGCACAGACTTCTTAGTGAGTAAATGTTTTCTTCCCAGTTACATAAAACAGCTTTGTATCAGTAAGACAACTTAATAGAAAGGAAGAGAATTGGTGTCCATACCGTAATTTAATTCAGAGGGGCTAAATTCAGCTGCCAGAGCAAATGATGACTTTATGAGGTACTCTCCCAGATATCTGTGTGCATTTAGTACACCCTCATGTGTAGTTGTTCAGCTGGTAGATAGTGACATAGCTGCACAGATGTCAGAGAGGCTGCGACAGTCCAGCTAAGGATGGTGTCCAGGGCCTAATATACGTGTTTTCCCCTTCCTTTCATAATTTCAGCATTAATTCTGGCTCCAGAAATCCAGCCCTTCTCCAAGAAGAGAGACTCCAATCTCCAAGAAGAGAGACTGCAACAAAGACAGCAACGCAAGCTGCTCCTTTCTGTATGTCAACCTGTCCTTCTGCTAATTGCATGATTTTGCCCTAAGCAAATAATGAAAATGTGACTTTGTCCATTTTCTCCGTGTTCTTAATTCCAGGCGGGCCACACCTGTAACACCCTGCATCCAGCACTCTGCCTACAGTCTGTTTTCTACTCGTGGATTTACAGCAGTGTAGCGTGGAGCAGAAGCTGGCTGAACACCGTCACCCTGCTGGCTGGGTAACACAATAGAATGCAGATGAAAGGCCCCGAGCTCCTTACACAGCTCTGCACACAAATCACACGTAACTGGGTTGACTTAGCTTCGCTCTAAAATTCAATGGTGGTAATGAATTTTTACATCTCCTCTGCTATTAGTGACTCGCATGTAATAATCCCCATAATATTATCTCAAATTCCTGTGATACTACAATATTAATGGAAATGTAAAACTCAACTGCTAAAACTTAAAACCGATTAATAAAATATCCTGTCAAACAGATTCATTTCACTTCCTAAAGCAAAGAGCTTCACTTGATCTCACAGCATTAGCTATTTGAAATGCTAAAGCATTTTTCTTTCAGTTTTAAAAGATTTTTCCACAGGCAATAACTTGTTTGTCGCTGCTCACATTGCAGCCTTCCACAACAAGAAGAATCCCACTCTGCATCCTTGCTTGGGCTCTGGAGTGCCCAACAAGAATGGTTACAGATTATCCAGTGAGCTAACTGGGGTTTCCAAACGGTCTGGGAAGGCACGCTCGCTCAGGTTTTATCCTCTGCTTGGGGAAATGTGATTTGCCAGTCAAAATTAGGATCTCTGCTAGGAAGGACAGCACGAGCTGTCTTCAGATCTTCAGTCACATCTGCTTTAACAGTCTGGATGCATGGCTGGAAAAAAGCAAAGAGTTCTGCACTGAAGCCCTGGATGTGTGATTTCTGGGATCTGAACACCTAAGCTCAGTGTAAATTTGTGCTGCCCTTATCGCAGGAGACAGGCTGTGGAGATCAACAGAACAGCTGATCTACAGAGGGCAAACCACGACTGCCAGAAAACACAGGGGGTGAGGAGCAGGGACAAGCCCTTGGCCGTGGGCTGCCAGGTGAGCCTCAATGGGGACTTGGACTCAGCGAGGTCACCTGGGGCTCAGCAGCAGCGGACTCACCTGCGGCTGTGGCCAGGGGGATGCGTTCTGCTCCCCGAGAAGCAGAGCCACTCACACTGCCACCAAGCACTGCCTCCATCCACAGATGTGAGACATAAAACTGCTCACAGGACTCCTCTGCTTTCACCTGAAGCTTCTTCGTTTTATAAGCTCCATTATTACAGGGCAATTAAAAGTTTTGATGATTTAAATAGCACTCCTGATTTAAGCCAGATGCTTTCCACCAAGCACCAGACCTGGAGGCTACTAACACAAACGTGAGAAATCCTCTCCGAAATCTTCTAAGGCTGACAGCACTCTATTTAGTATTTTTATTTTAGCCAGATATTCCTCTGGAAATATTCAAGATTTTCACAACCTTCAAAAATAACCCACTTATTAAGGTCTAAATAATACTTCTTCTAGCTCACAGCAGTATTTTAAAAATCCTTGCCTCTGTAATCCTATTAACTTTTAATACTACCAAGTTCAGCTACAGCAAAAAAAAAAAAAAGAAAAAAGAAAGAGAAAAAAAAAGCTTCCTCTTGCTACTTATTGACACTGGCTGTCATCTAAATGGCTACAACGCAAGACTTCCTGGGATTACTGCTGCACGAGAGGAAGATATCGAGGCAGGGACTCAGAGCAGAAGCCGCGCTCACAGAACCACCCGCGAGCGGCACAGAGCTAAGCCGTGCGGGCAAGCACCTCTTCTAATTTCATTGTATTTATAGGTCAGCTAGTTTTATTCTGAAGCACAAGAGATTTACTAGGAAAATTCATTACTGCCACTTGCTCTGGTTTTCTGTCTCAATATAATTAAGCTTTGCTAATTGTCTATCATGATTGAAATCATGCCAATAACAACCTCGTTTCCCCATTTGGCTGCGCTCCAAGCTCTTCAGAGCTCTTGGTTGAGGGCAGTTCATCCTGCAGCAGTGGTGAAAGGTCTTTTTCCTAACAAGGGAGGTGAGATGTTGGCCTGCTTGCCAATAAATTCATAGAAATGGGATTCTACCATCCATTTTGCAAGGGAAAAATATGAATAGCCAAAAAGAAAAGATGAGACCAACATCTGTACTTCAAGTAAAAAGTGAGATTTGATGAGGATGTAGAATTCATTCCTGAGGGTCAGAAAAATGACCTCTACCCACAGACAAAGATACGGAGGTGTTGAAATGAATGATTACTTCAGGGCGTCATTATCCTCCCAGCAACAGGAAGCTGATGTAAGGCATGAAAATTCAGCCAGAAAACAGAAAGGAGAGAAAAGGGGAGAGAAAAGAGGGGAAAGGAAGGGCAAGAAGGGGAAGGGGAAGCAGTCCCAGGGCCAGGGACAGTCATGCAGGGGTGCTGGGCTCACCTCTGGGGCCCTGAGGTTTTGGGGCTTCCCAGTAAGGGAGACTGGAGTAGAAGCAGCACTTGCAGGTGCCACATTCTGCTGTAATAGTTTTTTAAATGCTATCTCTGTGACATGGGCCTGGACTTTGCCAGACTATTTACAGTTAAGTCCCTGCACTTCTGCCATGTAACACACTCCATGGCCTCATTTCCACCTAGGGAAAATAGTAACAAAAAAAAAAAAAGGCGCTGCCTTCCTCTTCCCTTCTGCCTAATTTACACTGTAACCTCTTTGGGCCAGGACCTATTTCTCGTTATGTGCTGTACGCTGCCTAGCACAAACCTAATCTCAGGCCATTTTTTAATGCAAATGCAATAAAGCACTGGGCTGTTTGAACAGAAAGGGTAATTTTCGTTCCCCCTCAGTAATGGACTTTTTCTCTGGGAACACATAATTGGGCTGTTTTGTCAAGATTCTTTGTAAGTGAGGTTAAGGTGCTGTTGGTGGTGACGTGAAATATGCATTGAGGGCTAACCAGCAGCGCACATGGGAATGTGCTGGGGCAGAGCTCACCCTGCGTTTGCTGAACTCAATGGATGGGTTGTGCTAACGCAATTACAGGCAGAATTTGGCTGCCTGCACATCTAGATCGTTACACTCATGCATCTTCGTTTACTACAGAACTTGCTGAGAAGGGTCTGAGGAGTAGAATCATGTCCCTAACAATTACGGGTCTAGACAGGGACCTGCCTGAAGGCATCAGCTGAAGTCAGAGCTAGTGAAGATCCAACCTGGTAAATCTGGTACGCGCAGAGCAGAGCCGATGCTTCCTTCTTACATGCTGCCTGTTATCGAAAGGCTGCTACTCCTCACAAAGGGAAGCATGTTTCTCATGGTGGAAGAGTTTAGAATTTAAAGAAAAAAAAAAAACAAACAGTCTTCGGCAACTTTGTTGTCAAGTGCATTTCAAAAGCACCAGCCTCTATCTTGGTGATATTTGTTTCAGTCTGCAAGAAGGCAAAGGGCTGCCAATCTTCCATCATTTCTTAGCATGAAGGTCAGCTTATCAGAAAATAACATCAGTGGGAGACATTTAAAATACATTTATTCCCCGGTTTCTCCCCACCCTTTCCCATGAATAGTACATTTAAAACCTCTACCAGATAGCCCAAGCCAATAACGGGCCATTCTGGTCAGTCCTTTAATGCAATGCATCCGATTTGCTTCTGAGTGCAAGGCAGGGCGTTGATACGAATCACGAAGCCATGGAGGAAATGCACTTCGGCTCTATTAGAAACTTCCTTCCACTGCAATATTCATGTGACCAAGATGAGAAATTGTCCAGGATATCTTGCAGAAAGAAAAAAACCTGTGTGTTTCTGCAAGGCTTCAATTCTCACACATTAAGAAATGTTGGACCAAACCTACAGAAGCTGATCTGGGTAAGAAAATAAATAGCGTACACTCATTCCTTTAAATGTCAGGAAAAAATTGCTCAATATGTTTGAAATTTCAATGCCTTATTCCCATCAATGGCTTTTTAACAGAACATAGTATGTAATTTTCTTAAGGCAATTTTCCAGTGTTTTTTCACCCTCAGAAAAAATGTACTGGGTTAATCTTGCCCTGCTGACATCATAAGGATGATTTCTCCACTTGAAAAGGTCTGGAGAACAAAAGGAATGAAAAAAAAAAGAGTTAAGTTTCTCTGCTGAGCAGACAAGCCATACTTCAGGACCGCCCAGTGACAGCCTGTGGGACAACTGTCGGTGCAGACAATTCTCATAGGGCCGTATGTGTCCCAGCAGCCCCTGAATAAATCCTGGACCAGTTATGGAGCAGACTGCTGCACAGGATCTGACTCTCACTTGTGGCTCAGGAGACCTGGGCCATGCTCCTTGCTCTGCCAGTGCCCTCTGGCATGCTGCCCTGCAAAAACCCCTCTGCCTGTCTCTGTTCCTCCTCCTCCAGGACGGGACCAGGACCTCTCCGTAAAACACCCTCCTGCAGTGGGATCACTGTGTAATTGCTGATTCACCCTTTCAGATGGCTCTCCTGGAAAGCAAAGAATTTCAGTCTTCATTTAGAGGACAACAGCTGGTGCGTCTGCAGCAGTTTTGAAGGCACTTCCACATCAAGCTCCGCGAATGTGTAAATGGAAACACCTCTGAAACAAGTTCTGTTTGTTTTTCACCCACTGTCTGTACACACTGACATGCAGTTCATCTTATCTTCAGGGGGGAAAAAAGTTAGCACTTAAGCACTTATTTCTGCTGGAAAACCATTCATATAAATAAAAGAGAGACAGAGAGAGACAAAGTGCTTTGTATGGGCACTTTAAGCTGACAGAGAAAATGTTCCTACCACAACAAACCGGAGCACGCGCTGGGAGGATGGCTCTGCTCCTGATTTTCATCTTTTAAAGAAAATGAAGAAGGATGAATAGCTATGCCTCACTTACTCTTGAAGCAAATCAAAAGGAATATTCTGGTATCTATTTTTTACTCTCCTGTTCTTGTTAATGAAAACAAAAGACCTAAATATTTGATTACTTCTCCTCTGTGCCAAAGATAATAGTTCATGTCCTTTCTAGTTTGACAGAAAGGAGACTCGTCAGATCCAAGTCCTTTCAGCTAAAACACTACCACACAGGTTTGCACTGGACTAACCTAGGAAAATAAAGTTGAGCTCTGAGGAGCTGCTTTTTTTTTTTTTCTTTTGGAGCCACACTGCAAGCAATGATTAGATTGAATTTGCCAATAAATCTATAGGGACCAGTGGACGAAAATAGCTGCTCCCTCTCAAACCTATCCATTACCAGGCTTCCTTTGTTACTGATGTTAGCATTGTCTGCCTTACACAGCACCCCGTCCTGTCCTGAGTCCCTAAAAACAAAAAGGACTCATGCAAAAGGCTGTGCATAATGCATTTAGGACATTCACATTTATGAATCTGTATTTCAGCAATTTCAGCAGCACTCGCGGTTTTAACTATGATCTTTCAAAAAAGATTAACACATCTCACCAAGAATACAATGCGTCAGTATAGAAAAATACCTAAGTGACCACAAACTGACCAGAACTAACAAGAACATGAAATAATAAGGGAGGATAATTTCAATAATTTTATACATAGAGATAAGGAATTGTGTTTCAGAAAGTCACACGGAACACACAATTACAAGGGAGTCGTGGGAAGAGTGACCTTATTCCACTGGGGTCATTCAAATTATTCTAATAGCAACTTCCAGCTTGTGAACATTGGCCATAAACGCAGGCATTTTGACTCGCCAGTTGTGTTTTTTTCCTCGATGCACTGAACAGTGCCTCTTGTTACAACGCAGCTCCTATTCCATTCCCACCATTTAGCTCCATCTGCATTTCCAGCTCAGCTGCTGACCCAAGACATCGGCCTTGCACCCAGCTGTACCCCAGTTCTGCCACTGTACAACTTCACACCCTCATTTTTCCTGCTGCAACAGATTTGTTCTACACAATTCTCAAAAACCAATGCAGAGTATGATGTACAGACTTATCTAAAAAAACCTTTTATTTCCAGTCATTATGAGTGCAGAAGNTTTTTTTTTTTTTTTTTTTTTTTTTTTTTTTTTTTTGCTGATGTTTTAAGTAGTCTGATGAGAAATACAGAGAGAAGACAAAAAGGTGGCTTCAATGGCTCCAGCCCTTTAGTGGAGTTGTGCCAGCCTGTAGCTGAATAGATCATACAGAATGTCCTTCCCAAATGGTGGTGTAACGAAAAAGAGAGAAATAAATCAGGGCAGGATTAGTCCCTGTAGCAAGAATTGGGTAAGAGAACAAATCAAATGTACCACTAGGAAAGCAATAATGGAAAATGCCCATCTCACCGACAGCTCCCCAGAGATAAACGATCCGATAGCGCTGCGTCGAGCCACGCCAGCCCTCCCAGAGGCAGCACAACAGCCGCGCGTCCACGCTGAGAACCTCGTCGGCAAAAACGCAGCCTGTCCCTTGTTAGCATTATGGATCTCTGTCTTTAACAAAGATAAGCAATTTAACAACATGGCACAGCCCAGCAACTTCTCAGTCACCCTCTGAGATACTCAGTTAACATTTTCACAAGTCAAAGAGCTAAAAGGAGCCAAAAACTGTCACGTGCCTTTGAAACAGTTTGTGCTGTATAAAGCCCACAATACTTTTTTTCTTCCTGTTCTCCCCCTCGGATCGTCGCTGTGTCACAGCCTTCTCAAGAGCGAAGTCACCGCAGTGACTGGAGCCAAGGCACCCAGCGCAGACAGATCGCTCCTCTAAGGAAACCCATTTGATAGCCACAAAAGCCTTTGTTCCACATGATGAAAACCAATGCCAGTTTGAACTACACCACTCAAGGACCAGCTGATAGAGCACCCACAAGTCTTAAGTCATCCACTTTGCTATCAGAATTCATTTCAAATTAATTTTACAAGAGTAACGTGGCCGTGGCTAAGGCACCAGCAGATAATCAAGATAACCCGAACAGGCGTTAACATTCAACAGCCCGTCAAATCCCTGTGTGGAGTGAGAACTAACCATGGAACAAACTCTGCAAACCAAATGCACCCGAGTGTCCAGGACGCGAGTGCTCGGAGCACTGGTGGGGAAGCTGCAGGATGTGTGCTGCCTCCATCCCGTTACCCGGCACGAGGGACATGTCCCTGACGCAGAGTTCAAGGGGCAGATCAGCACCTTGCCACTTAATCCCCGACTTCTACCAGCCAGGAAAAAAATGAGATGGTAAGAAACGTATTAGGCTTTATAATCATGCACAACAACCTGCTGTACATCACGACTTACACTGGAAAATACGCCTGACAGCAGAATTTCACCCTCGTTAGAGAAAACGAGGAACAGTGATTGTGTGTGATCCTTGCCCCATGCTTCCAACGTGAGACAGAAGAAGCCACACAGCGAGGGTGTTTCTTATTAATTACACGTTATGTCTTTGAACAGATAGGGTTACGGAGATCTGTTTTCTTCTCCCCCCGTTTGCTGTGCAGTGCAAAAACACATTTTTATTAATTGGACAACAATTCTTTAGGCTATAAGGTGCTTAAACTGCTAGACCCTACAGAGGAATCTGGGGCTAACAACAAGGTATGTAACTTTCCAAGATGGACCAGGGAGGACCAACAGGGAGTTCTCCAAGAGCAGCTTCCAGCTCTCCCAAAAGCACCCACCGCACAGGACCACATTAAACCCCAGCCAGGCTGCAAGATTGAGACCTGGTGCCTGGAGAGACAGAAGAGACACCTGGGAGCTGACAGAACTCCTTTCAGCATTGATGTGATGCTGTCACTGAATGTGTCCAGAAGTTCTCCAGGTACAGTGCTATCATGGGATGTCAGAAACCTACAGCACTAGAGATAGGTGCTTTAAAACCTAAGTGCCAAGGAGCAACCCCCTGGGTGTTTGGCATTGCTCTTGACTTTGCTGGGTGGGTAATGCCAGAGGCAGGAATTGCCCCTTCAGACCACCTGTGCAGGTTGGCTGTGGCACTCTGCATACAAATTGGCTGTAGCATTTGCCTTCCTCTGCTGCACTGCTTCCCCATTAATTAGTGCCATTACCACACCTGCACGCAGCACACATGACAACCTGCCTTGCGTGGCAGTGCGAAGACAGAGCAGGTCCTTCTGAATCCAGGGAAAAGTCTCTGAAGTGTAAATAGATAATCAAATTCAGACGAGATTAAAATTAGCAGGCTATCAACCAAGTGACACTATTAATAAATGTCCACAACAAGCAGGGACCGAAAGGGCTCCGAAAAGACCGAATGTAATTTAATTAAACAAATGGGAACATATGAAAGAAACCATAGCAGATAACTGCATGAAAAGACAAATAAAGATTTCACCAATAACTGATGTTACATTATTCACTGTATAAAAATAGCCATATCAGAGTTCTTCTCCATTTACACAGCGAGATGTAGTTGGAAAACCTTGGGATTTAACTGCAACCCCATGCAGTATTGATACTTGTCCTTTGCGTTAATAAATGAAGTTTTGTTCTCTGTGCAGGAAGGAACGTTGGGCCACGTGAGTGCAGAAGATACATATGTACTCACAGCAATCTTGTGATGCAAGGGAATAGTATTATTCTGATTTTATGGATAGAGTTTTACAACCTCATTAGTCCTGAGGCAACAAAGCTTTGTTGGTAGGGTTTGCCTTGACATTACAGAGCGTGAAAAACCACATCCCCTAATCTACATGACTGAAATCAACAACGTTTCTGAAGTAAGTACAGTGAGGTCGACAAAACCCTGCCCCTCAGCTCTGCTTACTCAGCCTTGATGCACAAAGGGACTTCACACACCTCCAACAGCGTGCACTGAGCCTCCCCTGCAACGCTGTCCTGCTGCTGCTCAAAGCAGCACAGAGCACGCTGCATTTCTGGGAAGGCAGCTCGCCATCCTCGCCCACTGCGCCCTGCGCTGCAGTGCAAACTGCTAGAGGAAACCAGGGCACATGGGGATGCACCAGCTATTTAGGTGACCCTCCTGCTGTGGGCAGGTGAACACGTACCGGCTCCTCAAGGGAAAAACAGAAAGAAAAGCAACTCATAGGAATGACAACCTTTTAAAAGCTGTAACCCTGTCAATACTGCATTTTCCACCAATGTAAAAATTTTGCCTTAAAAAATTGCAGCCCAGCGCACTTGTGTTACAACACGATGTTATTGCCTCTACTGAGATAGTCAAAATTCTTTCAAAAAACAATGCCACCAAATGGTTTGCCATTAAAATCTGTCATCACGGCACTGTATAATGTGGCAGTTCCCTAATTGCCACTGTTTCCCATATCACTTCCCTAATCAATTCATTTGATTTTCCTTCCTTTCAATCACTCCACACAGGAATCACCGAGTGGTGTGTGTTTCTAATGAGATTCTGCAAGGACCCTGTGTAATTGACCCCGAGCTATACAACATTTTTATCAACAAGCCAGAAGAAAATACGAAAACATTATTTGATAAAAATGTCAAATGACTGACAAAGATTAGGAGAATGGTAAATAATGAAGTGGAGAAGGTATTGATTCAAAGCAACCTGATAAGATCAACACAAGCAAACATTATGTGCTCCACAGCAGAGATACTAAATGTGTCCTAAATCCTAATTAGGATTAAGGATAAACTGAATCCTAGGAGCAACGAACGCAGGCCACTTTTACAGGCTGGAGAACTCTGTTTCGGAAAGCAGGAACTAAAAAACAGTAGGACTTGGAACCTGTGACCACGTGCTGCCTTTGTAGCAAGGGACGACACATTCCCCAACCACATTAACAAAGTCAGATGGGAACGGACTGCCTGGGTCGCACTGTCACGGGGCACTGGCACAGCCACAAGAGTGGTGCAGTAGGGGTGTCCCCATGGCGGGTCCTGCGTGAAACAGTCACAGGAATGATTACAAGAAGAGTAAATATTGCAAAGTGCAAGACATAAGGAGCTCGATCTATTTCTCAGAGAGAAGAGGGCACGGGCTGTCACAACTTCCTGATAGCTACGAGGGACACCGCTGCTCAGCAGCTAAAGGCTCTGCGTGGAACAAACAGAGCTACACCACCACCACCCAGCAGCTGGGAAACAAGGCAGGCAAGTTCTGACTTGAAATGTGATGCTGGCTCTTAACAGTGCAAGTAATTAACGACTGGAAACGATTTATCGGGAGGTAAGCTGTGTTCCTCAACACTGAAAACCTGTACTTCACACGTGGGTGCGCTCTGCAAGGCACAGCTGGGTAATGCGGGGCATCTGGCAGCAGGCGGTGGAGGGGACGCTTCCACCGGTCCCTGCAGCCCGCAGGGCTCCAGATCAATCCCCGCTCCCTCACCTCTGGCCTGGAGTGCTTCCTGCAGGTCGTTAAGCTTACCACCCGCTCTCCTCTCATTCAGAAGAATTTAAAGCCATAACTGCTGCTCTAATTCAATAGTAACGAAACCTGAGCCGGCCTCACTGCTCTCTGCAACGAGTTCGCTGTTGCAAGGAAGAGTTGGTGCTGCCCAGGACAGGGACGCTGGCACAGCTGCCTCCTACCAAACTGCAGTCTGGAGGGCTGTGTCATTAGAAAGCATTCTGGGCTCCTGGGGCCACCAGGACAGGGGGCAGCCCAGTGACCCTGCACTCAGCCCCCGCAGGTTCAGAACGCATCTCTCCTTGGTGCTGCACAGAAAGACGCAGGTGCTGATTTAAAATAAACCCGATTTTAAAGGTTTCCACTGAAAGTTCTTTCAGATGGCCAACAAATTGTGCAATGTTGCAAATATTATTTACAGGCAGGGAGCGCAGAACGCAATATATCCTAGCTGAATAATGCACTGTAAGCAAGTACCCATTAGGGATGATGATTACGCACCAGAGCACCTCATTAAGCCTTTGACTCTCTGGTATCCATCTAATCAAGACAATTGTGCACCATTGCCATGCTTTTCAACTATGACACAACCTGCCATGCTAGAGAAGGGGCAACTTCTGAAAACTGCAACAGCACTGCTGCCAACAGCAGAGTGAAAAGTGGGAAAGGCTCCATATGTTTAAATGACTCCAAGAGGGAATGTTTAAAAACAGACTCCAATTACTGCAGTCCTGAAAGGCTGATGCTTCCTGCGATGGGGACACACGCACACACACCATATCCCTTCAGGAGTGGTAAAACATAAGCGAAGTCTGTTTGTTCCTCCTTGTGTACATGCACATTTCTCACTGTGTGTAATGAGAGTTAGAAGCTGTACTCAGAGGAGTCTTTAGAGAACTGCCAGAAGAAATGCCTTTAATTTTAGTAAGGATGGAATGGAATGGAAGTCTTTCCTATGCTTTACATTAAATGAAATGAAATAAAATAGCAATCTTTGACCAAGGCCAATAGAGATACAAGCTGGAAAATCTTAAACAAAAGGCTGAATTATTTTTTAATACGACACCCAAACTGGCTGTGGAACTCTTCTACTCTGCATGCCTGAGAGGCGTGTGCTGTAGAAGCGATGTTTGAAAGGTTCGTCATGGTATGACCACACAAGCAGGTATTTTGTGCTCTTCATTTGCAGAGCACTTTCCGGTCTCCAGCTAAGGTGCCTAACAACTACCAAAAAGCAGAAAACAAAAACTGGTATGCATATGATGGTCTGGGAAACCCAATCCAGTTAAAGCACAATGCAGCAAGAAATTTGCTCATGATATACATCATGCACATGGTTAATAAAAGTCTCCAGAAATTTTTAGCCTACAGAGAACAGGCTGTGAGATCTACCCCCCCACCTCGTTCAGCAGAGATGACACAGCCCAGAACTGTGAGTGCCTTCAGGCAGCACCTAAGTGACACCACCACCACGTGCCGCTTCAGATGGCAACACATAGCAGCAAAATATTGTAAGACTGATAACCTCAGATGAAAAGCATTACATTGCCTTCTTTGGGTCTTGGTCCAAATGCTGCTGATGGCACAGCAGGGCTAGCTCAGAAGTTTCAGTAACGTAATGAAAGCCTGTGTGCTCCGAAATAAAATTAGGAGACTAATGTGGCTCTGGGTTTCTCAACAGAGCGGAGCCTTGTTGCTTTATTGCATGCAATTTGGTGGCAGTCATACCTTCTGCGGCGTGTAAAAGTGCTTTTTTTTTTTTTTTTTAATAACAGCTACAGAAAATCAATAGTTTTCATGAGTTCAATTAATTCCCACAGCTGCTGTGCCCGAGCCAGGAGGAAACAAAGAAATTTTCCTTTTCTAAGATTTGGGACTAAGCTACCCCACCGATGTCTGGAGACAAGCATGGCCTTTGAGTACCTTAGACCGGAGTTCTCATTAAAGCATTTCCCTGTAATTTGGGATTTTTAAGGGCAGGCCCTCGTAATTTATCAAGGTAAGCCTCTGAACTAGCAGACTGATGCAGTCCTTTATTTTTAGATGTGTTGGTTGGATGGCCCTTAATTATAAAGGCACTAGGGTTTAGGGTTGGATAACGCATGAAGGTCCTTGGGACAGCCCCTCTGAGCCTCGCTCATGGAGATCTGTGCAAGGAGACCTTCCCAACGCTGCTGCTCATCACTAACTAATTAGAGGAGAACTACCTGCTGCAGAGTCCCTTTTCAGAGCTTTCTGTTCAAAAGCTGCGGAGCATGTGGGCTCTGGGTATCACCAACAAACACCAGATCTCTGAACTTCTGCAGGGGCCACTCCATAAATGTTTTGTTTCCAGTTTAACTCCTTCCATCTGCATGACTGAAGCCTGCAAGACACCTCTCCTTGTGATGGATGTCCATGCAAAATCTCTGTCCCAGATTTGACAACCAGCTGCTTGGTGGGGCTTGGACACCTGCGCGCAGGAGACCTCACCAAAACGCGTGACACGCAGCCTGCAGCTCCAGGAAGAAGGTCAGTGTTTTATTTCTCCTTCTAAACAGCCAGTTTGGGTCCTGCAAAGGGCTATAAAGCTGGCCCTGACTAATTGCTTTGTGGTAAAAGCAGTGACCTCAGGTAGATCATTGTCCTTTATCGCTGCCTGATTTTACACCCAGACAGTTATTCCTGGTGTACAAAGATGCCTTTTCACATCACAGACAAAATACAAGGTTTTGCGTTTCCAACTCCCATATGGCATTTTTTGCCAGCGGCAAATTTGAGCTAAATTTGAAATGTTTATTGAGCGATTCACCTTTCGCACAGCCCGGAGCAGCTGCCTCGTGACAGCGTCACCTCCCCAAAAAAGCAATTTCTACACGAGCATGCAGCACACCCTGACAAGTGAATGGAAGGGACCTACTGAAGTGCTGCAATGGCCAAAAAGAAAGTGATGTGCCTCAGGTCACGCTGCAGCCCTGGTCGGCGTTCTACGTCCCATGGCATTACACCCTTCTATCAGATTCAGAGGTAAAGGGGCGTTGCAGCAATACGAGAGCAGCCAGCTCTCCTCCATCCACCACAAAGGGAAAAAAAAAGGCCAGCGCTGGGATCTCTGAACTGCTGTGTGCTACAGGCTGGGTTTCTGTCCTGTCTGATCAGCAGCCGCATCTCAGAGCTTTGCAGGCACCCGCAGCAGGAGGAACGGGAGCTCCTTCCACGCTCTCCCGTTGTGGCGCGGGTCAGTTCGTATTCCTCAACGCGAGATTGTGGCTGCCAAACCCGATAATGAAAAATTGAAAGTCAAATAACCCCTATTAGTCTGTCAAAGGTTGATGGAGCTGGTATTCTATTTTCCCATTGTGAACGACTACCATTGTTAGGAGCTGACAGGCAAATCTCCGCAGAAATATGGACTCTTTGGGAGAGCTATTTATAGTAACATATGACAATGCAGTGCTATAATATGCATACTGAAGCATTGCCCAGGCTGTGCAAGAGCCCTGCGGTACAATTTCTGGGTTGTAAGGCAAAATTCCATTACGATAAGAACATCTGAGAGGCCTAAACAGATGAGGTATGGAGAAGCGGGGAGGAACGATTTGGGTTTTGTTACGGCACAGCACCAGCAGTGTAAGTATGTACAACAGCCTTCTGGGGTGAGTAGGGAGCACATTTATCAAGAGCACAAGAGCAAAACCCATTAGTTTTGTATTTAGTTTGTTCTGCTCCTCCTGCATCTCCTTTTTTCTTTTCCAACAAATACCGAGCATCAGCTGGGACCAGGCACCTACTGCCTTCAGGGCATGCAGAAGCAGGTCCAGGCTTCCCAGCAGAGTCAACAAAGCCACACTTGCCAGCCCAAAGATGACCAAACAAACGATTTCGGCAGTTTCTGAAGGACTGCCTGACCCACTGGGAAGAAGTGAACACAGACTGCAACAGCCAGCACAGCTCAGCAGACGCTAGCATGACTTGTGCAGATGGCCTTCCCCTCCTCCTTGGATGCCAAAGCTCATTTTGGAGAGGCAGAGTAAGTCCCCTGCACACACCTTTCTCCTCTGCAAGCCCAAAGAGCAGCTGCTGAAAGGAGGGGAAAAGGAAACAAAAAAGGAAACAAAAAGGAAAGCAAAGGCTTTGATTTGGCTGCTTCCAGCCAGCGTACACCACTGGGTCAGAAACTCCCACCAGGAACAGCAGCAGAACCTGCAAGGAGAGCATGATCCGCACGCATGGGCTTCAGGACTGGGCACTACTCCAGTGAGGGGCCCCCCACCAAGGGGGACGCACAGCAGCTGAGATTGCCCAGCACACGTGGCACCAGACTGTTTCTGTGGCTGTGTTGGCTGCGTGCATCTGAAGCTCCTGCAATATTGGTACCCTCTGCTATGCCATGTCTGCATTAGCCCGCAGCCTAGGAAGGCACGGTAGTCAGCACTTCTCCCAGCACTTAGGAAACCAGATTTCTGCTTTTCCACATTTATTTCCCATTTTTACTTCTGAGACATTTCTGGGCTCCTTATTGAAAGGAGCTGGTAACTAGAAGCCTTTTGATTTGCTGGCAGATGGTTTGTTGGCTGCAGACTGCAAACCAGGTTCTCTGCTGCTTCAGCAGCTGGGTGGGATTTTGACCTCCGTCTTAGGTGCTGTCGTGTTGTGTGTTTCAGTGGTGACACGAGCTTTGTTAGCTCTGGAAAACACACTGCTTCTTCTAACACACCTCTTCAGTTCTGAAATGGGGTTTGCAGCTGGGGCCTCATCACTGGTTTCAAGGACAAAGGCTGGCCAGCAGAAGCCGTTTCAAATACCTTCCTGAAACACCTTCTGCCACTGCTTTCTGTTGTTTTTGCAGAACTTCAGAGCTGCTCCAAGTAGCAGCCTCCTGCATCCTGAATACCAAACCTCTCTCCTACTTCAACACTTCCAGGAAAATTAGAATGGAGAAAAAATTTACTTCAAGCAATCAAAAGATTTGCAGTAATAATGTGGAAGTGCTTCAGCTTGAGACAATGAAAGATAATTTTGATCCTGTTAAATCATAAAACAAGATCACATCTGTATGTGCTGTGAATACATATGAGGATTAATGTTTAAATATGATCTGAAGCACTAAAACGTATCTGAACAAAACAGCAATGTGAAAATATATTGCAAGGCACACAACAAAATCACAATTATTCAACGTGATTTCCTAGTCAGAATTTTTTCAAACTTCTGAACCATTCCTTCAAAATTCTTTAACTGAAACATTCCCAATGGCCCTCCAAGGCCTGACCCGCAGTACTCGTTACTGCTTAAAAAGCTGATGCAAATCTCTCCCATTTTGTTCCTTTTATTTTTGCTGTTTCCTCATGAAAAATATGAGCTAGAAGTAAAACTACTGTCCACCATTAACTACAAGTTATCTGTTGATTTCCAAAGCCTTTTATCAGCCCCTCAAACAATGGAAACAACTTACAGATGATTTAAAACAACTAAAATCTTAAACCAGTGTGATTTCAGCAGCAGAGTTTGCCTTAAAAGCAAGGATTTCAGCTCCACGCCAGGATGAATAATTAGCTGACTCAGACGTGTATTTTATGGGGACAACAGCATTGCGCTAGGCAGAGAGAGACTAAAATAATGACAAGTGCATTAAAAAACCTGCATTACTGATGTGAGGAGATGACAGCTGATGCCTCTGTTGTCACATAGGAGGAGGGGTTTGCCATTATTTGGGCCCCAGAACCCTTTATGAGGCTGTTACACTGATGACTGACTCTGAAGGCAGTGTTATAGTTGATTAGGGGTACTCATAATATTTTGTTCAATCAAGCCATGCATTATTCACCAAGAAGAAAAGAAATGGTGGGTGGGTAGGACGTGAACTAGCTCTGAGATATCATTCTCTGCAGCTATGGCAAAGGCAGATGATAGAAAATGCAATTTCATACTAATTGCCTATCGGACAATATTGCTTGCACCCTACCCATAACCACAGGACAGCCCCTCCGAGCGCTGAGCATCAACACTGTGTTCTAAACCTCTCTCCAAGCCTTCTGCAAACCCAGCCAGCTGGGCTGGTTCAGGTGCTAACCTGCTGAACCTGCAAGCCACCAGCAGAGCACTCTTACAAGTCTCTGTGTGGAATAAGAATTACTGATTTAGCTCCTTAAGTACGTTAAATAAGAGAGTTTTGACTTTAAATCAATAGAAAAGCTCAGAAAGTTAAATACAGAACACAACAGATTATGCAGAAAATGACCCTTGAAAATTCTTGCACTTATGCAATACTGGAAGATTTTATCTTCTCCAAGGCTGGAGGACTTAGGTCATTAAATGCCAATGCTTTGGTCTATTGCCCCAGTTTGTGTTGTGGTTCAGAGCCTATAAATCTGGCTGGGTAGAGGTGAACAGCTGCACTGGGCAGGCAGCAATAAAAAAACACACAGCAGGGCACTGGATCTTCAGTAAGGAGGAAAGTTGTTGTTCTTTACACACATCTCAGGAGATTAACCAATGGAAGAGTGTGTCAGACAGTGAGATTTCACGGTCCAGAAATTCAAAAATAAGATAAAACTCCAAAATCGAATTACCACTCCTGCCAATAAGCTATTACTGTGCAGTTATTAAGTACACACAGACTCTCACATGACCACGCTGCACTGTAAATCACACTTGCAGACAGTTCACTTAATGAACACTGTTTGAGCAGACAATCTGGGTCGGATTAAATTAAATATATAAAAACAACTCTGCTCACTGCAAACCGCACACACACACACACACATAAACTTTGCTGCAATCCTTACTTAAGGAAACAAAAAGGGAAGGAAAACAAAGCATTGCCAAGCGGCATTTTTTAATAAGCAGCGAGTGGGAACCAAAGCTTAATTTAATTTCACAATTTACCTTTAAAGAACTTGTGCTGTAAAGCTGGATGATAGCCCAGAAGAAAATACGTAGGATTTAGCCTGAAGTTTTTAGTAATTAAAATCTTACACCATTGATTTAAGGTACTTATGTTAGAGTAAATGTTTTCTGCCTAGAAATGCACTTTGAGGATGTAAACATTGCACCCAGCCTCCTCCTAGCAGCAAAGCTCCGTGCCCCGCATTTGGCACTGTGCTGGGTCCTGCTCCTAAATACGGGCATCCTATACCTGGGCCCTTCTTGTAAATACAGGCATCCTGTAGCTGGGTCCTGCTCCTAAATACGGGCATCCTACAGCTGTGCCCCACCAAAACGAGATGGGCAGGCGGAAGCTCAGTGAGAATCCCCTAAAAGTGACTTACCCCATAACAGAACAGAGACACAGCTGCACTGGAGGTGACAGCCAACAGAAAAGGGGATGCTGCAGCTGAAATGTGTATTTCACACACAGAGGAGATTTAAAGGGGATGCATGACCTCGTGCCGCAGGAGTTGAGCCAGACTCCATTAGGATTTAGGTGCTGGAGGAGACGTCTGTGTCTTATCAGGGATCCGCTGCCCGGAGGCTTCTTTGCATTTCCTTCGGAAGCATCTGGTGGCCCCTTGGCCTCATCCACAAGGGCAAATTTTAAATCCCATTGTCACGGTACAGCCTCAAGCTAACATGAAATAAGGCCGTCCTGAGCCAGCAGTATGATGGCACGGGGCGCGCTTCTGCTTGTGAGTGAAGGTCACAAGGCCCTACAGCCACAAAGCAGAAGCATGGACAGTCCCCAGGCAGCCCCAGGAGCTATCAAGGACACCGCTTCTGGGCCTGATAAATCAAGTTAAAGAGCAGCTACGAATGCTCAGCCAGATGGATCACTTGAATGGCTAAACAGCCTAATACATCTTTTTGAGAAAAGGTATTGGCTTGTGCAATGAAACAGATAATTGACTATTCCGTGGAAACTGTTGGGGCTCTGCCTCTGGGATCAGCAGGAACCCATCTCTCTCGCTACAGAGGTAAGTCTGCAAGTCTTCGGGTTTGATTTTATTCTCTCGTGAGCAACCTTCTCTTCCAGGAGGAAGATTTGGAACAGAAACCAAGCCCAGGCTGGTCTTCATCAATCCCTGCCCGTGTGCCGCGATGATCGGCAACTGAGCCCAGTGCAGGAGCCCCATAAATCAATGCAGACAGCAGGGGCTCGTGAAATAGCCCCGGCAGAGGACAGCCCGTCCTGAGCCCAGGTGTGTTAGCTCTAACAGAGCTCTTCAGACCCCCATCAGCACCTGCAGCGAGCCTTCCCTTGTCCCCACAACACGAACCCACTGTTTGCTTCTCTGATCAGCTGCTGCACTGACTGACACGGCGATACAGAGGACATCACTGGTTTTGTCCTAGACTGATTAAAGCCCAAAGGTGGAAACGTAACAGCGGGTGAGTAAAAGCTACGATAGCTAGTGGCATGGGGAAAGGCAGCTTCCTGAAACAAACAAAGCTGCTGGAGAGGCGGAAATACTAAAAATGACTGAAACCCAGGTGACGGAGCTGTAATTCCAGCACGGAGCTCCACCAAGCGCGCGGGCCACGTAGCGCGTTCTTCCTGTGGATTCTCAGGACACGAGCTCCTTGATGGAATTACCCCGCTGTCATTCAAGTTGCTTGTTATTTGTTCTGTATGTAAATAAGGGGAAAGCACTTAGAGGACTGCACTAATGGATTCCAATGTTTGTAGGTAATCCACAGTAAATCTCAAGACTGGAAGATTTTGCATAAACGCTTGAATCTGTAACAGCTAGGAGGGAATTCCAACTCCCTGACTGAGTAAATTACACAAAAAATACCAGACTGTTTAGACCAAGGACATTAATATTCACAATAAGTTTTGTCTGTTAGCACGTAGACTGAACTCAAGGATCGCATCCTTCTTAATGTTTGTGCGGCAGGAGGAGAAGCCAGCCACCGTTAGGGTGTAAGAGTAGCGGCAATACAAATCATTGTGCTGTTATACAGCACTGTAAACCAGATGGGATTGGGCTGCTTATTGTATTTATTTACAGTTTTCACACCAGGCTGAAATGACAGTTGATCAGCTGAGAATTGTTACTGTCGAAATATTCCTACTCCCTGCATTTGGGCAAGTTAGAGAGAGGGTCTGACAGCCCCTGAGTCATTGGATCTTCTACAAATTGCTTGTACATTTGTCAACCAGGAAGAGAACCACCTTCATTAGTGAAGGTGTTAATAATATATACACATATTATTGACTGAACTTATTTTCATTTCTTGCCCTGGAGTCATCATTAGTGAAGATTAAACATGCATAAATCAGTCTCTCTTGAATTAGTGAACATCATCAAATGTCACCTTGTGGAAACTAACATATATCTATATATACACATACATATTTTGTTGGTTTTAAAAACTGGGTGATGTTGAAAGACAGACACTATTACCCACCTCCTGCTCATTTTTAGCCAGGCCGCTGGGCTGCATCTGCTCCCTGATCCCATAATTCTCTACCTCTAAACCAGGAGAAATCAAGGTCAGGTCTGGAATTACAGACTTCTGCCCGCACAACTTATTCAAAGACACGTTAATTCTACCAAAAAATCCAGTGTGGTTTGAAAATCTCACGTGGAGAAAACCAAATCATGTCTTCAGCTACATATACACTCTGCTATGCCATTCACTGCAAGTCACACACGTGTAATAGAGGAGATTAGCTGTCAATATTGCAAATAAAAACTAATTAAGAGAGAATGGTTTAATGATATACGATCATATTTCAATGTTGCCAGTTCCTGCTATTTTATCACAGGTCTCTTGGAGTTTATTTAAAAGCCTTACTCCTGAAATAAGGTGATTACATGAGAATCTCACTTTCATTAACCAGGACTAATTTCCCAGCCTTTCAGTTGCAAAGAAAAGCTTAGAGATATTAGCTAAGTACACCTTCAAGGCTCAGAAATGAAAACATTCAGCTTTTATTAATCTCAGCAATTTTTGAGGGCCTGATCACATTACTGAATGCTTAGGGTTAGCTGCATCGAGACAGCCAATGCACCAGATACATCCCCGACAGCAGCAGGCTCGTCGTCCTTTCACGGAGGGGAACGTGGACGCTGTTTATTCATAGCTGCTAAGTTTAGCACAGCTCCAAGCGTGAAGTATTAAGAAATGTTCTTACGGTGATTTGCATTTCTGCTAATTGCTTGCACAAAGCTGTTACCTCCAAAATTGCCAGGCAGGATTTGTTCCCCCCAAAGGACACCGGGCAGACACACGCAGAGGGGTTGAAGAGACCAGACAAAATTCTCCTATGCACCCTGCCCCAGGTAAAAACTGGGAATTCATCATTTTACCAGGTTACCATTGCCAAAATTAGTTGTGCGCATGTTGGGGCAACCAAGTGATAAAAGGGCAGACTTCAGGTCTCTGTATTTCATCTGCAGCATCTTACTCCTTTTTTTTTTTTTTTTTTTTTTTTTAATCTGTTTTCTTGCTGATTCAGATATTTTCAACTAAGTTTTTTAGGATTAGGTTTTAAAAGGCCTTTAGCTGTCTGACAGCTCTGGTTTGGTGTAAGCTGGGCACACAAATGCTCTGAAAACTCACATCCAAGGGGCCAGGGAAGACATTTCCCCTTCTACCTTTCAGAGCCACCTGCGGACCCCCTAACTCCTCCTCTTCCCTGCTGATGCTCAAAGGCGTCCGCAGCCATCGCTGCCTCCTGGCTGCCACCAGAACCTTCAGGTCTCACCAGCCTTTGTTGTTCTCAACATGAGGGCTGCCCAGGCCCACAAAAAAAAAAGGCAATGGCACTAAAAGTCAGCTCCAGTTGCCTTGTTGACTACTAGCAGAGGAAGCACAGGAAGATCTTGGGTGGGTTTTCCCATACGGCCCTTACTCAACCACAGTTTGGTTGAGGCTTGTCATCATCTCAGCGCCATCACTCAGGGCTGTCCACGTAATGGAGATGTGCTTTAAAATCTCTGTGTTCCCTCCCTTTACAGCGATGATAAATTTCAGCAAATGCTAAATGCTGTGCAGACACAGGGCATTAATCTTTACATCTTTCCATGGTTTGTGGGTGCTGATGCAGAACAACAGAAATATTGCAAAAGTCATCAACATAATATCTTTAAAATAATGCCTTAAAAGTTAGTTTAAAATATTGATGTAAATTCTGAGGGAAATACTCCAAAATACACCACTCCGCAAATCTGGAACTAAAAGTGTTTTTGTTCTTGGTCACATTAATCTTCTTTCCCAGTTAGCACTGCTAAAAACCCTTCCTGTAGACCTAGGAAATCTTGTTCCCATTAACAGGGAAGCTTGACAGGATACAGCAAACACGTACACACCAGCAGATATTCTTCTGTACTATTACCCTCGGACCTAAGTTCAGAGAATACATCTACGTACCAAACCTTGGATAAATAAGCACAGGGTATAATTCAGAATATAAATAATAACAGACAATTAGTTCACGGTGTTCCCCATTCCACACTGAGATGCAGGGTCTACACAGTAAGGCAGGCTTCTCCTAGCCTCACCTACCACCACTCCTCTACTCCACAGAAATGATTAAAAATTAACTAGGTAAAGGAAGACAGATTGACTTTATCGGGTGCTGCCGAGATATATTAGCATTCCGCTAGCACCTGGGAGTTTGAAGTTCAAGTTCTTGCGTTACTGAAAGTTTAATTTTTAATCTTTAATAATACTTTAGATAGGTCTTGCCCCAACACGTAGGAAATTCAGGCCATAAATTCCAGAAGCACTGATGATGGACATCTGATGTTTGCTTCTCCAAAAGAATCAAGGGGTCTCTTGCCTGCTGAACCAGAGGTAATCCCGGGAATAATCATGCCTCCCTTGCTCTTGGTTCAGCCAAGCACATCGTCCTGCTCCAAAGGGCAGATGCACTGGTGTGAGCGGAAGGGAGGTCTCTGCAGGCTGCTGCACCTCTTCTCTTCCTGCCCCATGGCCACTGCCACCTCCAAAGAGCAGCACCTGTCCCTCAGCACAGCTCACGTTGGAGTGCACCAATGACCATGGACCTGTGACCTACACACAGCTTTTCCCAAAGCTGATCTGTCCCACCTCTCACTTCAGAAAGACTGCTCCAGCCGTCAGAGGACATGCACTCCTAAAAACTGGGGACGTTCCACATTTCTGCTACTGTTTTGCCTGCCTTTACTGTACTTCCTAAAACTGCTAGCAGAATCACTTAGCCTAACGTCAGTAAATAATTAAGAACATAGTTTAACACATGACAAATCCTTTGCTGCCAGCCTTTTTAGGTGTTCACGCAGCTGAGCTCCCTTTGGATGCTCACATCAGCTGCTACAAAGGTTACAGAGGAAACGAGAGCCCTTTTTTCCCACTCAGCCTCATTCAAAACCACACTGATTGCTCTTGGGTGCAGATGGGGGACATTCAGCGCCTTCACATATGGAGAGCATATTCTGTATGTTTAACACGCCTGTGAAGTAATATTTCAGCTGAACCTATTGCCTGTTACATCTGGTATTTTGAATAATTGGTTAAGTGAACAGTAAATTAAATTAAGCTAAACCAGTGTCATAAACCTAAAGTGCATTTCCAAAGGTTAGAAGACTTTAACATCCTGACTCTGAGATGCTTAACTGCAAATCCACCAGCAGCCCACGGGGTTGGGGTCACCCCCATGGAACAGCCCCGGAGCTGCGGCTGAACCACACCAGGAACAACCGTAAGAACAACCTCATGGTCAGGGAGCAAAGCAGCAGCTCGCTGCCCTGAGAGCTTGCCCCTGGGGCTGCCATTTGATGACTGTACCAAATTCAGCTGAAGGGCTGTCGTTCTATGCACCTCTACGATCACTGAGCACCATGCTTCACCAACAAAGGGCCAATGAACCCAAACAGTTATTCATATGGTTTCTTACTCCTTCTCCAAAACGTCACCATAAATCTATATTGCTGGCTAACAGCAAGCAGATGGATGTCCTAGCTTGTAATTTGGCATAGGTACTCTCACTCAAGTCAAAGATTAATTCTGCCCGACCACAACCAGCCTTCTCATTTGTTAGAAGCCCATTAGCATTTCCAAACCTTTCTAAAAGGTTTTTCTCAGGACAAGGGTAAAAACACCTCTCTTTTTCCTGTTTTTTTTTTTTTTTTTTTTTGTGTCTGTGTGTGTGTCTGTGTGTGTTAGACAAAGCATGGGAAGCAAGGCAGAATTAATCACAGAAAATGATATCTTCCAACAGGCATATAAAAAACGTCAAAAATTTCCTAGAAACACTTTATTGATGGAGTAAATGGCTTCATGGAAGGTATCTCCTGTTGTTTTGTGAGCAGCCCAGGAAATGCTTTTTGCCAGCTTTGATAGGATTGCTATTTCCCCAAGGACTGAAAATTAAAAAGGATCAAAACCAATGAAATAACTTTTCCTGAGAAGCAGTCCTCTTGCAATAGCAAAATAAGCATGTGCTTCTTCCTAAAAGCCATCAAATTAAACAGTAGAGAAGAAAATACAGATCTTACTAGCTTGGCAAAATATAAATAAACTGAGGATGCAGTGCCATTTCCACTGAAACAGAGAAGTATAAAATTTGTAACAGAATGCAAACAATGGCAAAATAAGGTGAGCCTCAGTCCTGACTCTTGGGATCAGATCTCACCTTGTCCCCGGTCTGCAGAAAACGTGCAGCATATCTGGGAAGAAAAGTTTGATTTCCTGACTCCCATTCCTCTGCTTTCAAGATTTCACGAAATACTCCTACAAACCTCCCGTAGAGGTGTTTGTTAACCTTGAATTTTGTTTGCTAATGAGCTCCTAATTGTGGCATAGCAAGTTCATTAACCATTGCACTTTTACGAAACAAAGAGGTACTGCAGCTAATTATTTGTTAAACTCATTACCAGAGCTCTTCTATTGTTAAATGTTAGACCTACTAAATTTTCCAGCTGGCACAAGACACTTTTGTAAGGGCTCCAGCAGAGGTCTTCTGTCAGACCTCACTGGGACAAGGCAGATGTCAGAGGTGGGTACAGACCAACACATCACATCGAACTGCGAGGAGCATGAAAATGTGTCTGTTGCCTTCTTCTTGCTCCTGCCATAGAAATAATACTCACTCGCAGAGGAAGAACATATACCGAGGGCCCCAACAAGCCCGCGGTGTCTGCCCAAACTTACCGTCCATACCATATATCAATTTAAAGTATTTTAATGGCACATGCTATCTCTTTTCCTAGTTGAAGAGGCAGTTTTGCGTCAAATTTGCAAATCAGCACCTCTCCAGAAAAATAAAGGCAGAAAGTATCTTCAAAGAAGCCTCAGATTTAAACAGCTCAAGACTGCCAATATTAATTGCAATTAGGACTCCTAAGAAAACCTTAAAGTAATGAATTGGCAGCCACATGGGGGCTTTGGAGTTCCTGCTTTTCTTGCCACCCTTATAACTCTGCGGGGGGCATCTCAGAGCACCCCAGGCGTCCACTGAGGCCCAGGGAAATCTCTCCTCCACCAACCCTCGTGGAAGCTGGGCAGAATCACTACAGGTGACTGACAAATTTTCATTCTGCACACTGAAGAACAATATATTAGTGGAAAATTAACAGCTTGGTTAGTTATTGATTAACAGAAACGCCGTAGCGCTCTTTTGATTTCAAATTGTTTCTGATTAATGGAGAAGGCAATGAAATTCATACAGTGATCTCACTGCGTTGGAAGCACCACCAGCAGGGCGCAGGCAGAGAAAGCACGTGCAGGCAGGTACCTACAGCGCTGACTGCAGCGCCTGGCATCTTGCCCTGGTAACGTGGGTTAGCCTAGCCCAGCCAGCAGGGAGCTGGGCTGGCAAGCAAGCTTCTAGAGTAATTCTGGGCCCCAGAGGAGATTTCTCTAGTCTGATGGGAGAATGTTTCACTCCCTTTCTTGCCCCGCTGTCTGAGTGCTGTGTGAGCTGTGTCTGGTGAGAGGTTCCCAGGTGGTGAGGTTTGCCATCCCAAAAGCTCCCAGTATGCTGTGGTGGGTATGGGCTGCTCCAGGCCATTCCCACCTTTTCCTTCTGCTCTCTGCTCTAGTGCATCAAGGTTATGGAACAATGAACGAGCAGGCCCACATCTCCTCTAGAGAAAGGAAACGTTCCAGCCTGGATGCATCAGAGCTGAAAAGATTTAAACAACTTTGTGTCATCCATTCCAGCTCTGTGAGTCCAAGCTCTGGCCCGCCCTCTTCCAATCACGGCAACTGCAGTGTCCTCTGATGACAAGCCTTGCACGCCTTCACACAGGCTCTGGGAACACAGACTTCTGGGAGAAGTCAGAAGTGACAGAAACAAACGCACTGAAGCTGCCTGAGCACTTGCCTGGCAGTGGCATCCCTTTCAGCCATGCAGACCCTTCGCGTCCTTATCTGCAGCAGAGCCAGACAGAGCACCTTCCAGCACCCATGGTGGTGCTACACAGAATGGGTGAACCACTAAAACCATCAATGTGCAAAAGAGAGCATTAGGTCTCTACAGTTACTAGCAAGATTTTAGACTACAAAGTTTTGGGAGGAGGGATTGTGTTTTCAGTTCAGCTGCTGACTTGCTTTGGACGTGAGCATGGCTTTTGCTGTAACACAGATCTGTCACGCAGCAAGGAGAAAAAAATAATAAAAAACATCAGGAAGCTTCAAGGTAAAACTATAATATTACAAAATCATATTGTGTGCAGAACCCACTCTGACTGTTTAGGCTGAATATGAATGCAGGCTACTAAAATCTCACATGCTAAAGAAAGCACCAGTCAAAACCAACAGAGACCTACCAACCTCCGCTACAATGACAACAGGTTTCACTGACTTGAAGGCAGCACTTAGCATGCATATCAAACACAGTCATGCATTTATACTTAACAAAGTAATAACCCTACACTATGTGAGAGTTGGTGATACCAGATTAATAATTTTAGCAAATCAGAAGGAAGTTAATGTAATCCTCAATTTGCTTTATATCTTCAAAGTCACCTACGGCATTTCGCAAGGTAGGTAATATTATCACAGCTGGACACCGAGGTAATCTTCGGAGCTCTTTTTCCTTTTCAAAATAAATGTTACAGATTTACCATGAGATTGCTAAAATAGCTGCTCATTTACTCTGAAAGATGAAAGAAAGCAGGCAAACTGACAGAGCAGAGCAAAATACAAACGCGAGACTCAACGCTGCAGCTGGACCAGAGGTGAGAGCTCCTGCCACCGCTGTGGAGG
>VXAV01006441.1:0-18449 GCA_013399715.1 Alectura lathami | reverse complement strand
CAGGCTGCAGGAAGGACTGGCCGAACGCCTGCAAAGCAGAATGGGAGGGAGGGGATTGGCACCACGATGAACACCGAACCCACCAGGCGGAACAGCGCTTCCACCCCAGCGCCACACAACCGTGTTGCTGCCAGATGAGTGGCAACAACAGCACTTCACTGCAAGCGTGCTCATCTCCCCGCAGAACAGTTTCTAAGCTGGGTCTGTTGGGAACAGGTGGCTAAACACACACTGAGGAGAGCACAGGTGCTAAGCACAGCTCCCCTGACCAGCAGCTTGCTCGTGAAGGACTTGGCTGTTCCTCAGACACCACCCAGGTACCACAGGTACACAGCCGTAACACACTCGCTGCTCTTGCTCCACAGCTAAGTCCAGAGGCCAAGGTGACTGGCAGATGTGTTTAACCAGTTGCTGCCCTGAGACATCAGAGGTGGGAAAAGAGCCTAGGAACATTTGCTGGGCCCCACTGAAGCAGTCTGCTTGGCCTGCACAAACCCTAGGATAAACACCTTCAGCACCCCAAAACACCGTACAGACAGGCAGAGGCAGGCAGCAGAATGCCAGCAGCTGCTGCTCCCAGGCACCCTGAACAGAACAGTACTCCTTTCCACCAGCCACTTGCTGTTAGACAGACAAAAGTGGCCCAGGCCCTTTCAAGGCCGAGCTAGTTCCGGACTCAGATCCCTTGTGGAAACCAGCACATGAGCTAGTAATGCCCTAAACTCAAACCACTGGCTGTCACTGCAGAATAGAACATTTACAGAACATTAAACTTCTGCACCAAACCACCAGCAGCCAAGCAGTAAAGCTGGCCCAGCACTGTCAGCCAGCCTGCAGGTCACACTGAGATCACCACGGAAACACACCCCAGGACAAGGACCTGAGGCACGTTTGGAAGTGTTACAGGGGAAGAAAGATGCTTGGACAGCCCTGCACAGGGACCAGCCTCGCTCACCAAGGTGCTATGATAGGGCAAGTCTAGAGAGAAACAGCCCACGTGGCACAGCGCAAGAGCTCCCTCTTCACGAGTACATCAGCAGGGACCCAGCCTCCACGGGCGCTCTAGGGCAGGGCAGCCCTGCAGAGAGCCCTCCCTCCTGGAGCCTGAGCACAGGCCAGGGTTCACTGCCCGCTGATGAGCGGCTGCCCTGAGCTCCCAGAGCATGGTGCAGGCTCTGTTTGCACTGCTGCAGGCAAAGGGTCCCACGCCAGGCAGTCTGGAACAGGTGAGGGAGAGTGATTTTTTTTTTCCTGACTTCCAAGTTGCACTACCTGTAGTTGAGACAGTTCTTACATCCAGGGGCTGCAGAAGAACTCCTCTGGTCAGCTCTGACCGAAGCACCACATGGGACACAGTCTGTTGCTCTTGAAATCCAAATTCCTCAACCCTAGAAGCCTGGAACTTGCTGTATATGCGCTGGCACCCTGCCTCTGCCTTCTCTATTCCTCAGGCCGCCCCACTGACCCTTCCCTACCAGATCCAATGGACCAACACAGAACAAGTTCATATGAATATGTTTCAATACATGAAGGGGGTTTATAAGGAAGATGGAGAAATGCTTTCTACCAGCGCCTGTAATGACAGAACAGGAGGCAAAGGTTTTAAACTGAAAGAAGGAGGGCTTGGATTAGATCAGAAGACGCCTTCCATAACGAGGGTGCTGAGACACTAGGGGAAGTTACCCAGGGAAGCTGAGGGCGTCCCATCACCGGGGCTGTTCACAGCCAGGTTGGACAGAGAACTGAGGAACCTGATCTGGTGAAAGGTGTCCCCGTGTACGTCAGGGGAGGGTCTTTGGGGGTTCCTCCCAACCCAAACCATTGTATGCATTTGTATGAAACCAGAGGGCACCTTGGTCTCAGGAAAACCCCCCTGCGCTGGGGGTTTGTCCTCATGCTAACTACAAGAATTGTGGCAGATGTAAATGGGGCAGCACCAGCCATGTTTTAGGTCCAGACAAAGGATGTAGGCACAGGAAGGAATTAGCAGGTGTGAGGAAGGAACGTTAAGTGAGGCACTGTGCCTTGCGAGCACACCAGCAAGACAACTCTACGTGTATTTCAGTTTTTAGCAGTTCCTCCACACAGGACCTCGCTCTGGACATCATCTAACCCCCACCACTGGCACAGGCGGTGCACGCTCCATTACAGGAAGGGCTCTTCACCTGTAGCTGAGTTACCTGCATAATGGCACTGAACTGCGCTTCGTTCTCCATCTGCTCCTCTGCTGCCCCTCGCTGGACGCTGGCCAGCACGCTGGATTTGAAGAAGTACCGCCAGTTGTGGTGGAGAATCCGGAAAAGCAGCTCGAACAGCTCTGCCTTCACGTCAGGAGACGAGCGCTGCAGGGGGAGAACAACGTCTCACAACAGGCTGCCGTGCTGGAACCCCACTGCTAGCAGCACCCTGTCCCGTGACCACCCAGGGCACTGCTTGGCAACCAAAGCAAGGGTTTTCCTTCTAAGGAAAGCACCAACCTCAGCAACTTTTGGGGCATGCTAAGAACACACCATTCAGTTGTGTTTTGCCTCTTGCTTTGAGCACATCTGTAATTTTAGCATCTTTGACAATTCCTGACAAAACCCTCCACCCACACCGCTTCCAGCCCCTCCTGTCGGGTCACCCAGCTCTCCCTGGGCAGGGACTGGCATTTCCAGCTCTCGGAAACAAACAACTTTGTTGCTCCCATGCCCCCAGCAGTGCCTTCGCCTCGCCCTCCTCCCTCCCCTGGTGTGAGGGCCCTCCTACCTCAGCAATGATGGGGTAGACCTGCTCCATGCACAGTGAGATGACGCTGGGCAGAAAAGGCTTGAAGACCTGCCCTGGCTCTTGTACCACCACCTGCAGGATTTTCAGGAACTTCTCCACCACCCGACAGCCAGTGCTCCCCTCGTGGAGGATGCTCTCTGCCAACTGCTCTCTGCAACAAAAACCAGTTGTTTTTAGGAACTTTTGCTGAGATCTGCACGCTTACCTAATTTCAAGGGAAGCAGACAGTGCCTCTAAGCTTGCTCAAACACAGACCAAGCACATCAAGCCACAGAAGGGAGCTAGGTCTTGAGAAGGCTTGATCAACACTTCCCAAACAAATGCTTTAGAGACACCTGGGGTGCACACAGACACTGGGCAACAGCCGATGCCAGTTCAGTATCAGAAGCTTCCAAAACTATGAAGTCTGTGGGAAAGCTGAAATTGCACAACAGCCTGAACAGCCTGCGTGCGTGGACTGGGTCACTCCTGGCTTGGAAGCATTCTCCTCAGATGTAGCCCTGGACATGCTGCTCTCTTCTGTGACAGGGACCTGTTCTGTTAGCCAAGATAAATCACTGTGAGGGCTAAGAAGAAAGCGACCAACACAAGACCATACCTGGTGAACATGTTTAGGAAAGTCTGTATGATCTGCTCAGTGAAAGGCACTCCCATCTGCACTCTCAGTCCTTGAAACAAGGTGAGGAAGAAGCTCAGCATCACATCCGTCACATCTGAGAACAGGAAAGCAAGAAGAACACACTCAGGCAACACCCCAGTACATCAGGACGTCTCCTGTGCGAGAGCTGCTCCTCCTGCACAGAGAATCCTATTTATTCTTGGAAGTTTAGCAGCAGTTTTGCCTTTAGAAACTGAAACCAACAGCTGGCACTGCAGGGCTTGAAGATGGTTCATGCATTTCTGAGGACCACTGGGGACCAGTACAGGCAGCAAACAACTCGGGACAAACACCGCAGCGCCAGCAAGGGCCCTCGCTCTGGTCTGCCTCCACAGGCTGTGTGGGGAAAGCCCAGATGGCCCGGGCTGATCTCCAGTTGTCCCCTGCAGGTACAGGGTTAACAGGAGCACAAGGAAACCCAAACAGCCTGGGGGGGCCATCAGACAGAATCCAGCTTTTTTTTTTTATTATTTCATTTTGGGTAGCATCTGAACAGATCCTTTTGACTTCACAAGCGATTGGCAGCAAAAGGCTGTGCTGTTGGCTGATCAGGCCCAACATGCTTTGCTGAATGGCCATGGTAAGCTGGAACTGCTCAGGTCCTGCCCCACACAGCCAACACAGCACAGGCCAGCAGCCTCGAGCAGCTCCAGACAGCAGCTCACTGGAGTCGCAGCACCAGCTTGCTTACTTGCATCCTCCCCATTTCTTTGTTTTGCTCCCCCACAGGCCTGCTTCACTGAGGTAAGCCTCCATTCCTGTTCACTGCTGAAAGCAGCACAGGGCATCTCCCACCCTCTGGAAGTGCGACAAGCCTTCCTGACTGCATCCCAGGTGACAGAAGATCCCCCCTCACTGCTCTGAACCAGCCCACCCAGCAGCACACACATCGCACTCAGGCCCAGCAAGCCCACACGAACACCACGACGCCAGGCTGGGACACTCTGGATGTTCCTGGTGGGTCATAAAGCTGCTCCCAGCATTCAGCCTGCCCTGCGGTTATACCTGACTGATGAATGAAAGCTGGGAAGAGGGCTAGCGAGACCTGCACGGATTCTTGCAGCGACTGGTAACAGATCTGTCGAGACTTGGTGGATTCTCCAGAAATACTTTCTACAATGTCTTCCAAAACGCTGAGGGTCTGATGGATGACCACTTTGGCTGCAAAATAAAAGAGGTGATGTCTCCTGCGTATGTCAGAACTGCTCACAGGCAAAAAATGAAAAGAAGCTCATGCACACAGCGCCAAGAACAACACACGAGGCAGCATAAACACCAAGCCCAGGCTGGAGGCAGAGGTGCTTCTGGCGCACATTCAGTTTAGACATGTGAATAGGTTCAACGAAGCACCTGTGGCAACTGGCTTCCTTAAACTATACAGGCTCACTGCCCCACAGAGGCACCCACTGCTTGAGAACTATGGGGCAGAGTCTGAAGCGAGCTGTGAAACAGTGTTGGGAATAACACACTATAGGTAAGAAAAACTAGCCAAGAAAACAGAGGGTCATTACGACAGCAAGACATCCTGCAAATGTCTGTGTGTGGAAGTGATGACTGGCGTGACCCGCAGTCACTGTACAAACCAACCCAAAACTCAGGAGAACTGAACAGGCTCCATTCAAACCAGCACGTCAGCTCTGTCAGCAGGTGTGACACTGCACACTTACAAGCAAGGCTTTCAAAAAAACAACAAAAAAAAGACAAGGCACCCCAAAGCAGTCCCAAGACACACAGATAAAATGCCCCCAGGCTCCCCTGTTTCAGGGCTCTCCTCCTGCATACACACACCCCCCTGCAGGACTTCTGAAGTCCAGAAGAAATCCTTATTTCCCCCCTAAGCCTTTATAGCCATGATCTTCATTAACGCTGCCTGCAGTCAAGGTTTGCAGTGCTCCAGCACAGCAGTCCTAGCGCCAGGCTGCTCAGCAGTCCCACTCCAGGCATCCCCAGACTGTTAGGACACACCTGATCCCACTTTCCCTGAAGGGCTGAGGCAGGCAGTACTGTGATGGGACAGCTTATAGGCAACCTGGGTGAAAGCACCCTTTACACACCCAGAGGGGAAGTGTCCCTTACAGAAAGGGAAAGTAATCGCTCCTTCCCTGTCCCCCACACATGCTGACCAGTTTCTCAGCCAAAATAACGTCAGGAGAAAACAGCCGAACGGCCCCCATCAGCAGTCAGCACCGCAGCGCGAAGGGCCAGCGGGCACGAAGGAGCTTTGCACTCACTGTCCTCCAGCTGCACCTTCCTCTGTGGCAGGATAGCACTGGCCTTCAGCTGGCGGTACTCCCTGGTGAGGGCGGAGACGAGGCTGGCGTGGTTGGTGGAGCGAACGGCCCACTGCTGCTCGCTCTCAGGAAGGTTTGGCCAGGGCAGCAGCAGCACGTTCGACAGCGCTCTGCACACCAGCACCTGGGCCTAGGAGGCAAGGCACCAAGCAGAGAAGTTTTTAGCGTTTGCTGCGCCCATTGTACTAGAGCACAGCCCTAACTGACACCTTACAGCTGCCCAAGACACGCAGCAGTGCCACCTTTCTGAGGAAAGAGCTCGGCAGCAGAAGCTGAACCCAAGTGAAAGCCAGCAGCTCTGCAAGGTAAGGGAGAGGCAAAGCTCCACGACTCCAGAGCTGGAGCCAGAAGCCAGCTCCTGGCTCTGTCCGCTCTTCTGGAACTCTGTATTCTTTTTATCGCCAACACAAAGACGCTTGAGTGCTCTGTCTGGTTTAGACAACAAGCACACACGCTTGTACAGCGCTTTATGCCTCCATGCTAGTGCCCAGTACGACGGCGTCCCAGCCTTCACTGAGGCTTTTCAGGACTCCTGTAACATTCTGGTTTCGAGTGAGGTATGTGGAAGGCTCACAGGTTTCACACACTTTCTGTTCATCAGAACCAACATGCCAGTACTGTAGGAGGAATGCAGTCAGGCTCTGTGTCAGCAGGTGAGAAAGGAATACAACTTCACAGTTGCAACTGTGTTTTCTCCCTGCGATGCTGCTTGAAATAGATAATTGCCCCTGTCACTGTAATTCCTGGGCACACACAGAACTGCTGCCCCTCACCCCTTGCTTTTTTCCCCCCTCCTTTGGAGCTTATACTTGACTACAATTACTGAGGCACAGCATCCCACAGACACCTGCTGCATCCTTCGTGTTTCAGGCAAAAATCACCTTATCAGGCAGCCGCTGAGCAGAAGTGTCCGTGATCCTGTTGAACACCTTCTGCACTGCAGGGATGCTGATCAAGAACACCGGGCGCACCATGGTGGCCAAAGAGACTAGCAGGTGGCACGCAGACAGCAGCAGCTTCTCCTGCACCTGGAACAGAGGGGGCACACGGTCAGGCTGCCCAGGAACAGGCGGTGTGACACTGCCGACAGACCGCAGCGAGCTGCCATCGCCGGGTTTCTGCCAGCAAAACAGTTTCTGTATTTATCTATTGCGAGGGTGTTCAAACACTGCCTTCCTGAAGGCAGCTGATGCCCCGTGCCTGTCAGCATTCAAGAGACATTTGGATAATGTTTTTGATACAATTTGGTTAGCCCTGAAGAGGTCAGGCAGTTGGACCTGATATCTTTGTAGGTTCCTTCCAGCTAGGATCACATTCTTAAGACCGTGGAGATTTCCCTGCTTCCAAGCTATAAAGTCATTAGTCTGACTCCGTGTGCCTGTAAGTTGCTTACTGTCAAGGTTTTGGCTGGGGCAGAGTTAACTGCACACAATGCTGTGTTCTGCACGCTTGATGAAAACAGTGGTGCGAGCACACCCGTGTCTTCAGCTGCCACAGAGCCAAGGGCTTTGCTGCCCCTCACGCTGCCCACCAGCCAGGAGCTGGGGCTGCACGTGGAGGGGACACAGCCAGGACAGCTGGCCCAAAGGGACCAGAGGGATGTCCCACACCACACGGTGCCATGCTCGGCAACAAGGGCTGGGGTAATGGAGGAGGAAGGGGAGGAACGGAGCCATGGCATTCGTCTTCCCAGCATAACCTGTTCCCCACGGTGAGCCTTGCTGTCCTGGAACTGGCCGAGCATTTGCCCGCTGATAGGAAGCAGTGAATGAATGAATTCCTTGTTTTGCTGTGCTTGCCTGCACTTCCACCTTCCCAGTCCTCTCCCCCGCCACCCCACCAGGGCACAGTGAGCAGCAGCTGTGCGGTGGTGACAGGGTTAACCCACAGAACTTACTCCTGCATCAGCTTGCCCCAGCACTGTTCTCGGTCTCAGACACCATCGGCAGGCTCTGGCAGGCACACCCAGCCCTCCCCAACCCACAGCAAGAGCCGCAGCGCGGCGCCAGCTGCTCAGCACCCGAACCCAACCCGAACCCACCGCCAGAGCCCCCCGCCCAGCACCGAGGCAGGTACCTTGGAGCTGATGAGGGGCGTGACGGCCTCCAGCGCGGTGGAGACGAGGGAGATGAACTGCTCGGGGTTCTGCCGGTGAACTTCGCCATAGAACTGCGCCAGCCAGTGCGAGTAGGCCTGCAGGGCCGCCAGGGACTGCGCGTGGCTGTGGGGGGAACGAGGGTCAGAGCCCCGCGTGCAGAGAGACACTTGTCCCGCTCGGGACCGGTGTGGCGCTGCCTCGGGAGGATTGTCGTGGCAGGGAGCGGTGTAAAATGGGCATCTTTGTTTCTTTTTCAGAGCTCTTTCTCATTGTGGTTAAGAGATCTGGGACCTCTGTTTGATACAGTCTCGCACTCCCATCAAATTTAAAAGTGTTTGGTTCTGCAGGCTTCCCAGCCTCGTGCAGGAAGGATTTGTTGCAAACACCCGATGCAACAAATCCCCTGGCTGCACGTTTTATCGAGAAGGGTCTACGAACACTGGTATTCCATCCAAAACCAAAGGTTCTCCCCCACACACATCCCCACCGCAGTGGCTGCATTTCAGATCTGTCACTCGTGGCAGGCAGCTTCCAGATCTGCACCCGCCGCCTCCCTGACATCAGTTTGTCAGCAGGACCCGTGGGTTTAGGTCCAACAAGGAAAAAATAGGGAAGTTTATTCAAGATTCTGTTTTTAATAACAGGATGAAGTTGTGTTTTTTTTTCCTGAACCAGCTCTTTTCCTTTATATCTCGTCTCCTCCTCCCATCTTTAGTATATTTGTTGTCTCTTCCCTGTTCTTACACTGAGAACAGAAGCATTCCTTGGGGTTATGTTACACGGCCTAAGATTTCCCTTCGTCCCAGGCCCCATAGATCTGAGGCATATTCAGAGGCATGCTGTAACTGGATTCAGCCACTGAGCAGTAGTATTAAACCAACAGGACAACCCGAAAAGGTCCAACCTTTTCCAACTGCTAGGTCACCTACAATTAGGCTTCATGATTATACTTCTGACAGAGAGCCATTTCACATCTTTGAGTCAGGATGATTCTTTGGGGGATCAGACAGGCATCCTCCAAATATCCAGCAATGTACCTTTTTTAGCCTGGCACTAGGAAACAGATCACAATTTTCTTCAAGGACATTGGACCCAAGAGGAAAGGATGAAACCCCTTAACTAACACATAACAAAAAAAGCCTCGTGGGTTATTTTAAACCAGAAAGGGAAGACGCCTTTAAGAGAACATATTCTGCATAAAACTCAGTGCCAGCAACTCAGGATTAGGAGAGATCCGGTCCAGCGCGGGTTTTCAGGGAGCTGCTACACATTTGGCACATTTGGAAGCACAACCTTAAATGCTGCTCAGGAGATGCCAGCTGGCAGGTAACAGGTTTGCTCAACACCACCGCTAGGAATGGGAGGTCTTTAGAAGGCTGTTAGGGCGGCGTTCCATCACCAGCAGCACCAAGGTTTCACACGTAACGCCGCCTTCTGGATGGAAGGCACTCATCTGTTTCAGCAGTGGCCAGCACTGCTGGAAGGCACACGTTTGTTTTGGAAGCCAAAGACTCAAAGCCTTGCACCAAGGGAAACATTCTTATTTGAGCCATGGATCTGACTTTGGCAGCCAAAAGAAATCCATGAGCCTCAGGCTACACACTGATCACTTCCTGACATGGCTCTAGTTCTGAGCACACCACCGCCAGAACTCTTGTTTTACCACCTAATTGTACTGCAGGAGAGCAGAGCTTCACAGCCATCAGAGCACAGCAGAGTAACGCTTTGCTTTTAGAGCCAACACAGCAGCTGTTTTCTGATCACAAGTATATTCCTTTAAACTGCGAGCATTAAAGTTGAGGCAACAGTGGCCAAAGTGCTGGTGGCAGCCTTGACCTTCACCAGCCAGTGCCCTTGTGGTTAGCCAACAGCCACAACCTCCACCACATTTTCCCAGCACGTGGTTAGAGCACCAGATCTGAGACCCGAAGTTTCCCCCGCCCCACACAGGTGCCACATGTGCACATCACCATTTGCACCGTGCATCTCATACTCACACATCGATAAGGTCGGGCTTCAGCACCGAAGGCACCGCCGTCTCGATGTTGTACAGCTTGATCTGGGATCCGTACAGCGTCACTTTCACCAGTCTGCAGGGGAACACACGGATGGCTGCAGGGGAACACACAGGACTGCAAGGCGCACGCACATGTGTACAAACCAACTCGCACGTCTTATCTGGAAGCAGCCTGACCAGCCCATGTCAATATTTAGCTAACATGTAGATACAGACCATTTAGCTGGAAGGAACTTAGAGCCCACTTCCTTGTTTGTGATAAGATGGAACAAGTACAATGTTCCTGCAGGGAGGTGAAACAACAAAGGCAGCTGTGCACAGGTCTGAACTGGAGAACGCACACTAAGTTTCTTGGAGGGGAAGAATCTAACATCTGTTTTCCTAGATCTTCTTAGGAAAAGAGATTTTGGTGACTTACCTTTCAGAGATGCAACTGAAGCAATCACAGAACCATCTACACTGAAAAAGGCCTAGAAGGTCTTCAAAAGTCCAGCCACCAACCTGACCTACCCAGCCCCATCACTAACCACCTCCCTGAGTGCCACCAGGCTCTGTGTCCCACTTCACTGCATCACCAATGCGGATGCTGGAAGAGAAGCCTTCAGCCTTCCTAGTGCCTGATTTTATTCCGTCCCTACCAGTTACTTCTCTGCCTAAAGGTTGGAAAGCCATCTGGGAGACTTAGCACTGCTGAACGTAACACCTCAGACACCAGCCACCGAGTTCTTCACATCTCAGCTCAATCACAACACGGGCAGGCGGTGGTGACAGCTGTCGCTTGCACTGACGAAGGGTCAGCAAACTCCCCGTCCCACACCTACCTCTCTACCACCGTGAGAGCATCGTTGAACCTGGCAGCAAACACATCCCCAGTGAAGTACTCTGCCAAACGGCCGACGGCCTGCAGCAGGGAACTCAGGTCCCTCAGGGAGCAGTGCAGGCGGCGGCAGTCGTTCTCTGCAGTGATGTTCAGCCTGTGACCTGCAGTGACATTTGGGATTGTTAGAAGCCAGCCCAGGAGACACGCGGGGACCTGCTCACTTGTGCTAGTGGCCACTGAGGGAAAGCCCAGCAGTCTGAAAACTCATCCTTCAAGAAGCATGCAACCCTGTGACTAATGCAAACAGCTCGTTGGGATGGGAAAACTAATTACAAGGCTACAGGAAATGCTAAGTTTATTCTAATCACATTACAAGCATTCTTCTTAGATTAGCTCGGCAGTGGGTCACAGGTCAGAACCCAGCTCTGTCCAAGTGACTCACAGACTCTGGTGGGGTGAGATGAGTTCAGCTGTTCTCCCTGCCACCGTTCAGATTTCTCTTTAAAGGCTGAAGGTGGTGTTACCAGCAATTCCAGCCTTTCACACATTGATTTTATTTGGTATTAACAACTGTATAAACAGGAACCTTTTTGGTTATCTGTTGACAACAAAAAGCAGTCCCAGCTCCATGAAGGCTGTTACCCAGACTCCCTCTGCTGGCCAGACTGCAGCAGAAGCACACGTGGAGCAAGGGTGCATCTGCCTCTAGTAGGAGATGGGGTTACATACTTTTGTATTTCTCAAATAACAGCAACCATACAGGTAAGAAGATCTCCCAGTTTTATTCCCTGTGACCTTCCTCCTGCTCAGCGATGTACACCTGGTCTCCAAAGATCCCAAACCTTTTACCAAAAAAGTTGCCATGTTCTGCAGCAAGACCTGTCTTTCTTTCCCCTGCCTAATCTCATCTCATTCAGTTGCAGCAGTCAGCTTGCCCTTTAGGCACCACCAGCAGTCCATTGCCAGATCTGAATTCCCAGTCACATCTGAGACACTTCTCCTGACAGTTTCTAACACAGATCATTGCTACAGCGTTAAAAAAAGACATATTACTACCCAACCTAGGATGTCTCAAGTGCTCTTAAAATCGGAAGTAAGGTTTTTTTTTTTTTTTTGAACTGCTGCTTAGCTGTTCTCGACACCTATGGTATCTTCATGCCAAAGTATCAGAACATGTTGGAGTAAGAATTTCAGAGCTGCAACAGAATGAAGAGAAAGCAACGCTACAGCAGGCTGATAGTGCTTTTGCAGTCAGCTACTCAAAGAGTGAGGGCTTGTGCTGGATGGTGGTGGTTACCTGCCCCTGAAGTGACCACAAACTGCTGGAGTCCCAGGTACACTTCCAAGTTATCCTGCAGAACTGGAAACTAGAAGAGACAAGAAATGCGTGTGACTCAGGGCTTGGCAGGCAGTTAACACCCAAACACTATGAGCCTCTCGGAGAAGAGTTTTCCTATTTCTTTCCAATGCCTTCAAAAAGATATTTGGGCAGAAGAAAGGCAAGTTTCTAGGTTCTGGACTGATTCTGCACCTGATGTCTCCACAGCAGTCAGGAAAATGAAGACCACCACAATGACCAGCTCTCCTTTCCCCACAAATACCAGCAGACAGTGTAACAAGACAGCGGCCCGGCCAGCGTAAGGGCTGGCACAGCGTGCCGTCAGGAGGAATGTGCCGCTGGGTGTGCAACCCAGACCAGAGCAGGGGCACACGGCCAAGCAAAGGCAGAGCCCACAGCGCAGGAAGCCTGCGCTGCCTCTGCCTAGCCTGCGAGCATCAGCTTCTCAGCAGTGCAGCTACCAAACCAATGCTCAGCCGAAGGAGCTGAGCTCCGTACCTTTAACAGAACAAGAAGGGCAACAGTGCAGCCGCTTGTTGCCAAGCTGCATCAGGAACAGCTGAAGTCCCGTTGGGAAAACGGCCAAGGGAACAAACATCCTGCGTCCCATTCACTCCAGCATAATTCCACTTACTTTCTACTGGCAAAGCCACCACATTCAAGGAGGCTGGATTTCTGGAAGGGCACTCATCCAGCAGCACAAGGAGCTGCAGCCTTCCACCACCCAGCACAGGACAGCAGCAGCTGCTGTACACTGTTCCAGTTCTTTGCCCCTGACAGCTGGCTGCTGCTGTTCAGTAACTGTGAGCTTGGGGCTCCAGTGGCTCACAGCTTAGAGATTTCTTCCTCAGACACCATGACAATGCTACAAACCCAGACAGCTTTTACAACACTCATTCCAGCAACAAGTGACACTGGCTGGAGAGAAGCACTTATCTGTGTTTATCAGCTGTAATTCCCAGCTGTCTGAGGCACTCGTCTCAGCATTTGTATCTAGCCTTGAATTTAAACAAGGCCTTCAGTCTCCTTGAAACCCTAATGACACTCATCTGTCCAGTTACCAGAGCTGCCTCCCCATACAAAGGCCAAGACAAACAGCAGGGAGGTATTTACACTTGGAGACAGGAATTTCCATGGAGCTTGCTGTGCAGCAATTAGGACTCAGATACTCACTACAAAACGCCCTCTTTGAAACACACCTAGAAATCCAACAAGGCCAAAAAACATTTTCCGTGATTCCCAGCCTCTCCTTTACCAAGCTTTTACTTCTAAGAGCAAATCTCCCTACTCTTTTGGCACTGTGGCCTCTGTGAAATAACTTGCAATGAACTCCAGCAGTCAGGGCTCGTTTCACATGGCACTTTAGGTCTGCGTGACTACTTACTAGCGTGGAGAAGGCGTGAGTTGGCAAGAGCTCCATGACTTTTGCAACCACTTCCAAGCTCTGGCGCAAGTACCGCTGCCACTCGGTCTGCTGCTGCGGGAGGAAACAAGGAGGTAAGCACAGCACGTGCAGAAGGAAAGCAGCCTTTGCAGGCTGGGTCTCAGTGCTCGGGACTAGCCTTTGCAGACACCCAGGTGCTGAAGAGACGGAGCCCTTCTGAGTCTTGCATGCTGCCAGACTCCCATGGGAGTCATTTCACCAACCCACACTTGGGCCTGCAGGCCCACGCCTCCCAGAGCAATGAGCCGCGAGCGCTCACTGCTGAGGCAGTTAGTGCACAGACACTGGTGCCTTCTGTGCAGTGCCATGTGGCCCTGTGCTCTGGTTTCAGATGTTTTGGCCACTGACTTCACCTTTTACTGCCATCAGTATGGATTGAGAAACCAATCCTGACTTCAGAGAAACATGCTTCAAAGAAAGCACTGACAATACACACACCTTATGGCTTGTCTGGAAGATATTTCTGTGTTTACATTCCAAAGCAACCAGATACAGACACCGAAGGCCTCTGATAATCAGAGGCTACACCTACCTATTTCCCTATAAGAACCAAGTTAAAAGCAAAGATCGTATCCTTCCAGTAGGACTTTAAATGCTTTGTTGCTACAAGTATTTCACGCGTCTTTAAACCTCAAAGCCCACTCAGAGCAGCAGCTGTCTAGCCTGTACTCCAAAACACAAGCTTTGGAAGGCATTCCAGGCGTAAGGAATGTAGCAGCTAGCATCTGAACCTGCAGCTGCCCTTGCTCAGCTCTGCTCCTTACATCATCATCCAGCGTCTCGTCGTCCAGCTCCTCCAGCTGGGCCTGGTTATACCTGAACTGGATCCGATTCAACACCTCCGTCAGCAGCAGAACCAAGGCATCCTCGTACCTGTGACCACGGAGAGAACAGGAGAGTGACAAAGGAGTTCTGCAGAGCCCCCTGTGCTCACAGCAAAGGAGAGGTGTCGAACAGGCAAGGAGCCTGCAGCACAGCTCCACGGGCTTGTGCAGGCGGCACCAGATAGATTCTGGGATTAGGAGCATGACGTCAGGTCACAAGCTACCTGCAGGGAAAGAGCCTCTGACAGCATCCAGCATCCCAGCACTGGGCAGGGAGCAAGGAACAGACGAAGCAGGGCAGAATTGCTGTCTGCCTCCCAGGGGACGTCCCCTGAGGCTGTTTGTTTTGTTGTCCTCTTCCCCTACACTGTTGGCCAATGAATTCAGGACCTTGCCCTCTGAAACAGAGGAATTGAAAAAAAAAAAAAAAAGTGGTTTTAACTCTAAAAACATGTCACTGAAAACATCCCTTCACCTTGGGAACCACACAACAGGCACAGAGCACAGGAGAGGCTCTTTCCCACGGAGCACCTAAAATAATGCCACAGTTGCAAAACCAGCAGCCACCTGACCATGCAGCCATTCCTGCTGCCACCACCGAAGTTGAGGGATCTGGGGTTTTATTCTGTTCACTCCTTTCCCTTTTTTAAACTGTCTCAAAACACAGCTTGTCCTATGTAAGGACCAGTCATGCCTTTTTCTAGATGAGATCAGCTTGGAAAATCAGTCATTAAGGTCTGCTAACAAATTCAGGGAGTGATGCAATCCACACGTCAGTCTGATCAGCTGTGCCACCAGCTGAGAGCCCTCCCCGCAAGGTGGCTGAGTCACCACCTCTCCAGCAATCAGATGTGCTGCTGGAGAAATTGCCCAATCTGGAGTTACAACTGCAATGTGTACAAAATGCAGAATTTACAAGCCACAGAACAGGAAATTTCATCTGTGCTCCTGTGGTGTAACCACACCCACGCCATCAGACTGAGGTGTTTACACATCTCAAGGCACAGCTGTGGAAGCTGCCACTAGGGACAGGTAGATCCGACCAAACAGCAGTACAAGTCCCAACCACTTTTATGCTGCTCATTTTTGTTTCGTTTTACAGTGACGTATCTCCAAGACAGACAGCTAGTGTTTGTTCCAGTTCTCCCTGTAACGAAATACCTGATGTTCAGGTAACGTGCATCACACAGGTGAAAGGGAGCAGAATGCCAAGGCAGAGTTCAACAGCATCAGGCAGAGAGCAGCAAATCAGGAACTAATTATAACAAGTTCAAATGCAAATACCTGCTACCTGAGAAATTAAAAATACACAGTTCCCACGCTGAAAGGAAGAGGGCTGGCTGGCTGAGTTCCACATTCACTCTTTGCGGTGAGGACACCAGGCTGTCTTTCAGTAACTAACCACTTACATTTAATGTGCTCAAGGGAAAAAGAGCTTCCTTCTGCAATCAGTGAAGAGCAATATGGTGTGAGCCACAGCACTTCTAAGCCTACTAAATTGGAACCAGATCCAGTATATTCACTTTTTTCTTTTCAATGGCAGCAAAAGGACTTTTCCTGAGAGCAGAGAGCCACCTGTTCCAGGCGGTAGCACCTGCAGCAGAGCTGCCGACCACTGCTGTGATTCATACATGCAACTAGCTGTACAGGTGAGCAAGCAGCACTAAACTTTCAAACACAGCACCATCAGGATTCTCAGAAACACATCCTTCCATTTAAACAGGTAATTTAAAGGCCTAATTGAGTCTAAAAATTTCCTAATCCATTCACCAGTTGTTTGAGCTGCGTGTGAACCCTTACTGCCTGGCTTACTCTACAGTCTCCTCCTCTTGTACGAGCAAAAATGTGCTCTAAAATATGCTAAAGTATGTTCCACTCCTATTTTAGACTCCAAAACTTCCTTCCTCTGGCTGCCAGGTTCACATACAACATTTTTAAGTCACCTTTATCTCTTGCCTTAATGTTCTCAGTTTGAATTCTGTTCAGTGAACAGGTGATAACATTCTGAAGCTTACACTTCAGTGGCTTTTAGAAAAGTGACTCAGCTACTGCATGCTGCCCGTGTGTGTAACTTGTTTCTCACTGTCCTTCCCTGGTGGCCATGGGAGTCTCCTTGCAGCAGCCACACCCCAGCACCCTGCTGGCCACTCACCTGTTGAGCACTGCTTCTTTGTCCGCCAGCCGGCTTTTGATCTTGCTGGTCAGGTAGTCCAGGAAGAGAGTCCAGATGTCCAAGCAAGAGAAATAACCTTCGTGGGTAGGCTGAAATACACCAAAATTTGCAGTGAATTTCACAAAGTATGGCAATATCAACACCATGCAATGACAATATTAGATGGCATGCACTTCAGTCCATGGAAATAACTACTTGCTTCTAGGAGGTCACTGGAGTGATCTGCAGCCTCCAGATGTCACAAAATGAGCAAGAGCTGTAGCACAAGGTGAGAACCCAGAAATTATAAGCAGGGTCTCAGCATGAGTCCATCTCATGGCTGCATGCAACTGTCTCCAGCTAAACCCAGGAGCACACGACGACATTCCCAAGTCCCCAGTAACACTGGGGGTGCACCACTGAGACAAGTCACTCGCTCGTTTCTGGGTGAGCTGTAGGTACCAGCTCCACTGGGAAACTAAACCCTAGGCAACAGAACACGAAGAACAGACCAAGGCCAAACCACATTGCAGAGCTGTACCTGGTGAAAAGTGTACTTGAACAGCAGTGCCAGAAATTCAACCACGGGGAACTGGGAGTAGGATTCAATTCTCCGCAGGTGGACGCTCACAAAGAGACGAAGGAAGTCTGTGAACTTCTCAATGTAGCTACAAGGGAAAGAAGAAAGCAGAATTAAGGAAACAGAGGATGCCACAAGGAAAAGCAGCATCATTGAAACAGTGATAAATTCACTCTAAATCCTTTCATTAATAAAGAAGAAAGTCATAATTAATAGCCAGTAGAACAATCAAAATACAAAGCCCTGCAACAATTACCTACAGGACGGGCAACCTTTCCTTCCATTAATACCTGAAACAGCAGAAAAGACAGTCTAGTCAAAAGCAACTTTAATATTCAGAGAAATATAACTGAGTTTAATCAGGCCTGCATATAAACACAATCCCCCCACCTTAGAGAAACAAGTACGAAACAGCAAGCCTCATCTTACTGCTGTGTACGGGATTAGTCAGATAAACTGTACCACTGAAGAACTCAGCTGAAAGCAAGAAGTTAATGGAGAAGTTAGCAATACATGTGTTAAGAGTGTCCAGGAGGAGAGGGAGAGCCATGTAGCTCAGCAAGGATTGCTTCTTACATGGGGCAGATGGCCGACTGTCATCCCAAAGCTCCTGGACGAGCCCAGGCTTTTGTGACTGCATTGGGCACCAAAGACAAACCCTCCTCCAGAGCATGGGGCTGTTCAGTGCTTGGGACCACACAGAACGGAGATCCAAAGAGAAGCCTGCTCCCAAACTTCCAGGGAGTCCAGCAAGAGCATGACCTCAGTGCAGGCACAGAGGGTTCTCGAGTATGCAGCTGGGGAAAGGTTCCAAAGACCCCAGTGGGATACGCTGTCATCACGGGATAGAACACGCCCTGCACAACACGAGCTTCACCAAGGCTGGACACCCTCCTCGTGCTGGTCCCTGCACAGAAGAGGGGAGCACTCCACCAGCACACAGGGCTGATGGGTTGCAACACCACACACACGCAGCGAGAGCTCCGGTGGTCCGGTGGCAAGGCTGTGGGCAGAGCAGCTCGTTCCTCCCATGTACGAAGAGCTCTGAAGTGCAAGAGTACCTCCAGATTTGTTTTTTTAAAGCACCACCAAGTTAGGTTTAGCATAGTTTCAGACCCAGCTGAGGAGCAGTTTGACTGCACTGCTTTGCTCTCTCCTTCTGCAAACTCTGCTCTAAGGAAGAACGCTCCTAACCACAACTAATTCAAGACTGGGAGCATCAGCAGCTAACAGAGCTGCAACACGGCCGGTTATTGTATGCCTATAAAATAACACAACACTTTGGTTATGCAAAAAGATGACAGGAACTTTCCCTTTGGCACTGCCTGGTTGACAAGAACCATCACTAAACATGCCTGTCTACTGACCAAATGCGTCAGGATAAAGGCAGCAAAACATAAGAATCCAGACCCAAACACTTCCCTCCAATTTTTTTTTTTTTTTTTTTTTTTTTTTTA
>VXAV01006440.1:65621-75630 GCA_013399715.1 Alectura lathami | reverse complement strand
GGAAGTGATTTATATGCAAGTGTAGAGAACAGATGGTTGCTATCAAAAGGATTTTGAATAGCAAATTCCAGGATTTGGCACAAATCTGAATTGGGATTGTGACAAAATTTTAGATTTCCTAGGAAAAAAAAGCTTAAAAACGGTGAGTTCAATGCTAAATCTGTTTCTATTCCTAGTAAGCATTTTCATCAAAACAAAATAATTTAAAATAGCAACAGAAGCTGCCATTGAAAAAAAAAAAAAAGATGATACAGAAGATTGCAGTAAAGTTCCACCCTCCCTCATCTTTCAAAGCTCCCAGAGGAAATTCTTCTAGAAGACTTGGATTCCTCTGCTTGATGCAAGATGCTGTAGGCTATTTAGTCTCAGAATACTCAAACCAGTTTTTTGCTGCCCTCAGAGGGAACATCAGATTGATTGTATAGCTGAACAAGCTGAGATGCTCTGTGCTAATTTAAGACAGTTTATATTTGAGCTCTGTTATCCTGGGAATAGTGTGATAGTTTAATTATTTCAGTTCTGATGATATTTCCATTCTGCATGTTCCATTAAATTTTGAAAATAAGATGTGTTACACAGCAATCAGAAGAGCATTTCAAAGATCTAATAATTCATTATGACTTCTTTTTTTTCATGCATCCTTACACCATATGAAGACATTTAACCACTGGAAGCCTATCAGTAACCTCCAAATGCATCATGAGCTTGCAGGTTTTCTGTACTTGGCGCGTAGGTACATTTTCTCTTTATCGTGTAAAATCATAACCAGTACTAACCACAAGATGACACTTCAGGATTACCGAAAAGAGATTATCAACTCAGCAAAATAAAATCATTTTGACAATGGAATAAACTGGGCCAATTATGAAGTGCACAGCAAGTTGGAAATTGGTCTGTCTTTTCTGAAGGGAATTGATTGCTTGGCTGCTAAGAGGCAGGCAGCCAAGCGGTGTATTGACCCAGAGAGGAGGAAAGGAACTCAGCAAATTTTTTATTGAGGGGTCTAGCCTTCTGTTATCAAAGTCATAAAGCAAAGTTATTTATGGAGTTGAAAAACAAAAGCAGTGTGCATAACCAGAAAGGCTTGCACTTGAAGCAGAAAACCCCCAAAATAGACACTCAGGAGTAGCAACATGAAAAAACTTGTGTGTGGAGCTGGAAATAAACCCTACATACAAGTCTGTAGAACACAGTAGAACACTGACACATTTCAGTAAGTGTTCTCTAGTATGATGCTTCTAGTGACAAACCTGAAAGTGAGGACGTCTTTTTACAATGTGCTCATTGGACAGATATGCAAGAAGATGTACAATTGATATTGGGTTCTAACAGCCGAATTTGGTATTAGAAAATACTTATTTCATACTCAGCAGACTTCCTAGAAAGCTACCAAGTCTTAAATAAGTCTGTGATATCATAATTTGTTTCAAACCTCAACATTTCCACAATTATTCCACAATTCCACAAGTAGTGCCATAAATATTGAGCATAACAGTCCACATTAAAACAAACAAACATCTGAGAACACTATGATTTCATTTCTCTTCCATGCTCTTGAATCCTTTCCCAAAATTATCTTACCCACAGATGCTAACAATAGGCAACAATTTAGACCCCTGAAATTATCAGGTGTTGTGCTCATTATACTTGGACAAGTACACTCCCCAGGCTGCAAAGCGAGCCATGCTAATTGAATTTGCATTCTCCTAGCATTGCCACTGGTCTGAGAAGTGATCTGGGAGCACAGTATTTGCTTGCCTTAGCTGAAAAGCTCAGATACTGTGTGACCTCATGTAGCTCCTTGAGAAAGAGATATATTATGCTTTTCCATTGTTCATCTCTTACTTTCTATAGAATTGATTGCCCTGCTGGGATAGGTAAGGAGAAAAGAGGGCTTAGGATTTTCCTGGATATCATTGTACCTCACTAGAAAGCTCAGTGTGATCATATTCTGAGTATTTTAAACTCCCAGCACCTGTAAGTAAATGATACACAGAGCGAGAAAGGAGTCAGTACTTTCTAAAAATCTGAACAGTCATTAAAGAACAAAAGCAAGCAAACTCAGGAAGTTTCTTGTGTATGGAGAAAAGCTTAAAAACACAGCAATACTATTTTTTCCTCAACAAATCTGGCAAACTCCTAGATTTTAAGGTACTAACTTTTTGCTCCTAGTCTTAGTGCACTCACTGACTAGAAGAAAAAATTTCCCTTCCCTACTGATCTTATCCATTTCCATTCAACAGCTACTGCCTTTTTTTTTTTCCTCTCCTATGTTTTCTGCAGGGAATAGGCTATCATGGTGGAGTTTTATTTATTTGTTTATGTACCTCTGTATTATTAATAAGCTCTGGGAAGAGGGTTTGTTACTTAAACTCCCTCTACTGGCTTTCCAGCAGTAGAGACTGCAGCAAAGAAAAGGTTTTCTCTTGTATTCCCTTTGTATTAGGCCAAGAGCTGGAAAACTGCTGTTGCCAAAGTTAGAGAGCACTTCTTCCACAAAGTGCAGAGGATTCAGAATACTAATGAAGTAGAGAAGATGCTGCAACTAGTGACAATACTGTTATGCATAAAATATTACTTATTAAGTCTGTGCTTCCTGTTTTCAGCTGTCAGCTTCAGGCAGTGTACCACAAGCTGAGAAAGGCATTTCTTTCCATCCCCCTTCTCACCAGCTGAAGATTTAATGCTGTTTGTGTTACTTATTAGTCAATATCTGTTCTGCATTCCTCAATTTCAAATATTTCACCCCTATCTTTGAGAAATGTTGACATGGGCACAATACACACTTTGAATACTTACATCTTAACTAAGTTATTATACAGACAGGCATTGTAGTTTCTCAGATTGAAATAAATACTGCTGCTCAGAAATTGAGAGTATATCTTTATAGAAAGTTTTGTTTTGAATTGCTCATCTGTAATGCCTTTACTGTTCATGGCAAAATCTAACCAATGGCCCCTTTCGGGCCAAGCACTCTAAGTATCAGAAAAGTTAAACCTCTGTTTCCAAGTGTTCTAATTATTCATAGGCCCAATTAAACATAGGCATTGTCCTGCCTGAAGTCTTAAAGTACATTCATCTATGAACTCAGTCAGATTCCCTTTAATTCAGGCACATCAGTTAAACCGCGGTTAGGCACACAGTCACATTAGGCTCAGTGACAGATGAGTTCCTCCAAAAGACAGACTTTTTTCTCTCCAGTAATTCCAAAGGACGCCTGGCATGGTTATTCTTCCATTTTAGGTATTTCATCAGGCAAGTTCAATTGACTCCACTTGTCTGTTCAGTGCCCAAGCTTATAGTAATCAAAAGTCCCTGATCTGGAAGAATTCCATATTCAAATCTGAATCCAACAGACTATTGCAAAAACTCTAAGAGGCTTCCAAAACCTACGTACTTGCAGAAAGGTCAATTTATATCCTTCTCCATTCAGGTCCTTTATAGAATGCCAGTGTAATTTCAAAATGATCAGAATTTTGTCTCAGTATGCACTTTGAAGCGATGGATTTCTTTCTGATATGCTTTAATGCTGATTAATCATTTAAATCAAGCAATTGACAGAGATTTTGCTACTAATAATGATCACAACAATTATTCTAATTTCTAATTTCTATGTCACTTTTTTTTTTTGTGAAAATGTCAGCTACTATATCTTTCTCTTTACCAGTTGTCACTGAAACTTGTACAAAAAAGATAAATCAAATTTTCAAGTTTCAAGGAAGAGTAAGACTGTTAGAAGAATTATAATGGTCTGGAATGTCATTTAGGCCAAAACTATGAGTTTTATACTTTGTAATGAATGAAGTTAATAACTCAAACACTAATCTCTCGATTCATAATTCATTTTATCTTGATGGCAGCCTAATTTATTTTAGGAGAATCCCATCCAAGAGCAACAACAATAACATTAATTTTTATCTAAAAATCCAATTCCCACAAAATGAAAAACTGCTTAATTAGCTACATAGTGGAATTGCTGTACCCATCAATTCTGCAGGATTCTAGCATGCTAATTCAGAGAATCATAGAATCATCTGAGCTGGAAGGGATCGTTAGAGGCCATCTAGTCCAACTCCCCTGCAGTGCACAGCTGAGTCAGGTTGCTCAGAGCCCTGTCCAGCCTGACCTTGAAGGTCTCCAGGTACGGGGCATCCACCACACCTCTCTGGACAACCTGTGCCAGTGCTTCACCACCCTTATCATGAAAATCTTTTTCCTTATAGCCAGTCTAAATCTCCCCTCTATCAATTTGAAACCATTTCCCCTAGTCCTATCATAACAGACCCTGCTAAAGAGCCTGTCCCCTTCTTTCTTGTAGCCCCACTTTAAATATCAAAAGGCTGCTATCAAGGTCTAATTGTGCAAAGCTCCTCTGTACAAAGAAATGCATCAGAATAGGAAGCGAGCAATATACAGCATCTGGATCAGGAGGATGAGGAAATTCTAGGTAATCTAGAAGTTAGCCAAAATCTTGAGTTTGAAACCACTGGTCTATCAAAAGGTGTGAGGACATCTTTACAGATAAGGTGACAAGTGGCTAAGACTTCAGCTGGAAAGAAGCATGTTTACACCACATTAATCTCCCCTGTCATGCTGGGGCAATAAATCAACCTTATCCACACCAACACACTTTCTCTTTGACTGTGCCTTTAGAAGATCACATTTTCAGTTAGGACAAGGCATGGTTCCATTAAGCTTAGAGGAAACGAAATGTGCTGGACTGAGTGAATCTTGATAGGCTTTACTTAGATCAATGCAGTGGCTAGGATTCTTCTGCTGCGGAAGAAGTGGCCCAGGAAATCTATAAATTGTGGGAAAAATGTGAGCAGGAAGCTGCTAATCTAGCCAGCAAAATTAACCGGCAGTAAATTTTAAAACAATTACAGGTTGTAATTAAAAGCATTTTTCATACTAAGCATAAATTGTGGGTGTTGTGGAAGATGAAGGGCATTAATATGTTAAAAGAGAATAACAAATTCATGAAAGAATGTCCTTCAATTGCTATTAAACATTAAAGTTTACAAACAGCTTTTAGATATCAAAGTCCCTGTACTTCCCATTGATGAAGGCAAGGAAGACTTATCCGCGAAATTATCTGAATTGTTCTGTTTACTGTAGCCCTTGTGACATCATACTTCATTGGCTATTAGCACCAAAAAGTGTGGGATGAGATGAAACTGCAGTTTAACCCAGTATATCTTATTTTACAAGACATTTATTGGTTTGTTTGCCTAGAAACAGACCTATCTTCTTGTGTTCTGCATGCTATTTGAATAAAAGTATACCGTACAGCCTTCAAGATCAGTAAATAAGTGGGTGGTGTTTTGGGCCATTTCTTAGGTTGTTTTGATGGCTCAGTTTCTCATTAGATAACTAAGTTTCGAAAAGAAACTACCACTTTTATACCCACAGACATCCATCAGTGCAAGTACATGCCTATAGTCAATTCTGTCAGAATTTAGAGGACAGAATACAGAAGAGGGAAACAAAAACATGTAGTGCTTTGTCTAAACACACAATATACTCAGAGACAGCCAGTCGGAAAGAACATTTTATGTACCACATATACTGTGTCAGAGTATGGGCCTTATCTGTAAAAAGAAATTGTTTCAGAGAGACAGTGGGAGAAAATAATTACACAGTATTGTGTGAAATAATTGTGTGAATTGTTTCCCTCAGGGAAAGGAAACAAGCCTGCAAATTATCAAATGAAACAACTGGATTAAAAGGCAGTCCGTCAAGAGATATATGTTTGCATTTTACCTTAGATTCTGGAATAAGTCTCCAAGACTTCTAAAATATCCTAGGAGTGTCTGGAGAAGCCTTATTAAAACCAGTCCATTGCATATGGGGTAATATGCTGAAAGAGAATAATGGGGGCAGGGGAGGAAGCATGAGGGAGAAAAGCCATTTTTATGTACTTTCATGAGTCATGTTTTTGTCAAGAAAGTGCAAGGTTGCATTAAAAATGTAAAAATACACTTAAAAATAAAACTGGTTTGTGGACAATGGTAACCCAATCCACAAACATCTTCACTGGTTACAACCCCCCCTGCAGTCCATGGTAAGTATTTAGTGTTTCTGAAAAGCCAAGAGAACATATAGATCCACTTCCTCCTGCATGAACATTGCTACAAAATTACATGCAATAAGCTCTGTGTCAAGCCATAACTTCCAGTTGGTCCAAAGTGCTTCAAAACTAACTGTAATAGTAACAAACTAAAGCAGTCTTCACTAAATGTTTACTAAAAATCTAACTTTATTTTTCTGCAGGCTTGTGAATTTTGCTCCAAGTGTTTGGCCAGGACTTGAAAGAAGTTACTTTTACAACCTAACCTCCCAGAAACTCTAAGAATTCATTTTTTTTTTTTTTTTAAAGTATATTTATTCTAAAGTCTGCAAATGAACTAGCAAGAATATCATCTAACATTCATAATCATCCACAACTTTATACATGATTTGTATCAACTCCACAGTTGTACTGAGGGGATCTGGAGTAAGTCAGAGCATATTGCTGAAGCATGACTATGAAGGGTGTGACACAAAAGAACCCTGAAGAATCCTGGAAAAGTCAATATGAGCTGAATGCATAGATGGGGGAAAAAGGGGGAAAAAGGGGGAAAAAGGGGGGGGAAAAGGGGGAAAAAGGGGATGCTTAAGAGATTAAAATCCATAGTAAATGAGGAATGTGTTTATTTTGATGTTTGGTTTCTATTTCATTTAACCTCATCAAAATCATTGCTTGTCTGAATACTTACTCTTCTGAGGAAGACAGAAATATGTCTAGTTAATTTCTGTCATCAGTAATACTTAAAGTCTGAAATCTTCATTCTCTCCAGGAGTTTAAAGAAAGGACAACATCATTCCCAACTGCTTTGTTGAGAGAATAAAGAACAGGCAGTGATCACAGTGCACTTTCTGCACTGTCTGTTTTCCTCTGTCTCTTGACTCTTTCCCCCCTTTTCCACTTCTCTTAGAGAGCTGCTTATAGATTGCAAGCTGTCTAGGGCTAACCTCTCACCCTACACAGATCAACTCAAGCTTTCCCATTTATCACCACCAGTGATTTATCACCACCTAAAGGTTTAATTGGGATAATGAGCTGGTTCCTTCAAGGTTGATGACCAGGCCTGAGCACACAAAAAAGAAGTGGACTAATTCCCATTCCCAGTTATTTTCAAACACAAGGGTTTATCATTACATGTAACACTTGCACACAAAATAGTCATACTAATATGTTTGGATTTTGGCAATCACAATATAAATATATTTCAAAAACAACATGCAAAATATTATACAGCTCGTCACGGAAGGCGGGGATGCAGTGGGAAGATGGAGATAGCCTTGGCTTCAGGGCCTTCTGACTTCAAGGGCTCAGATCTTCCTGCATTGCTTCTTAGAATTCCCACAGCCCTGTTTTTCAGCCACAGTAAACAGTTGCTGAAGCTTTAATGAACCATATGTTCAGGATGGCAAATGTTCCACTAAGAAATGTGGCAAGTTCATTTACATTTTTCAAAAACTCAACAATTTGCAATGAAGCATGAACTGACTGTAAAATGTAAACATCTCTTTCCAAGAATATAAATTAAATTTGTGACTTATTGTACATTTCATGCCAAAGCACAGCCTCAGACTAGTGTCATTTCAAATACCAGGGGCAAGAGCATTTTAAGATTCTCTGACTGCAATCGTGAATGGGTGACTCAAGACATTTCCAGATCAATAACTGAGTTCTTGGTTATTCCGTAAAAGGCTCCTTCTGTCATGCAAGAATGACTGTCATATTACTGCCAGAAACTCAATATTGAATCCATTCCTGAGCTGAATTTTTCTCCCATTTCTTTCTTTCTTTATTTTTAAATTAGTTGTATCCAATGATACAGAATCTTGAGGAGTATTTTTTCAAACTATGATTCTAGAGTACTTATCATATGTATAGCCATGTGCATAAGCATGGTGGCCATGCGTAAGAAGCTCATGCTACTTCAGAGGCAGCATGAGCAACCTAAGAGGCAGACAGGTTCTGTCTAGTCCTGCCACTGATGATGCCCTGTTTGGTTTCATTTATATTTCCTATTTATGTTGCACTTGACAGCAAACTCCTCAGAGTAGGTACAGTCTCTCAATCCATTTGTACAGTGCCTAGCACATGTAGATTAGCGCCTAAAGTAGCAAAAATAATGATTTCCTGAGGTTGCTATCTATTGCAATCAATTTTAATGCTGCCAGCAGAGGTCACAATTGCTCAGCAGTTCCCCAGATTACTTTCCTTACAGAAGTCATTTTGAAATAAAAACTAGAAGCTAGCATAACTAATACTTCAGTGAAACAAAACACATATTATTTATCAGTAAGGAAAAAAGATGAAGCTAATTCATAACTGCTTTATTTTGGAAAGTTAATGAAATAGCTTTGGTCTTGCATAAAGATTATTTGTCATAAAAGATAAAGGCTCTGAACTAAAGCAAATTATTTAATTAATAGATTAATTGCATATCAGTAGTAGTTTGTTTATGAAAAGGATATTTGTACTTACTTGTTAGAGGGAGTGGCTTTTGATGTTAATAGTTAATTTTGCCAACAAAAACTTGCGTTGTTTAAACTGTCTAGATTTTCAAATTTAGTACCAGCAGCTCCTATATTTCTCCACTGTATTTATATCTGCCTTGATTTATACAATATTAAGAGTTACCTGTTACCTGAAGGGAGGTAATTCTTTCTGTAGTAGAAAGAAAAACAATCACAAAACAAAATCATACAAAATGGCATCAGGCTTTGTTGAAGGTGCAAGAAAAACACATTGCAGGCAAAAGGAATCCTAGCTGATTCAGTGGAAAATGTTGCGCTAAAGAAAAACCAGAAGGAAAATTAGCTCTTTGAAGAGCAGAATGCAGTCAACAGCTATAGAATTCAACATGAAGGACAGTGAAGTAACATGAATCAAGGCATTGAATCTCATCTTCTACACAGCATTAAGCCCTGTGGATCACAAAATATCTACCTCGACAGTCTTCTCCAGTTGTCTCTGCTCAGCTTGACCCACACTGCCTTTTTTTTTTTTTTATTCCTTTGGAATCCTCAGAGTCACTGTGACCCAAAACTGTTTGCATTTCCTTCTCTGTAAACAAGTTTATATCCCCCTCATCTGATAGCTCTTTTGTTGCTTGATTCTTGTGACCTTTTCCCCCACCTTCTTTTAACTCTTGTACTAACTTGCAAGGGATTTGCCCCTTTTCCCTTGTTACCAATCTTTTCTGTAAGCCTGTTTACTGCCCCATTAATTTTTCTCTAGTTTAGTCTTCTACTTTTTTTCCCCCCCTCCTCTTCACCATAACAAGGCTTTTACTTTAGGCTATTAGTGGTCAGCCTTTTAAAACTCTCAGTCTCTCTTGACATCTTACACTCGATCTTCAACCTTGGATCAAGGCTTATGCTCACTGCAGGTTTAACTATTCACACGGTTACTGCTTCAGCAAACCCTTTGCTCTGATTCTTCCTGTATTGTTGCTTCTCCTTTCTGTCCTCCATCTGCCCTCCTCTTCTTGCTAACTTCCTAGCACATCAGTATCTTTCACTCCAACATATTTAACACCTTTGCAGTTTCCAACTCTCCCATCTTTTAGGGATCTTTTATGTTCTTACAAAACAGTTTTAAATTATCTTAATGCATACTATCTAAAGAAAATAGCAATGCAAATATTTTGGTTCTTGTTGTGTGGTGTGACAGTTCTCACACAGCAGTATGACAGAAGCAACAATAAAAGTGAGGGAAGCAATTCCTGAGTTCATCAGTGTAAGGTCAGTTAAAGGTAATGACAGTTATGGAGGCTTCAAAAAAACCCTTTCTTCATTCATTTTATTCTCAAAACAGTTGAAGACTGAGTGAATGAAAAGTGCTGAATAGCTAGGTGATCAAAATTTTAATTCCTGTCTTCATGTCACACTGCAAGGCAATTTCAATCCTGGCCAGCAAACATGTTTTTGTTTGTTTGTTTCCTTTTACATT
>VXAV01006440.1:51817-62248 GCA_013399715.1 Alectura lathami | reverse complement strand
GGAACACTGTTTTCAAAGTTTGAGCACAGTAATTCTGAACCTGCATTAATACTCTGACAATGCTGGGTTGTGGTCAGCTCAGAAGCCAGTTCAGGTTTATCTGAAATTTGACAGTCAGCGAGCCAGCAATGGTCCTAATTCCATCTGTATCACTGTGGTTCCCTCATGCACCATAACATTTTGTCAGGATCAAAGCCATGGCCACAAGAAGCACTGCCCTTCTGCTTATTGCACCTGACAGAGCCTATGTCAAGCAACTCTTACCACCTCACCTGTATACTCTGGGATTCTAATTGGAGTAATTTACAGTCTCCAATTATGTGAGCATTAATTCTAGAACATTAAGACAAATGTTTTTAAATGTAGATGAAAACAAAGGTCACCGGCATGTTTAAGGACTGTAGTTTGCTCTGCAGGTTAATCAATCCTAATANAGCTAATGATAAATGCTCTTACACAGACTGGGAATGGTAGTGTCATACAGGTTGGAAGAGCAACACAGAACCTGGAGAAAGCCTTTCACACACAAAATCTATTCTCCACCTTGAAGAGCAATAACATGATACGCAAGGAAGCACAGCAAGTTATTATTTACAAGAATGACTTTGCACAATAAATGACAAATATTGTTTCTCTTTGGGAGCTTTCCTAATGCTAACTTGAAAGCATTAAACCATAAATAGATATTTCAGTCTGTTCACACCTGTCGATGGACTGAAGACACAGGAGTCTGTTAGAACAGAAGGGTGTGCTCTGATAGCATGACAGGATCCTGACTGAAGAATTCCATATTAAAATAGATTTTTGACAAGATCTTGTGTCTTCTCCCTTGGGGTCTCCTTCTGCTTGTTGCTTCCCCCAGGAGTGCAGCTTTAGAAGCACTAACTAGCCTCAGGCACAAAATGCCTAAAAATGAAGTCTAGTTCTTAGGCTGCAAAGCAGTTTCTTTGAGGTGTTGGCCTGTACATCAGCTGCTCTAGAAAGCTGTAAAGTTTGTTTCATGCAAGTGCAGGGATGTGTGATGTTATTACCTGTCGCCCCAGATATTACAATAGCAGAAATAGGCATGCATTCGCCACCGACAGAATATATCCAAGTCTGGTAAATCAGAGGGATGATTCTAGCCCAGTATATACATTGCAAACTGTTGTAATATGGATTCTCAAATCTAAACAAAGAGAAAGGTGAAAAAAAAAAAAAAAGCAGCAACAGCAGTGAGGGGGAACAACTGCACATTCACATATCAAGCAATTCTATGACCTTCAGATGCACAGATTTTGATCTGGAAAAAAAAAATAAAGGAAAATGAATGGATAGAACACAGGTGCTGCTCATCTCTAAAGCGTAGGATAAAGAAACATTGTGACTACAGGCAGTGCTGTCCCCACTATCTTGTGAGTTGGTAAAAAAAAAAAAAATCCAATTGAATGTGAGAGAATGAGACCTTGGCAGAAACAAACTCCTAAAGAAAAATCAAGTGAAGGAGAAAGAATAAACAAACATATACAGCTGTGTGGGCACAGCCTAAAGAAAGAGATACCAACATGATAGATTGTTCTGCAGAGAATGTTCTTACCAGCAAATACTTGCTCCTGATTGCTGTATGATTCACAATCCTATGGGACAGGCTGTCTCCAGTGGAAAACAAATCATGTATAACAGGAGGTAAGATGACAGGAGGACTCTTAAAACTCATAGCATACTCCACGTATGGATGGAAAAGCACATTGTCTACAGAGCATGGCAGTATAATAAGATAGGTTGAATCACAGACCTTTTAATGGCCTCAATGCAGTTCAGCCACAAATGCTGAAGTGCCTTAACCACAAGCAGAACTTAACCATCAAAACAGAGAATCTGATGAACCTCAAAAATCAGGTTGCACTCTTGCCCAGCGAAAGAAGTCACAATGGAAGGCATCACTGCCAGCAGCCAGTATGTACCCCAACCAGAGAAAGACAAAAAACAGAACGACACCAACTAAATAAAAAAGCCCTGCACTTCTTCATTTTTATTCTTTTGGCCTGAGAAACAGTTCTGATTACATGGCATTCAGATGTAAAAAAAAAAGAGTTCCTGGTTAACCTCTGTGATGGACAGTCTAGCTAGCCAACATTAGCCAATGAACCTCCTAAGCCTGTTGTCTGAATATGTCTCTCGTCAGAACTTAGTTTACATGGAAACAGATCTTTTTTCTTATACATGGTTAAAACCGCAATTACATTGTTCAGTGTGGGTTTGCAAGACAAGGTAAAAAAGAAAAAGGCCCCATTACTCACTACAAACAGAAAAACGATACAGCTGATTGGAGGAAAAATAATCATTTCATCCCTGTCAAAAAAAAAAAAAAAAGTATTTCTATTGATTTTTTCAAGTGGTGAAACCTAGTTTGATTTCTTCATTAAAAGGCAAAAGTCCATTTAATATAGGAAAAAAGTCACAGTATTTTAAGACCAAATGTTGAAAAATAGCTTCTAATTTTCACCTGCAATTTAACATTCATTCTCAATTATGGTAAAAATGATTGAGTGATTACACCTGGAAGTCAGGCAGCCAAAATCCACCCACTGCTTATGGTGAGAATTACAGGCATGATGAGGAGCTGGAACACTGAGAGCTGAATGTTCACTGTGCTTAAATACATCCTTGTGTAATGGTGTCTCTATGCATCAATACGCATTTTGATCAATTTTGCATACAACAGTTGTTTGTAAATGTGCATGCACATTTGCATATCTGTATGTGCATCTTTACAGAAGTATGCACCCATCCATACACACAACGTCACTCAGAGGCGTTATGTGATAAAGCTCTGTGCTATGTTGTCAGTCCAATGCCTCCACTGTGGATGGATTAGGGCATCAGCTTCCCTTTATTCAATCATTATACGCTTAAGCAGTGACTTGAAGTGGTGAGGGTAATTCTCACGCTCCATTCACATTATGTGCCTTGTGTAAAAAGACTGTCTTTGTGAGCTGAATTTCTTCAGTTTAAGCTTTTCTGTTAAGGTTCAAATTGAGATGACCATCCAGCTCACAATTACCTATAAGCATTACATGAATTTGCAATATACTTAGGGTGTCAACAAGTGAGAAAACTAAATCTGTTAGTTGTCTAATCAATGCTTATTTTAAGTTCATAGGAGCATTCTGCAACAGCATTTGTTTTAGTAGTGCTAAAACAATGGGAAGGAAATTCTAGACAGAAAATACTCTTCACAGAAGGTCTGTGATGGAGTGATACCTCGATACTGCATATTCTAGTAAAGCAGAAGTATCTGCTCGTGAAACTCCTTTATAAGATCTGATCCTATACCACAATATTATTTCAGTTTAAAACATGGAAATGTGAAACTGTCCATCTACTCATCTTTTATTACCTGCTCCCACATCAAGCTAAAGTTTCCTCTGTTGAAGCAAGTATCTACTCCGGAATAAACCTGTTAATGGCTGTAAGAGGTGAGCTGGAGACTGCCTGTGCAGCAAGGTATACATGGGCTTAATAAGACAACAGGTCTTGCAGAGTATAGAAGTAGTTTGGTCTAGCTGGAACAAGAGACAGAACTAATGAGAATATTGCTCTGCAAAATATCGTCTTCGTTAGTTAATAACACTTAAGCAATCCAAGATGCTCTTTGTAAGCACCCCATTTATACTGCGGCCAAACAAAAGAAACTCTCATTTTAGAGATTGCTGTAATGATTTTTTTTTTTTTTACTGCTTCAAACAACAGAATAATGGAGTAAAACAATAGAAAAACAGCCGTTGCTAAAACACATCACTTTGCAAAAGAACCTTTTAGGTATTTAAAGAGTGTGATTTTAAAATCCAGGGGAATATTTTAAAGGCTTCATTTTATATAAATTTGAAGCACTTCAGTAGTAACTCCACCTGAATGCTAATTAGAAAGAAGGACTAGAAGATCATACAAGAAGGCATGTTTACTAAATGGATACATTGATCACTGAACTTTACACAGCATTAAATTTTAATGACCTGCAATGATATGAGAAGCTTTGGCTGTTTATGTAAAAATTCTAAAGAAAACCATGGATTTACATTTACTGACTACTTATATCTCTTTGTAAATGACAACATATTAAAAGAAAATTAACAAAACAAGAAAAACTGCCTCTGATTAACACCAATGGTCATCCTGTGTGAGCTAGTAAATGTAGAAAAACCCAGGGAGTAAGGGTTCTCTTGCTCTGTTCAGGGAAGGAAGGAAGGAATGGAAACAATTTCAGAGGGGTCTAGGTCTGTTACTCTTACTTACATTTCATTTAAGGCATCAGTTGAAGACCATCATTAAAGCTTGCTCTCTAAACACTGAATAATGAACAAAGCAAAGAACTGAAGGCTAGAATGCTCATAACCTTGCATTAGGACAAAGCAGAGCACATGCAGACATTGCATATCGAGGAAGTACAAACACAAAGAGTGTTGAAGGTCAGAATATTCCCATCTCAACATCAGTCCAATAAGATACTTAAAGCCAGCTCAGAGTTTGCTGTAGCGAACTGTACGGGTTCTTGTTCTTTAGCGCAATTATTCCAAGATTTTATTCATTCAAATCCTGAACTGTCCAGCCTTTTCCAGCGAAGACACGGTCATGCTCATAGCTCCCCAAGATCTCTCCTATAGCTGTACAGAACATGGAATTGCCACTCTGCTAGGAAGCTAATTTTCTTGCAAGCACTTCTGTTCAGGGGCAAACTTGTCCTGGTAATGCATGTATGCATACACGTTGTGTTGTGCTAGACCTCTCAGTCAATTATTTGAAATGGCCCATTCATAAAACGTGTTGAATAGGAATACAGAAAAAAGTGTTTTTTTTTTTTTTTTTTTTGTTTTTGGGAAGGAAGAGACTTATTGTCCAAAATTCTTATGATCCTAGGTTTCATCTCTAGCAGTGTAGTGGAACTCACTACACTGTTATGAACACCACAGCTGGGCTGCCTTCTTGATGTTTCTTAGGTGCTTTATACTGAGTGACACTGTAAACAGAGATAGTAACACATGCTGCTAGTATTCAGTTCAGCCTTGCTGGATGCACCTGGACTGTGGGCTGCAAATGGAAGAATCTGTTGTAAAAATTTTATTCTAAAAGTTCTGGTAAAGTTTTATTCTCAAAATGCTGTTGGCTAGAACACTATTTTTTTTCTAGCCAAAAAACTGCATGACTATATACAACATAAACAAAACCTTAAGTGCAACTACAAGAGATACCATTCCTCTGGTATTTTTCTCTCAAAGATGCTTAGGCTTTGAAATTACAATCCTTTTACTTACTTACCTTACTTAGAAATGTTCTGCAAATTACAGTTAAAATTATTGTTGAGGTTGCAGGTTCAAACTGCACAGCTTTTTAAAATTGTACTTCAATAGCTTGAGTTTTCAAGAAAATAGTCTTCTGGAAAACAGATTTCTTATGTTCTGCAGCCGACTTGCTCTTTTTATAAAGCCATTGATATACCTTTGAAAAATTTCCATAATTTTAGAAGCTTTTAGATAGCATATATAACTAAAGAACAAACAGATAAATTGCTAGAACTGTACACTAGTTACCTGATGCAGAAACACTTGCCCAAGCAAATAAACCACTGCAGTCAAAGAGTTTCTTTGGGGGAAATAGCAGTGTTCATATTAACAAGGGTCTAGACATTCCTAGGGCTGATAAATGCCATTTGGCAAAAGTTAGCATGCCACCTTCACAGGGCCTTCATTGAGGCCCACATGCAGCAAAGCTTAACTAAAAATAGTAATAATAAAATCTTATGAAGGTGTTGTATAACTGCATTTTTATAATGCATAACACTAATACAGGAATATTCCCTATAATGCTATTTTAGGTAATACTAGGCACATAAAAACGAAAAAAAAAAAAAAAAACTGTGCAAATTAAAAAGTTTTATTTTTTTAAAAAAAAAATATTTCAGTAAAAATATAAGTAATTTTCTTGCTGATATTTAGTTCTGTAATTGAACTCTAAGGCAAACATTGCAATTTTTGTCCCAACGTGCACTTTCTGTTGAAGTTACAAGCTTCAGATCTTACCTGAAATAGACTTACTTAAAAATCAATTTTTCTCATAGCCACAAACAGTGGAAGAAATTGAGCTATTTTAAATCAATGCTTAAAATGCTTTGCTCACTAGTATTCCTTCTTCTCTGCTAGAAATATTAAGCCTTTATTTGACCAATGAAAGTGTACACTTTGTTTACTAAAAGAAAACAAACCAAAGCCAAACCAAAAACCAAAAAACCAAAAAGAACAAACTGCAGAACCTGTGATTAAGAGTGTTCTCTTTGACTGTACTCCAGAAGACAGAGTTACAGGGAATTTGAGAGGCAGACTTCTAAAAACCTGTAAATGGAAGTAACAAAAAATTTGAAAGCCCTAAATGAGCTTAGTGGGAATGATGTCACTATCATAGTACAGTGGATAAGTAAAAGCAATATACTATGAATTCACTGAAAACGATCTGCAATACTACTGTCACCATGAACCTTGATTCTGAAGTAAATTTTCTGAAAGCAGACTGCATAAGAGCAGTGGCTCTAGGCTACATCCTGAGCTCTCAAACAGACAATTTTTCAACATAGGGTCAAAGCAACATAGGGTCAAAGATTAATTGCTTAATATTGATATACTTCTTAAGCCAATATTATAAGAAACAGTAGGGTAACAAGGCTGGAAATTGGCTTTATATTGCCAAAAGTATATTACTTTATTCTACTATTGCACAAAACCCTCTTTTAATAAAACAGCGATTTTAGCTATGAAGTTCAGCACCCCACATGAACTACCTCAAACTTCAGAAGTGTTCAAATCTACATTTAAGTATTTTATTTAAAAGAAAATTCCTATCAGGAAAATATAATCTCCTGCAGAGAAGCTCTTAGGAAAGATACCATGGCTGAGGCCTGGAGACAGCTATAGAATTTGGGACTTCATTAAATACAGTTTGGACAGTGATATGAAGGCACTTCATGCTTTCCTTAGCACAAATCTGAACTGTGTTGCTAACCTGGTACTCTCTTAGAGACCATGCCACAAAGAGCTGTTCACGGTCTATGAAAACATAGCACAGTACTCTTGACTATCTTTGTCAGATTATAATAAGATCTTGAAATAGAAAAAAATCTTAAGTAAAATATATGTTGATGTCATGGATCTCACATTAGAATCAATTTCCATGGCAACGCCCTCAGCCTTCTTTCAGAAGAAGTTTCCAACACATTATATTTGCTCCTTATTTGAAGGGCAATCTGCTACTTGTTAGCATATGTACTGCTTCTCTCATGTTCTCCGTGGAAAAAAAAACCTAAAAATAGAAATTTCCGTCTTCAAAAATTAATGTCAAAAGTATAAATTATATGAAACAATCATACGTATAACCTCAAATAGTATGTTTAATGAATTTATCATTATATATGTTGTTTATCTGGAATTCTGTTTGGGAGAGTCGAATCACATGTAACAAGGAAGCACCATAAGTTCCAGTACAGCATGTGTACCTCTTTGAATGCAATGAAAACTTGGTAGCTCCTTTAGAAAAACTATAACTCTTGCTGCATCACCTGCACAAGGACTTGGTCGCTTGAAGTATCCTTTTCACTATCTGAGAAAGACTTACTCCCTGATGAAGACTCTAACACTGAAACGTTACCTGCTTAGGTCCTTTCCATCCTCTGCGCACAGGACTGCAAAATGAGAAGATGCCACATCTTCAAATTCAACTCTCCATTATGTGAGTAAATTACTAAGATGCTGAGCTGGAGCTCCTTTCTCACTAGGTGCATACACAAGAAATCATTCCAAAAAACCCTTATCTGAACTTATATTCCTTCCTGCAAGGTCCTTACAGGTTGCTGAAGATGTGAAATTCATATGAAAAATTCCTGGGATCACTCACTGCCACAAAGCATTGCACACGTCAGCGTGTGCTGCCCCGAGTCAGGCATTCCCTGTCACATGGCCAGAAGTCCTGTGTCTTTGGCAGGAAAGAGTTGATGGCCCTGGAACTTGCATACAGCTCTGTTACAGCGGCATACCTGTTCTGAGCCAGATGCACAGATGGTTAAATCACTAGAAGCTGGCCACACTAGAATCAAGGCCATGGCCTGAACTCTTTATACCCCTAGTTATGGTCAGACAGCAAATAGATGCCCGCGTTTCCTGGCATTCCTTCTTTATATATTATAAAATATGGTATTGTAAAATCCCTGATATTGCTTATAAGGTACTTTAACTCCATCAGCAATATGAATTACATCTCAAAACATGAGAAAAAACTGCGGGAGCATCCTTGTTGTTAACGCAATGGGAAAGATTGCATTAATATAAGAAGAGGATCACATTAGGACTTACACACACAGCTAGGTCCTTGGTGACTGTTTTAGTTTTGAGATAATAAATTACCAGTTTCCTGAAACCTGTTCTTCATAGATACTAAAAATTTCTAGTGAGTGAGTGAAAGTAGGTTTGCAGTTTAAGCACAGCTAATGTGAGATCACAGTTTGGCTCTGTGATCTGTAAGAAACAAGGCACAGTGGTAACAGGCACTCTATATGCATTGCTGCAGTTGTGCCTCAGCTACAACAATATTTTGGTACAACTGGTGACACATTAATGCTTCATTACTAGATTAAGCACAGCCATCCCAGCTAAGCATAGGAGAGAAGACAAACACTGTTTTTGTATGTTCTGATCTGGACATTTTCATAACTGCTTTGCAGGTTATTTACTCAGTTGTTGTAACAACCAGTACAAATTAACATCTAGGTAGTTCTTTACTGCATTATAAAGAAAAACAAAAATATGAGGAACAAAAGACACCTGTCTGTAATCAAAACACAGAAAGTAAGAAGTATTCTACAGCGAAAAAATTAAATGTTTTTTTCAATAGCATTTGACAGATAATAATTTTAAATCTTTAATAAAGTGTATTAATGAATATATTAATATTCTAGAAAGTAATTGGACACATCAAGGGAAGTCTTTTTAATTGATTTTAAACCTGCCCATCTATCTCACAAGATCTCAGAGTACATCTGGTGTTGTTCCAAAATTAATTGCAGTCTACAAACTATAAGACAATCTATATTTATTTTTTACAGAAAATCAATCATTTGCATAAGCTATTGAGAGGCATGCAAAAGAGCTTAGCATAATGAGAGTCAGAGGTTTGATAGTTTTATATTCATCTGTGAGCATATACATAATGTTCCAAACATATCTGAAATTCTTATTATGCTACTGTTGCTATTCATATTAGCAGGTAAGTTAAACTGAGTCTTTATTTTACAGTTGTAAACTTTTGTCCTTGTGGTAGAAAAATCTCTTTTTTTTCTAGCATCAAAGCATATTTTGTTTGCATTTTTTTTTTCTAATGATAGTATTCCCAAAAATCTTAGAGTGAACAACTTATACAGCAGTATTCATCATTAGTAATAAAAATAGGATAATAAACTTCCAATTAATATCACAAATATTTTAAAATATTTTTAGATTCATCAGAAAAGATCAATCCTTTCCAACAGAGTTTTTATTTTGTTTTTAAGGAAACCTACTCTGGATCTAACAATTTGCTGTATAGACTTATAAAGAGGGACAAAAAGAACATGGACAATACTTATGTTGATGCTTATGAGATTAAGATGGTCAAAGAGTTTTGAGTAACCTGTAAAGACTATCAAATCAAAAACATCATCATGAAATTGTACATACAATCCTTCTAGCTGTCCAGTTATAGATAGGGGCTATGGGTTTTAGCTTAATTATATGGCCAAGGAGCCAAAGGAATTTCATATCTTGTCTTAGTGTGTTCCAGATTTAAGCTGCTGAATTTTTTTTTTTGTTGTTTAAAAAGCATACCTAAAGTGCATGTGGATGAAATCCAGAGTTTAAAAACTACTAGTCTAAATTCTGTTTTTGTTAACCATGCACATAATCCATCCACCAGGTAAGAGAAACAGGACAAAAAACGCATTGAGATTTGTCAGAACTAGTCATAACACTTCCCACCCCCACCCTGAGATTCAGATGTATCACACTGTGCTGGCAAAATCACTCTGGCTATCAGTAAACTACCTACGTGCAGAGCAGACAGCCTATTTCATGAAAATATTACAGATGAGAGTTTCTACATAGTATTTATTTTCACGGATGCAATCACAAAAATAATTAATAGCAACAATTCTCAGATTATTGTTAAATTACAGATGTCTAATGCTCTCATTGAATTCATTTAGCCACATACTGTTAAATAGATTAATTATTTTACAGCACTTATATACTCTTATGAGATAGCTCTAGAAAGCACCGAACAACAGCTATAATTCCAGCGTCTTCACATCTCACAGCCACTGCAATCAGTTATGTCAAAGTGTTCCAGCAACTCAGATTTATAAAGTATGTATCAGTTTTA
>VXAV01006440.1:7341-18330 GCA_013399715.1 Alectura lathami | reverse complement strand
CTAGTATTAAAAAAAAAAAAAGTATAGCAATTTATAAGGAACTAAAATTACATTACAGCAATGAAAAAATTAAATGAAAATGCATCTCCTTTACACAGTTCAGCAGGGATTTGGTAGTATATTCCTTTTAACTATATATAGCTACTACTGGGAGAGAGGTTCTACTTCCTTTTACTGTTATATAATTTTTTGTTTTGTTTTGTTTAGATTCTGCAAATCTGATTTTAGTTGATCAGGTTTTAGTTAACAAAATAGTTCAAAGGTGGTTTATGGATCAGGTAAATATCTGATGAAAATATAGTGAGAAAGCACAAGCTCTGTGTTTGTCACAGAAATCAGGAGCACATCACAGTAAGAACTGTCCTGAACAAAGACAAAAATATAGGAGCCATTTAGTCTGTTCATTAGCCTGAGAAATCTGTCTTGAAACTTTAAAGCCTATAAAGTCTATATGGTAAAAAAAATTTGTGATTGTTTTCAGTTCTCTGATTACCTTGTCAGTGGTTACCAGTACTTTTGAATTTTTTTCTTTTGGACTATGCTGCAGTGCTCCTTTTGCTTGGTAAAGCAAAATGATAATGATAATGGAAGGCCAGTCACCTCCCCTGTGTCCATCCTTCAGTAAATCTACTCTCATTTTGTCTCTTTATTCCTACAGTGGTCATATTGTTCCCACACAACACTTCAGCTCCCTTTAGGAGCACTGTTCATTTCATCCGCATTTCCTTTCTGTTTCCCGTTTGGGTTCTACAACCTTTCTTGGCTTGTAGCTCCTTTTTTCATCTCTTCTTGCGTATGTTGATGCTTGCTTCTGGTGGTATACATTTTTTGGTCTACAAGAACGCATCTCTTGCCCTTCATGTATTCCCTCCCAAGCTCTCAATTTGTTTCTGCATGTTTTAGTCCTGGTACTCCAATATGCTTAAACAGGTGTTCAAATTAAAGTACAACTTGTGCTTAAACAGTCAACACTTAAATATATGCTTTTTGCAATTCAGAATGTCGGGTACCGTTAGTATTTTCCTGAATGGAAGCCTAAAAGCTTGAATATGCAGGTTTATGAACTTCATTAAATCTTTTGTGATTACTGAGCACACATCTAGGACAACTATGTATTTAGGGGCTTTCTTAAATAGAAGCGTTTTACCCTGAATTTAAGTTCTAACAATCAAGGGACATATGTATATATTTTTCTAATTACCTGCAGTAAGTTACCTGGGAAAGACACACTGATTTTACATGTAATTAAGAGTGTGTTTTTTTTTTTTTTTTCTAGCAGTTCACCTCTCTATTTTCCTATTAGGCAGGCATCTACTTATCTTGGCTACAGAGCAAGAATGATGTTCCTGCTGAGTGTATAGAGATGTAAGCTGTACTTACACAGAACTGTCAGCTAAGCTTTAGTTCTAACATTATTTTGTTATCGAATGCAGTTCCTTAACTGCTCACATTAAATGTGTGTGTATTCACTCATTTGTATTTTTCAGTGATGGAAGAGAATATATGAAAAAGAAGGATCAGAACTATAAAACTAGCATTTAAAATGTTATCTAAGAGTAGTGCTGTTAAATATGGCATTTTAGGCTCAAGGATTTGTTCATTTTACATATACTGCATATAAATAATTAATATTCCACTCACACACTTCTGTTTTTTTGAATACTCTGCTTTAATACACTGAAGATAAGTTTATAGGCTGCAAGAAAAAATGAAAAATAAGTTGGTACTATTGTGATAGAATTCATAAAAATAAGTTGCAGAATCTTCTCAAAATATTTCATGCTTGATTTGCTTTGAAAATCTTGTTTGTCTGAGTAGAACGACTGAAAAATGGTATTGTACAGGAAAAAAGTTATGAATGCCAAATATTTCTGAAGTTATTTTTGAATAGATTGATTCATATTCAGATTAGCTTCCTGCCAGATGGAGGGGATTTACAGTAAATCAATGTTTGGCAGGAGAGAAATCATAAATGAACATCATCTGCTTATTTACAAAGGATGTCCTATTTCTCTGTATTAGTTGGACACATTACTTATCCAAAGAAAGTTTTATTACCAGTAAGTTGTGGAACCTTAAAGCTTACAGAGTTATTCGTGTTTACAAAGAGGTTGACAACACAGTATGTTTATATAATGTAAGCAGTACTTTTGCATAATACAGCCACTGGTGTTCAGCACCTTTGTATCTGGTTAATTTCTGTTCCAGCAGTGGGTCTTGGTGCAGCAAAAGCCATACAGTTGCCTGAAGGTCTTTTAGGCTTGCAAACCTACCTGTGAAAGTGATCTCATCCAAGTCATTCTATATCCACAAGGGAGGAAGGATTGTGAGGATGCAAAATCCTAGCAGCCTACTTTTGACTGATACAAGCCTAATGACTATTGTTCCATTAAGATTTTTCTGTTCATAAATCTATGCATTGCTTTGTAAATGGGACATTGGAATGCTTGAATCAATATATCTGGCTGCTGTATTGTAATGGCCTTACCGTGATGGGTACGCTTGTTTTTACTGAGTGGGGTTTATACTGTTGAGTCTTATATTCCAACTGTATCATAAAATGTCACAAGCTGGAACTTCCAAGGATCAAGGTAACTTTCACTAAAAGCTAATTGTCTGCTCTTCCTGGTACTCCTTCCTGGTGTGTTTTTTTCCCTGAATTTTTATTTTTTGGACTGAGTATGGATACAGTTTACATCCTCTCCATCAAGATGTACATTAGGAAACTAGTAATAATGTAAGTAGCTTAGCAGGTGGCACCTGAAAATCTCCTTCACCCAAAGATAAGTTTGCTTAGCGAGCCTTTTCTATATTCACAGCTCTTTTTATTGTCTTTATGATCTAGAAAGACTTGAAAAGCCTTGGAGAAATCCTGCTCCTCCTGAAAACAGAATTTCCTCTACTTTTTCTTCTTTCCTCCTGGATCGTTATTTTCAGTATCTCAAAAGTTAATTAGAACGCTTATAGCAAAAATGAGCATCCTTTATTTATTTATTTTGTGATTTGTGCAGTTGTTCAGAGGGTTAAATTGCTTCCATTCTTCTTTAGCTTTCTTGGTTTATGTATCCATTGTGCTGTAAAATTAAATCACAGATACGAGCTTAAGATTTTCTTCCTGTTTACAGACCTTTTAGAACACAGTGCCATGAAACTTGTAATATTTCCTGTAAAATGAAACTTGTGCATTTAAGCTGCTTAACAGATTCACAACTTCAATTTTTTTTCATGAGCTTTACATAGTGTTTACATCCATGGCAGATTTAAACTTTGAATTTAAAGACTAAAAATGTTCTCTCCTCCTCTTATTTGGGAAACTGTACCAACACAGATGCCTACCAATTAGGAACAGAAAAAAGTCAAATATTTTACTAGGAAATCCACTGGGAGACGTTCTTTTGAGGTACCTCCTACCAAAGGGACTTAGCACTAATCGTTTTTTGTCCTTGGCCAAAGGCCTGCCATGGTAAAGATCTCGATGATAACCAGAAATGGCTGATGAATGAAACATTAAGTAATAGTGATTAAATTACATTTTCTCATTTCTGAATGTATATGTACTGTACTTCTCATGCTTTTTAGGCATAAATCAAAATGTGGTAATGTCACTTGAGAATGACACTGAGAGGGAAAAATGCATATTTTCAAATAATTCCGACATTATATTAGTGGTTGGTATGCAAAAATTGTAGATTTCATATAAAATAACTATTTTGGAGACTAAATTTGAACCTGTAGGTGAATTAAAATGAAAGATTCGTTGATTAATTAATACTTATTATGTGAAATAAAACTTTTTAGAAAGCAGTATTACTGCTACACTAATCATCTAGCATAAAGTTCAGTGGATTTAAAGAGGTAAAATGTACGGTCTCAGATAGTCATGGACTGTTCTTGCTGAAATGAGGCACAAGAGTTCTGTTAATTCCCAATACTGAAGGAAAGTGATAAATGAGGAGAATGAAATTGGTTTTTACTTTGTTCTTAAAAAAAAAATTGCTTTAAAGACTAAGAGTCCATGTCCTGTAAATACTTACACATCTGCTTAGCAGGAGCTAAATAAGGAGTACAGTGTTTGCACAGTCATTCCATCTGAAATAGAACAGTTGGAACATTTTCTATATAAATTTAAGGGCCAATCCTGCAAAGTGGGCACATACAAGCCTCATATTTCCTCTCTTCGGGGAAAACTGCTCCTTTTAGAGAATGTACAAGAAACTATTTCAAATATGTAGGTTTTAAAGACTCAATAGAAAGAGCAAGAAAATGCTTTTCTCTGCTGTCATTCATTATATGTTCAATCATCTCAAAAGGTATTAATAACATTCATATTTTCATGATGAAATGGAGGTAAGGCCAAATGACCTCCCCAGGGCACCCACTGCACCTAAAGAGATGAGAACAAAGTCTATGTCTTTTGAATTCACATGGTATGTTTTTCTTCTAGGGCCAACTGTCTTTGCGTTACTAACATGGGTGTTAAAGTTCCCTATAGTCCTTTGTTGTGCTGAAACATTTCTTGCAGTTTAATATTACTGGCAGTTCTCATTGTTATTAAGGACCCGAGAGTCCCCTAGGGGCTATGACCAAGCAGCCAGTGCAGTGAGACTCCTACATGCATTTCCAGTCTCTTAACATATACTTTTGATCAAAAAAAAAAAAAAGAAAAGAGAAACCAAGGACCATCCAAGTGATAATAATTGTATTTCTGAACATTTGCTTTTTGCTGAAGAGCAAGACGCTCTGGGCTGTACTGTAAGTATTTAATATTCTTTCAGGGAGTGTAAAACAAACCGCTGACCTTGAATATCTCTTAGTGATTGTATGCAAGGAAATTAAATATTAGCGTGTATAAATAATAAAATGCAATAACTGGATAAAATATAATTTAAGGCTTGGAAGAATTTAAATAATTCATTTGAAGTTACTAGTGGCATAAAATATTTGCATTTTACAGATGTACACTTTTATGCAATTCATGTTTAAGAAATGTGATATATATACTGTGTATGGTCACTCAGATCTTCCTACAGCAAAATGCTGGGGCACACTGGCAGTTTTTAAAATTCTTATCCCTAAACATTCATTCATTGAGAGAAGAAACATCATAAATAGATGCATAAAAATATTTATGGGATGCCTTCAAACAAGCTATTTGATATAATTTTGGTTTTTCATTCATAGGTCAACTTTTTTTTTTTTTTAAGTTTGAACTATACATTGTCACATAACATGATTTAAGTGAGAATCAAATCAGCTGAAATGTTTTGTTGCTGTTATTGCCTCTTAATCAACATCATTTTAGCCTTTCACAGCCACAATTATTTAATGACATCAATTATTTAAACTAAATAACAAGAATGAGGTGAATAGTGCAAAGCTTTCCATAAATATACATACGAAAGCTAAGAGAACTTGCTTTTTTTGTGTTACTTCCTGAGTTGTCTTGCACTGACTGGCCTTTTTGATAATAAATGCTCACAGCAAAGAAGCAGTTTAAACTTAGCTCGTGGAAGGCTTATAGTAAATATGTTTCCTATGAGTAATCTCTACAGGAGTCTACTAATAAGACACGTGTTTATCTATCTGTGGAACAGGTGCCTGCTTAGAAAGTTGATGTCTAATTTGAAGAGAACAAAACCTGCCTTATGTAGCTTTGTACAAACACTTAATGTATTGGTATCAGACTAAATGCTCTGGTAGTCCTAATGCTGTGTGTGTCACTTCAAGGTACTTTTCTTTGCGTTTTTCTTTTCCTTCTGTTCCCAGTAGTAACAGCAAAGAGGCCTAATCAATATTATTATAGCAAAATTACTTGTTTTGGAATACTATTTTGATATATTTTCTGACTTAGTTCAGACAAACCGAACTGCTTGTCTGCTTCTCTTCTAACTTCATCATGTTACACAAAATTTTCAGAACCTAGTGTGACCTGGAAGCCAAAAGGGCCGACTGCTCTCTGGGGTTCGTCAGGCCCAGCACTGCTAAGCTGATCTGTTCTGCTCTGTGCTGGTGTGGCCTCACCTTGAGCACTGTGTGTGGGTTTGAGCACCACAATGTAACGACATGAAACTTAATCAGTAATTAAACTATTAGAGAGCGTCCAGAGGAGGGCTATGAAGATGGTGAGGGCTCTGGAGGGCAATACATTTGAGGAGAGGCCTAGATCCCTTGGTTTACTCAGCCCAGAGCAGTGGAGGCTGAGGGGAGGCCTCATGGTGGCCTACAGCTTCCTTGCAGGGGAGTGGAGGGGCAGGCGCTGAGCTCTGCTCTCTGGGGACAGAGACAGGACCCAAGGGAACGGCATGGAGCTGTGTCGGGGAGGGTCACGCTGGGGGTTAGGAAAAGATTCTTCACCTTTTTGTGCTCAGGCCTGGAACAGGCTCCCCAGGGCATTGGTGACAGCCCTGAGCTGACGGAACACAAAGAGCATCTGGACTCGACTCTCAGATATTGGGTTTGAATTTTAGACACTCCTGTGTGGAGCCAGGAGTTGGACTTAATGATCCTTTTGGTTCCCTTCCAGTTATGGTTATTCTACGACTATATGAGACCTTCATTATGCCTTCTGCAAGCTGTCTTCATCATATTTCATTGTAAGTGAAATATGTAAAAATACAATGAAATGTATTTTACAATGAAAGTGTAAAAATCTGAAAATGGAGTTGTGAACAATTTGACTGATTTCTGCTCAGGAAGATTATATATATATATATTTTTACTTATCTAGCAGCTGCTCTAGCATTTAAATGGGACAAAACTTCTGTAGAAACTGAATCACTAACTTGTTTCTGTGTTCATTTGCCATGAATACAGTATTGAATTTTTGAATGGTTCTTTAATTTCATGTCTGAGAATTATTTTAAACCATTGCTATTCCCTCTATCATCACTAGCCTTGTAATCTTCTTTTGAATATAGTCATTATTGGTATATTCTACAGAAAAAAAAATTGTTTTAAGGCAGAGTTTGCAGTGTCTGTACTCCTGCCTGATCAAAGATCAAAGATTGAAGAAAGATGTGGAAATAGTAAGTTAAAAAAAAAAAAAAAACAAAAAAAAAACCTTAGCTGAGGAAAAACAACAACAACAAAAAACACAACAAAAATTAATAAAAGTCCTGTGAATGTCAGGACATACAAATAGATGTTACACATCTTATAACTATGCCATTTGGCTCCTCTAATGTCTGTATTGAAGACCCTAGTGGTTGACACTGTCTGGTGGAGGGAAAAAGTGAGCCGAATATGGCAATGTTCAGCTTAATGTGAACCTCTTGGAGTCTTATATAGCTTTTTGATAGTTAGAAATTCTCTTTAACAATTTAGCATTTAATACACAAAAGCACACCCATGCCCTCTAAACTACATTAGAAAATTGTTGTGGTAGTGTCTGTGAATTTCACATCTTCATATGGTGAAGTTATTCATGTCCAATAGTGGCTTTGTATATCTGGGAAGTTTTTTTTTTTTTTTTTTTTTTTTTTTTTTTTTTTTTTTTACTGCATTTTAGTGATAATAGCAGAGGAGGTGCAAAGTGTTGGCAGAGGAATAAAGAACCTTCAGAAACCTCTACAGATTAGATACTTAAGCAACTTGTCCCTATTGTTACTGGGCATTCTTCAATACCTTGAATCAGACACACCATAAATGGAAGAAAAGGAAATGGAGTAGCATGTGTTATAGAAGGATGTTGAGGCACTTACCTCTCAGTTACTGCGCATTTACAGAACAGTGGTAATCACTCGCATCATTCTTCCAACTGCAGTGACTGCAAATGTCTCTGAAAGAACCCAAGAAAATCAAAAGGTTAGGTGGCAGCACTTTTCCAGAAACTACTAATTATATGGCTTTAGGATGGAGAACTTATAGGATATTCTTTGCTTTTTCGGTGTAATGGGTGCCCTAGGATAGTCATTTGACTTCACCTCCATTTCTCCTTCAAAATATGAAAAGACAGTGTCTTTGGAAAAAGTCTGTTGTGGGAGTGAAAGTCAATATTTTTTTTTTAATGGAGAAAGACCTTTCTCAAAGTATATTCAGTTCCATTATTTGTCTGTAAGATAAACCTTCTGGAATACAAGTGGAAGAGGTCTGTTTATGCCATGTCTCCATCAAATATGCGAACAACTTGTGAATCTACACACTGTAAACATTTTGAGCAACAGTTTTGTTTTCTTTATTATTGCTACATTACATGAATATTACAAAACACATTGCCAATAATAAAATGTTAAACGTTTGCCAAAATCATTAGGTTCTATACACTTGTTATTAGACGAAAGAAGTGCTGTATGTTCATCACCAGCTGCTCATCCAAATGTAATAGTGCACTATAGAGGCACAGTGCTGAATCTAGCAAGTGCATTGTAAAGATAATATCTTGCAAAGAATCACAGATTGGAAGAAGCATCTCAAATTCAATTATGGGTTCCAACCTCAATTACTTGAAGAATCTTTCTTGATAACGTATGGCGTTGCTCACAGGCAAATATTATACATAATTACTTTTCGTTTGATAAACAGAGGAAGCAAACTTAATATGGTTCAAGTCTTGTATGCATATAAGCCAGCTGCTAAATACACATCACTCCCAGAATACCTGCTTACCCTTGAGTTTAGAAACAGTTTACCTCTAAAATAATTTCCAGAATAAGTTGTGTGCAAACCCCTCCCAAATGACTAATCTGTAATTCTACAGGAGTGCATCCTTGGGGACCAACACTTAGATCAGACAGCTCAGTACTGGCAGCGCCATTCCTGTGTCAGCTAGGTAGAGAAACAAACAGCAGACTTTCTACTCCACTGCTCATCCATCCAGGCCTCACTGCCATCAATGAATGATGAAATTGTACTGCTCATTTTCTGCCTTAGGAGGAAAACTGAAATGCAAATTTTTTACTTATACAAATGCTAGTGCAGAAGGTACTAGCTAGGAAGGCCAGGGGAAGAGACTGTTTTGTTTCAGCAAGAGCACGTTAGACGGAGCTGGAAGATGGTTCTGTGAAGTTGCTTCTCTAAACAGTGCTAGGTGGAGTCTGTTCTGTCTGACTGGAATGAAACGGTATTTGGATCTACTGAGAACTGCCTGGATTACTGTGCTCTTAGGCTGATGTCCCTCTCTCCATGTCTGGTAGAGTTGTCCTTGTTTAATGTGTTAGGATTTCTAATCACAAAAACAGCTAGTTGTGGAGGAGCATAGGATCTGGAATCTGTGATGCTGATATGGTAGCATCTATGGATTCACAGAATCATAGAATGGCTTGGGTTGGAAGGGACCTCAGAGATCATCTAGTTCCAACCCCCTTGGTATCTCTTTATGAAAGGCATTCACAAATTAGATGTTTTAAAATGAATGAACAAAAAAAACAAATACCCTTTTATACTCTTTCTATTTGTTCCTTGCATCTATAGTAACAACAACAACAACAACAACAACAAAAACTTTAGATAATTTACAGGAATATTTCAAATAGTTCCAAGAAGAACTTCAGATGTTGAAATTTTTGCATCTTTTTATGCTTTTACTATGAATTTTTAAAACGAAAAGTGAAATAATGAAATTACATGTAAAATTTCCTGATTGTATGTTATCCAGCAAACTCTATGTCTGGTTCCCAGCTGGGACCTCTGTCACCACTATACAAACAACAAACATCATTCTCAGATATTTAAACAGATTTGTTACCCCCTGCTCAAGGGTTTGAGAAGACAGCGTGTGATGTCTGTGCAGTGTGACATCCGTTCTGCTACTCTCGCACTAATTACTGTGCTTCCCTAAGTTTGAAAGGCAATACTGAAGAGTCATAACATAGATAAAGCTTTATAAGACAAGTGGCTTATCACGTACATCATGAACAATGCACTTGGCATGACTGAATGTCTGTAATGGCAGTGTTTATGTTTTTAAAATACATTTTTGAAACTGTGGTAATAAACATAAAAGGCTGTATTCACCTCAGTGAAGAAGCCTACAGTGCTGCAATACGTTTGTGACAAAAGCTGTATTTCTCTGCCTAGATCTATTAGTGTGAAAAAAATTGCTTTTCTGAAAAGAAGTAATATAGACACATTGTTAGAGTACCAAAAGTTGTTATGAAACCACCTGCTGCATTTCCCGTTGCATGTACTCTGTTTATTATCCATGAAAGGAACATGACCTTAGCTTTCTCTATGCAATGCTGGAAGCAGCTGTTTTATGACAAGATGCTTATTGCAACCCCTTTCTTTTCAAGGAACACTTGGATGTCTTGATGCATTTTTAGAGAGGGTTCACTTAGTATGCAGAAGTAGAGGTACCTATTGATACATCTTTCTGTCTTTTTTCTTCTAAGCTTTCTTTGTGGATTTAAGAGAAAACTAAACAAAATCCAATCAGAAAGTCAATGTGCGTGGCAGAGAGTTAGAAAGGAAGAATGAAGGAAGCAACTGCAAGAACTGCCTGAAAAATAGCTTTGAAATCCTTAACAGAGGTTTAGTGAAATCAGCAAAGAAAAAAAATAATGGATAACCTCTCCCAATATTGGATCGAGATGGTACAGGAGTGCTAATGTGAGAAGCCATTCTGGGATGGATCCTGAATAAAAATACTCTTAAAATTAAAAGCCTGATAATCTGCGTGTGTGTAGCAGACGTGAAGCACTTTATTGTGTATCTGCCACTGCAGTTCTCTCTGAGCTTGGTGACAGGTTCCTGCCTTGGTTTCCCTTCTCTGCGGCTGATGAAATTATGCTTCCTGGAACGTACTCAGCATTAGCTAGGTAATATTTAGGTGGCCTTTTTAAAAGACAAAGATGAGCAGAGTGTTATGGGGTTCTGATGAAATTTATACCCCTGAGCAGTTGACGGAGTAGTTTTGATTTACCTTGGCATTATGGAATTTCAGTTTTGTGCCCCCTGTAAGTCAATACAAGAAGTTGTTGTTCTTATTTCTTACCATTACCGTGGCAAGGTTGTTACAGATTGTACCTTTATAATTTATAATGCATCATAAAT
>VXAV01006439.1:309837-322123 GCA_013399715.1 Alectura lathami | reverse complement strand
TTTTTTTTTTTTTTTTTTTTTTTTTTGAGGTTGCCTTGTTACATCTCACTCTGCTCCAGCCTGCTGGTTATGTGTTTTGCTGTATTTAAGTCCCAGGCATTCCTCACTGATGTGCCTGCAGAAATGCTTTAACTGCAGGAGAAATCCTTTTTCCACACTGTTTGCAGTAAGTAAAGCAGACCGAGTCCTTGCAGCAAAGGAAAATTCTTCTGGGGAAGACCCTAAGTGCAGTGAGAGACTCAAGGCCAGCAGCTAACCCATCTTCAATACTAGTGGCAACATTTTAAGTGTGGTTGGAATTCTTTTTGTGCATTTTGGTCTTAGTCATTCCATGCACATTTCGATAATGAAACCTCTTGTTGGCTGCATTTTTGAGTCTCCCTCACAGTTATCAAGGAAAAAGGTTGGGTGTGTTGGCAGATCTCTATGCAGCTTCTACTAATAAGTTTATTCACTACAACTACTTTCTTTGAGTTCTGATGTTGTGGAGAATCTAACATTGTTGTATGAAGCAGTAGTGGGAAAGGGCACGGTCTGCCTGTTCTTTTCATGCCTCCTCTTGCTCCTTTCATTGAGAATATTAGCTTCAAACACTGCATTTCAGGGCAGTTCAGTTCAATTCACTCTTTTTAAAGACAAAATTAAAGCAGGTTTGTTACCTCATGCATACCTGCTAACAGGAGGAAAACAGCACTTTGTTATGATGGTCTGAGGATGGTAAACGTCAAGATGTGAGCAAGCAGCTGTGTGGGAGACCTTCCCAGCCCGTCTGGCACAGCGGGGTGCAGAACTACAGCAGTGCCTGTTTGCCCTTGTGCAAAAGAAGAGTGCAGAACCCTTAGGATGGGATGTTGTGCTCAGGTCTGCAGTCCTGCACCTTCATTTTGTAGAGACATGAGTGCCCTTCCTCATTGCTCTGGCATTGTAAATGTACTCTAAAGTTAAAGCAATCCCATAATCCATCAAGAATGTGCGCTACTTAAGGTATTATGTAGAATTGGTCTGGTAGTGCCCTTCTCTGGGCTAACTGACTGCTGACCAGCTGCCTCCTGCTGCCCTAAGTCCTGTAATATTCTCAGAGTGGGCAGAGTTTCCCATTTGCTGCCCCAGTGATGGGCAGGGAGAGAGGCTGCTGTTAACTAGGCTTTTTGTGGCTCTTGATGTGTGAGTTAGATGCAGAGAGCAGAAGGAGCAGCCACCCACTGAACGGGTTGGGCTGCCAGCGTGAGGCCACGAATGATGAGCAGGCATGTGAGGCTTTTGAGGTGTAAATTTAAATCCCCTTGGTCAGTGGCCCTGCTTCGGAGGTTCTCTAACCCAGTGGGGCAGAGCTTTGCCTCTGTAATCTTGCTTTCTCCTCTAGGTTTCTCTGGCCGTAAACTTCTCATTAGTGTCCTTAATGCAAGGCAAAAAGCCTTCACACTTGCACCTGTTGCATCTGTTTTTATAAGGAAAGGGGCTATTAGTTCCTCAGGGGATTCAGGAGTAAAACACATTCAGTAGCCACAAAGATTTTCCATTAGCTTTATGTTTCGTTTCCTTTCAAAACTTGGGACCATATAACTTGTATGTGCTGCTTCCTACTGCTCCTTTTTGATGCAGATCTCTTTGTTTTGCTCCTTTAAACTTGGTGCCAGATTCTGCCCCTGTAAATCCAAACCAAACCCTCTTGGTCTGCCCTTGGACTGCAATGGATTGGTGCTGGCCCTGGCACCACCACCAGGGTTGGGCCCTGAGCTTTGATATTGGCGTCTTTAACTTATGGATGTCTTTAATTTAGGGCCTCATCTGTCAGCCAACGAGAGGGCAATGCTGCAGCCATGGGGCAAATATCATTGGCCAGTGAGGGGACAGGTGTTCGAGGAATGCAGTGTGGGCTTGAACATTTCCTACCATTCCCTGGGTGTGATGTGTATGGAGCCTCTTCTGCCTTGGCCTCTTTTAGTAGCCTGTGTAAAGTCAACAGTTCAGGTCAATCTACCTGTTCTGGCACTGATTTTCAGGCATGCAAAATGTAAGGAAATGGAAAATTGCCATTGGTGCAATTCAGTGCAAAGCTAGGTCCAGTGAGGCCAAGTCTGACAGCGAAAGGGGCAGAGACAGATGTGTCCTTCTTGCTGACTGCATGACAGGAGAGTTAAGGCTATCCTCCCTCTGACCTGCTCTCCAGACCGCTGAATATTCATCCCTTTGGTTGGCTCTGATGCTCCACAATGCACCTGCCATTTGCACACTCTCATTTCCTACCTAGTTTTATTGGCACGGCCTTGGTAATCAATTGTAAGCTATTTCTCCAGGAAAAATTAGGCTGCCTATCCAGTCTTTGGGCAATTAACAAGTAGCACTGATGAATGACTAAAGGATGCAGCCCTTCCCAGCTGGAACGGTGGTGGCTGAGGGAGGGCAGTGCCTTTGAAAGGAACAGGGCAGTCCTCAGCACCAGTGACGGGATGCACACGGGGGGAAAAACATCCCTGCTATTATTTCTGTCAAAGCGAGTGGAGTTACACTGCCGTAAGCACAAAGAGCAATGAGGTCTCACAAAGAACAAAAGTCCCTGGATGAAATCCATTGCCGGTGCAAGCAAATGCATTCTGCAGACCACAAAGGCGCCCTGCCTGCTTGTACCCATGGTGAATTTGGTTCATTTTCCCCGGAGGCCTTTTTCCATTTTAAATATAGCACGCACGCAGATGGCCGGGGCTATGATGGGACACACAGCTTTGTGTTACAGCGGGCAGGTTGACGTCTGCTTGAGCACAGTGACGCGCTCCACTGTGACAGCATTTTGGAGCCATCACTGAGCAATATTTCAGCTCCTTGTCACCTCTGGCTTTAGGAGTGCTTGCAGACCCTCAGGCATCAAGACAAACATAAAAGGATGTTTAATATTGACAGGATTTCTTGTGTGGCCATTTAAGCAATATGATCTTGCATATGCACATGCATACATATGTGTAGAAATTGTTTGTACATATGTTCATATGTATGCTGTCTGCTGCTGGCTATGCCATGGACACATAACATGCATATACACAGAGTGTTTTTATTGATTATAATAATCCCTTGGAAATTAGACACTGCTGTGTGTTTTGACTCAGTTTATCTCCTTTCCCTTCAGGGTCAACATAGCCTTCTTTTGAGCAGTCCTGCATACGCTCTGCTCCCATCAAATGCTGTGGCAGCCGTGCACAATCTCCTGTGCAGAAAATCCCATTTAGCTCTCACAAGCTTGCTTGTGATGGTCTGCTGCTGTTTCTCATAGCTTCAAACAAAAATATTCCCATTAGACTTCTGCAGTATCTCGTAACACTGGAGGAAGGGTTTGACCAGAGCACCACTGGCAGCTGCTGACCTTGAAACGTGACTCTGTAAAGCTTCACCTCGGACTGAAAAGGCCGCTTTGAGCTTTACCTGTCATGATAAAACGTGTGTTTTTAACAGCATTTCTCTGTCATTAGGAACTCTGGGTCTTCTGCTGGATTTCCAAACACCCACAGTACCAACACATCAGCATTCAGGTTTTGTCAGTCTCCTCCTGACAGCTTCGAGTGCAGCATACCTAACATGTCCTCACCCACGCTGTCTGGCTTCAGTGGTGCTATGCCCAATTTACACCCAGATTTGCATGCCAAAAATTATATTTACCACTAAAAATACTATAAAATACTTGAAAAACCTTGCTGTGAAGCACTGCTGCATGCTTCTGTTTTGCAGACAGATTTTTCTGCGGCCACTGGGTGGTGCTACAGAAAGGGCCTGCTCCACTCACCGAAACAAAGCAGGTTCCTCTCTTTCATGAACGCTACCCAGAGATCGCGTTAGATAAAGCAGTGGCCAGAAGGACTTTCTTTGCTTTCTCTTTTCTCGTACAAATATTGTCTTTGCAATGTCCAGGTTGAAATTTTAGAAATGTAGCTATCGCATTTCTCCACTAAACATATGTTTAAGTCATTGTCCTCTATCAATATTTCATTTACACATTGCCAGTGGAGCTGAAAATTGCAGGGACACCCCTGGAGAACTCACCCATCTGAACAGGAACATGCTCCTTGCCACCTTTTGCTTGCTTTCCCCGATGATCCAGCATCAATTTTTGTTTTTCTTTGGCAGTATCGCTCACAGAAAGCAGGTGTCCAGATTGCACATGCAAGAAGAGCTCATGGGACAGGGACATGGAGTAGAAGATGCACCTCGCTCGGAGCAAAGTCAGTGAGAGCCAAGCACCAACGCTCTTTGGAAAACCCCGGCATGCCCTGGGAATGCCAGCTGGAACAAGGGGATGAAAGGCAAACTCCCTCCTTTATGTCACACAATGGCAGAAGGGCAACGAAAGCCCTGAGGCAGAAAGTTCTTAAGCTTTCTATCTAGGTCCTAAGGGGGAAATGCCTACAGCGAGGCTGATACATCTGCCTGCTGAGGGAAGGGAACAGAAGCAGGCAGAATTCAGGTGGTATCATGGTGATGGGGTATGAACGTGTAGGGTTAAGGTCCATAATTTCCAGAGGTTTTGCAGCAGCATCTCTTGATTTCAAGCAGACAAACTGGTGTATGAAGTCTTCATAGGCTTTGGTGCTGGCAAAGCCTCTTGTGCACGAAGCCCTCACAGAGATCAGCACAACCTGAGGTAAAATGAGAAGGATCTGGCCTTGCTAAAGCAATGGGAAATATGCAGAGGTCACACTGCTCCTCTTATTAAAATTGGATGCTTTTTTCATCTTGGTAACAGAGCTTCAGAAATGTTCTTTAGAAATGAGTGTCCTGTTCCATGAAAAATAAATCTGTTTCTCTCTTATAACACAACTAGTGTCAGCAAAGCATTCTGCAGATCCGAGGAGATTTATTTTTGTATAATTCTTGGGAGGCAGGAAAAAGTATTCCAATTCTGTAGGAGAGATAAGAAGACACAAGTCTGAAAGTGTTTTTAGGCACTGGGCCAGGTGTTCTGATTCACCATGGCTGGTGGAGAGCAGGGAGGAATCTCTCCAAGCCCCTGTGGACTTGCTGGAGGTGGTAGCTCTTCCCTACTGTCAGCATTAGCCAACACGCTGTGTGCTTTGCATTCATCTGGAGAAGCTGGTGGCATCCATATGTTGCCTTGCTTCTTCCTGTAGGATTGTGGAGCTGAATGAGGAGCGGTGAGGATGGTGCTGGAGCCAGCAGGGCTGCTGCTGTCCTTCTGGGCTCCAATGTGCGAGGGGTGGCATCCCCTGCTCACCACGGGGATTTTAACATTTGCTATTCCCTTTATACTGCCTGAGAAGCACAAAGGATGTGCAGGGAGCCATGAAACCTTCCCCCTCGCAATTCCCTGGTCAGTGAAATTACATTTTCATGCATAATGAATCCTTGATCAAGTTTGTCACTAAGCCAATTTGCTATTGATTTAAAGAGCTCGTTCTGCTAGAAAATAGGCATAAAGGATGTGATTTTAAAAAGATCTAATGGAAGACGGTATTAAATCCTTGGGCATCTATATGTGAACACATTTATTTTCCATTTAACTGCGTGCTGTACTTTGCTGCCCCTGATTTCTGGGTATGTCCTTTCCGGTGGAACTCATGCTGTATCATTGGTACACATCATAAAGTTGTAATATTCCGTTTACATCTCTGTAATTGCTTGCCATAAAATGATTAGGTTGCCATTAGTGGTTTTTATTATTTGACCTAATTTTATTTAGAAGTCATAGACAACACTATTTTCCAAAGCCAGGAAGTGGCTGCAGACAGATGAAAAGTAAACACAATAAAACTGAAGGAGGCTGGCAGCCCCTGCACTGAGTGTATTTTCTAATTTAGCATTGTTTTGACTTTGACAAACTAATGATCAGCGAAGAAAAAGCGCAGACAGAATTACAGCTACGAAGGGAAGCCATGATGTGCACCCAGCACTGCATGCCAGCATTTCAGTGGGAATTTTGAGGGATGCGGGGACAGGGAAGTGGTTTCTCAGAGCTGGGTTGCATCCCTAGCGTGGAGACGGTGGCAAGGGAAGCAGTTCTGCACCACTCCCCAGAACACCCCAAAGAGGAGGAAAGGCTGCGCGTTGGGAAGGCACACGTCAGCCCTTGCTCCCCTTGGTCTACTGAGGGAAGGGGTTTGCTGGCCAGCCTGCACGCAGCATCTGTGGGGATGAGGGAAGGGAGAGTGACACAGCCATTTCCTCCCACAGATTTGTGTCCTTACAGGGGCACGCAGGCACACAGTGCCCTTTTTCCCTCTTCACTTGAACCACGTATCAACATGGCCAAGCCAGGGTCATACCCAGGAAAGCGATGTGTGTTATGAATTGAATACAGTGATGGCTGTTCTCTCTGAAGGCATGGTGTGCATCTACCATAATGCAGCAGATGATGGGTTTTAGGTGTCATGGGGTCTATTTTCATGAACTGGGTAGGATTTGCTGTCACTATTCCAGTCTTTGGGAAAAAAAGCTTGTTTGGATGAGTGCATCCAAAGGTGCAACCAACCAAAAACTGATGCCACATTTAGCATAACATCTTATGCTTAAGCTTCTTCACTCTAAAATACATATATATTTGAGAGAAAAAGAAAATAAATCTGTATGTCTTTTTTACTCCCTACATTATTAAAATAACCTCTACCCTTGTATTTTCAGGCAAATTGTTTATGCATCTAATAGCTGTGTGTAAAGAGCTGTACAGTCCAGACACAGACCCACAGACCTCAACATCAAAACAAAGATCTTGTGCAAAACACACATTTGGTTTTCCCCATCACAGGCACCAGCGCAACGAACGCCGCACAAAAGCCACATCTGACACTCCTCGTATGATCTGCCCGGTGGCTGCGATGTCTCAATGCGATCAGAGCAGGCAGGAAATCCCAAAGTCCTGGAGGGATGTATCTGCCCCATCTCACCCGTGAGTCATCCAGGATGAAGGGGTCAAAATGGCAAAAGTTCATGCTTCTCCATTATGTTCCCATACAAACGTCTCCGGGCGAAGGCTCCTATGGTGTGGGCTGGGGGCTGGCTGCAGGATGCCCCAAAATGGGGAGTGCCTCAGCCGCATTTTGCTCGCCACTTCCCCCTTCTCCGCTTCAGCTGCCTCCCGGCCGCATGCCTCCACCCTTTTCCGCCACAACCCACAGGCACCGCCGAGGTCTGAGGGCTCGGGGTTGCAGTGCTGAAAACCAAAGGCTGAGATTATTTGCTTGCTTCACCGCCCGCAGTGCTGCGTTGGTTGGGGAAGTTGGTGATGGAAGCATTGCGAAATGGTGGCAGGGGACAACTGGTTGTGGTGACACTTTGGAGAATCCATGTGCCGTGAGCGATGCTGAGAGCAGCTGTCCCGCGTGCGAGATCAGGCTGTGGGCACAGTGACCATGGCTGAGATCCAGCTGTGCATGCGAGGCCTGATGGTTGAGGTGATGCAGCCAGCTCGTCTCTCAAAACATCAGCAAAAACCCAGCTGTGGCGGAAGGGAGGCAACTGAGGGCAAGGAAGGGAAGTGATGAGAGGAGGGCAGCGTGCTGTCGAGTGACTTAATGACTTTTTTCCACTTCTTTTTTTCAGTTTGCATTGGTGAGATGTGCAAGCCAGCAACCCCAGCGCACCACAGCTCCCTGCTAACGGTGCTGAAAGCTGCAATGTCGGGTTTCCCTGTTACCTCTTGCTGATGTGAGTGGACTTTAATGCTGAAAGGATTAATGTTCAGGGGATGGAAGGGAGGCTGATAGTTTGAATTGTATGGCACATTTATTTAATAAAAATAATATATAAGCAACATCATAAACACTTAGGCCATCACAGAGTTTTACTGAAGGAATAGCTAAGCTAAAATGGAATATGAAAGCAACAGAAGAAGGAAATACATGTGCTTAATCCTCCTGGAAATCCTGTATTCTGCAGTAGGAGAGACCATGGACCTCAGCCCTCCATTTCACTTCTCTCTCTGGTAAGGTTTGGGTGGCTTCTCACTGGCCAGCCGTGCGGTGTGCCCTGGTGTAGCAATAGCTGCAAGGGCTGAGTATGTTGACTATGGAAAAGCAGATGTTAAACAGATAAAATCCTGTATGTCTGTGTGACATAAGCATGCAGGCACACACATGCATATGTAAATATGTAAATGAAACTCAATTTTGGAGATGTAAATTCAGCTGGTGGTTGGTACCCTCTGTACTGTGGATATGCCAATGAAACGTACCAACCAGCAGAAGTAACTGCTATGAAAGAAAGAAACACAGTCATTGCCTGACTTCTCAGTTAAAGCTGTTGAAGTAAAGCTGAGGCTTGGAAATGAAATTTGAAAAGATGCTTCATGAACACAGAACTGTCTGGCTGAGCTACACCCCAAAAGACCACTGCCTGTCAAGGCAAAGATTTGAGGGATCACTGCAGAGAAAATGAGTGTTACAGTCCTAATCCTAAACTTGCGTGACTCATGAAATTTTCATGAAGCACACAATTTCAAGGATTGGATGTGATCTGGCAGGGCAGATAATACGCAGATACCTGCTGCAGGAAGCAGATGGATGCCAGCCATCTCTCCTTCTAAAGGATAATCCCTGTCATCGAGTAGAGCACATTAGCATGCTTTCACTTCATCCCACCAAAAAGCTCTCTATCAGTGTGAGCTTATACAGAGGAGAAAGTTCAGCTGGGAGAATGTCCTCTGGATTTGCTTGCCAGCCTCTTCCAAATATTTGCAGTTAGGTAATCTTTAGATTTGCAGACATAACAGCGCTGAACACTTTACCTTGGTCCAGCGAGGTACACTTTGCCTGAGCATCAATCAAAGCAACTCGACTGACGGTAAGATGCTGGTTATGTTTCTCTGTGCACAGACCACAGCTCAACAGACAGGCTGAAACCTAAGAGATGAGCACATCAGCTTTAGAGATACAGGCCCACTGTACCCAGGAATCCCTTCAATGCTCACTTCTCCTCTTTCCTGTATTGTATGCTCTGCAGAGGTCGCAGTGAACAGCTAAAGAAGGTATTTCCGTTCTCCAACATCCCCCTGGAAGCCTACCTTTGTAAGGATGAGAACAATAATAGCTTCACACTTATAAACACTGAGGAGTGGTTACGGACAAAAAGTCTTTTTCTGTTTGATCAATACCTATCTTACCAAGCTGAGCTGCAACATGCGTAATTGCTGAGCAGCAAGTGCCTGGCCTCAGAACGTAAAACAAGTATTTGTACCAACTATCTCTGAAATCCTGTGATGATTTATTTTTTTTCAGCTAAATATGTGGAAGGAATTAACATCAGCTCTGTGAATCTTATGTTTCATTCAAGGCATTATACACCAAGGAGACTTCAAGATGCAAATGAAAGCTATTAAGCCAGTGATATTTACCCTGAGTGCCTCTATGTCATACACCAAATAAATTGTGCTGCTTGAAAGTTCATGGCAAAAATTAATCCTAAAAATGTACCCAGTTTTATGATAAATTTATATTGCTGACATGTTGCAATCTTTTGAGATTTTTCTCCAACTGACACTGACTTAAGGAAGATAAGCCTACTGAAACCAATGGTTTTATTGTTGTTATTATCATTATTTATATAGTTCGTATTTGGTACAACATATCCTCCAACGGTGTTTCGCAAATTAAAGCCTAATCCTATTTCCTTTGAAGCTGGTTAGCCGAAATCTACTGGTTTCAATGGGAGGATAATTCCTTCTTGTGAATAAGGAAAAGCATTTACATAAAATAACAATGTCAGAAATGAAGAATTCCCTTGTGGTGTCTGCAGATTCGGAGAGCTGAAATTCTCACCAAATGTTTACTTCAGAAACAATGAAACACTGCATTTCTTACAGTGACATGAACAACCAGAATGATGCAAATTATCTAAAAAAGCCATTATTTAAGACCTTCTACCTCCATTCTAAGATTGCCTTGCCTTGTCTTCTGTGATTTTTACTTCTTGGTGTTCCTATACATGTTGTAAAGGACACTGCTTTACTATTTGCTCTAGTGATTTTTATTCCTGTAGGGACAATATGGATTGCTAAGCTGACAATATGCTAAAATTGAAAAGGAAATATTTCCATAGGTCAGTGATACGCTTCATCTTATGTGCGCTTCCCTATTTATCATTATTTTCCATTCCCTTTGCTATTACACATGAGCACTGAAAGATTCTTGTGCCCAGTTTTAATTCATATACTTCATTTGCTTAATGCGCTCTGGCTTCACATTCAAGTGTGGAAATTTGAAAGGAACAGTATAATTTGAATGCTACACAGTACCTGTGCTTATTCCTTTATAAAATCAGTATTTTTCACTTTGGAGCTTCTCGTATTTTTTTATGCCTTTTATCTGTCCAATCACAGTATATAGATATGATTCATGACATTATTTCCTTACGAAAGTGGTGGTGTACATCTCCAAGTAGTAAAAAGAGAATACTCTCAGGAATACTAATAATGCCCATGAGCACAACATAATGAAATATATTTCCATCCCTGGGATTGCTTTTCAGCTATTCAAGAGCTACACAGGACCTGGATGCAGGCTATACCGAGCTCAGCCTAGAGGGAGCTTCCAGCCAAAACGCAGCTGGATGCTCTCCCCTGCTGCCCCTGGGTGGGCCGAGCCCTTCCTGAGCTGCTCCTGCAGCCAGGGCACAGCCAGCTGGCTCAGGGTAGTGCTGGACCCAGGCTGCTCCAAGCTGAGGTGGGAGCAGGGCTCGCACTGGCTATGGTCATCCTGACAGACTGCCGCACCCTTGGCACTCAGCGAGACTGAGACTCGGATTTAATCCATTTAAGTGAACTTGTGTTAAGGTGAATGTGTGCCAGGACAGTTTTTCACTTCTCACAGCACACAAGGGCACCGTTCTTTGTTGCCAGCTCTCTGATGAATTTTCACCCTTTCCACGACTAAAGTAAAGGAAGGGGCTAAAGGGGGACACAGCTCTCTCTTTCTGTACAGTAACAGAGATGAGGCTTCTCCTACCTAGCTCTTACCTCTTAGTTCGGCTTCAGACTAGCCAGCTGGCACTGCAGCGAGGGATGCTGCATTTCAAGCTCCAGGGCTCAAGCTGATAACTGGCTCCCAAAGATCAAGAACCAAGTGTGGGTGGCATTACCCCTCTCTGACCACCACGGGATTCTTTCTTCCTTCCTCAAAATGTGCAGCGTGGTGCTGGCTCCTGGCAGGAACAGGGCACTGCAGTAGACAGACTTGCCTTGAGCCAGTCAGGCTCTTCTGCTGATCCTAAAATGAAGGTGCAGTCAGTAATTACCAAGAAACTCATGTTTTCAAGTTTATCAAGTCAGAACGTTTCAGGCTGCAGGCAGCCTCAGAGAAGTACATTCTATGTCAGCACCTCAGGAAGAAGCCTCAGGAGAGGGCAACCTTACACCAGCCTGGCAAGCTGGAGGAGCCGGATGAGAGTCCTCACCAAGCCCATATCATCCCATCGCCTTGATGCTCCTCAGTTAGTCGCCACTGACAAACCCCATCCCTCACACGAGCCAGAGAGACAAATGGCTCAGCACAGAGCAACCTCTGCCTTAACGCGCCCCTGGCGAGATGAGGATGGGGTGGTTAACTTCCTGAATGCTGTGCCTTGGTCTGGGATTTTATGGGGTCTCTGCATTATCTGCACCAAGTAATCTCAGCCGTACCCTGCACCCTAGGGACAGCTGGTGCGGAGGAGACAGGGTCTTTGCGTCCATCCAGCAAACAGGTCACAAGGGAAAAATGATTTCACTCCATACAAATTCCCCAGCTTGACAACAGAGACCATTCACCTTCCATGGCCATGGGCCTGGGGAGGGCTGCTTTTCTGAAGGAAACATTTGATTCATCTTAACCCTGGCAACAATTTATACGTCTGCATTGGTCTAAGTTTTCAAGACGTCTTTGCAAAAGAAACAACCAGCTTACTCTGAACTGAAGGAGGGCATAAAGCTGACACGTCCGTTTGTATTTCCAGGTTCCGAAGGCTGAGGTGAGGGCCCTGTCAACTCGAGGCCTTGGCACTGTGCTGCCTGAACGGAAACTGCAGCGGGACCCGGGCCCGGAGGGTTCCTTACCTGCCAGGAGCCCCCGCAGCGGGCTAACAGCACGGCTGTGCCAGGGCCAGGCGGGGGCTGGGCGTGCCCGTGTTTTTCTGCGCTTTCCAGTTACATGGAAATCTGACAGGAAACCCTCGCCCGTTTGGCTACCGGGGAAAATTTAAAGCGGTTTCTGGAAAAACCAACTTTCCAGCCCTAAATCTGGCACGGCTCCGTCTGGCTCTCTCTCCACGCAGCCCGCGGCCGCGCACCCGCCGCCGCTCCGCAGGTGCCCCCGCCTCG
>VXAV01006439.1:219562-309088 GCA_013399715.1 Alectura lathami | reverse complement strand
GTCTTTTTTTGTTTTGTGTCTTTTTTTTTTTTTTTTTTTTTTTTTTTTTTTTTTTTTTTTTTTTTTTTTTTTTTTTTTCTGGGGTGGGGGTGGTAGTAACACAGCGGTGCATTAAAAATTGATGTGTTGTTATTGGAAAAATGGGCTGGCTTGCTGTGCTTGTTTCGCTTTTACACGCGGGTCTCCCCGTGAAAATAGTTACTTTTTCCCAGCTGGAAATGAGCAGTTTAGTAGAACCTGTCACATTCTCCGGGCAGCCAAACCAGCTTACAAAGTGCTGCAGGATGGCAAACGTCGGTTCTTCAGTTAAAAACACCGTGATTCGGTCATACTTATGTGACCTGAACTTTGCTGACACCTAAAAAAATCGCAGGGACTGCAGCCCAGCACCATTGGCTTTTACGATCCGTTTCACTGCTGGGTTGTGCCGGCTGGCTCGAGCCTGAAAGCAGCCCGGAGGTCGTCCTGTAATAACTCAGCTCTAGCATTTCCTCACTGGTACCGTGCTCCAGCAGAGCACAGAAATGCAATTGAAGAAACGTACACATTAGTCAGAGTTATTGTCATTTTTCCTTCACTGAAGTATGTAACTGCTCTCAGAGGACAGGCGAGTGAGAGGCAGGCATTGCATTAAAGGCAACCCAGAGAAATAGATGCTTTTCGAAAGAGGTCTTAGCACAGCTTTTGATATGAAGTAGACTAATTGAGTTTTTACTTGACTTCATCTAAAAGCAAGGCATTTCCCTAGTGACAGTACAGGTTTTGTGTCATTTATCTTTCCGTTTCGCTTGTCTGGGAGCTCAACGTGCACCCAGAGGCAGAAGCAACTGTAAAACAGCAAAAGAAATTGCAGATGCAATGGCTTTAATAAGAGACATTTACTTTGCAACAAAATACCTTTGTGCCGACAGTGAAGCTGAGGTTTCAGCCAAGCTGTGGAGTCATATCATGTATGCTTTCAGTTTATTAGCTCATTTGGAGCCTGGTTAAAGAGAAACCAGAGATGGACATCTCTGCACATGCTCACTCCAAGTATAGGGTTTTTCAAGTTTGCTATCTTGGCTGTTTTACAATTTCAGGCTAACAAAAGCTCCAGAGCTGTATTATTTAGGCTATATTATTTACTAACTAGTATTTTGTAAGTAGATAATCTTTGAGTTGCATTACATGATGCAGTAAATAAGGGAATACATTGAAGACACCTTTTTAAAACTCTTGGTCAATTGGGAAAAAAAAAAAAAGAAAGAAGTGGACTGTATTGTAAAAGAGAATTGATTTGGGAAAAGGCCTCTCTGAGGAAAGGGTGTAGTGTAGATGCATATCCATGTTAACAACACACCTGGTCTTTCTTCTGTTTCCTGCTGTCATAGGCTTCAGCTACACAGCTAAGGATACTTAGTGATATAGTCTGAGCCGAATTTGTATGACTAATGCTGTCTTGAGGTGGAGAGAGTGAAAATCAAAATAGCTGTGCAATCTCAAATGCAATAAAAATGTTACACTGGCTCTAAAAGCTGGTATGTAGAAGCTAAACAAATCCTTGCAGGGGTGTTAGTTTTATACTGTAGTAACATAACCCTTGGCGTGTGGCACTTCATAATTATTAACTACTCTACAGGCAAGTTGTGGTGCAACCTGACTGTTTGAACCTAACATCTGTGAGTGTATGTGAAAGACCCACGTTTTGTCTGCCTACAGAATAAAAGCTAGCTGTCAGGAATCCAGCCAGACTAAGTGAACAGCAAACGCTTCTTGCTCTCTGAGGGTCTCCCCGCCTGCCTGTTACGCTGGTGGCTCTCTGTGGATTAGATGGGAGTGCTGGCGGGATGGCTGCTCAGAGGGGCACAGAGCTTCCCTTCAGTTCCTTCTTTTGCTGTCCCTCTCCTCTGCCAGCTGCCAGCACTTGCAGCAGGCGGAGCAGGTTGGCCTGGCTGCAGCAGCATGTCCAGCAGGGGATGCAGGAGAGAGCCCTGTGGCCAGCTCCCTTCCCGGCACTGCTTCCAATGCAAATTGTCTGACAAGCAGCAGCCAGGTAGCCGGAGTCCCAAGGTCGCTCCAGTCCGGTCTGTTTGCTTTCTGTTCTGCCACTGGTTGAGCTAATCATCTTTTCTTTGCTCAGCAGTAAGCAGGTATTTGAAGCTATATGGTAACAGATTGCAGAGCTGGACGTTGGAAGCCACACTGTGTTCCCAGCCATCCGCACTCTCCAGGCTGTTCTCCGATTTGGCCTTTCCTCTTCTCTTGTCCGTTAGCAATCTCTTTCGCTCAGTGGCGTTTCATGAAGATATTTGCATGATTAGCCAGGCTTTTAATGTGAAACACAAACGTTGGATTTGTTGTCATCCATATGGCAGCAATAAGCAGCTCATGAGTGAAGGAGAAATTGGCAAATTTGAGATAATGAAGTAAAAACAAGGTGCAAAGACAGTTCAGTCTGAGGTACATACATCTCAAGTCTCCTGCCATAGCAGGATTTTGTTGACTAGAATGGAAGTAGTATTTGGCACTTACTAACAGGCTACAGGTTTATTCAAATTGCTGTAGTTTCTTTGTCTTTCCTCTTAGCTCAGTGAAACGTGATCATAAAGTTTCCTGCCATAAAGCTCCAGGGTAGATTGTATGATACGTGCAGTTTGTTATTGGAAACAACCTAGGTGAATTTGTGTATGTTACCACAGCGACTGCAGACAGTTGCTTGCTGCCGCTAAAATAATGCCCACCGCATGACGTACGAGGTGCCTAATTTTGCCAGCAAGATTTCCTTCATTAGTACTGGCTCAGTATACACTGTGTAACTTATGATATTTTAAATTAATGCACCTGTTAGTGAGTGTAAGGATGAAGAGATGATATCGCGGGCCTGTGAAGTAACACTCATGTTGACGTTTCTGTGGGTGTTTTCTCCACTTGTCATCTTGCACGTTAGAGCAAAGAACTGAGCTTTTGTTCATGTTATATAGTCAGTATGTGTTAGCCAAGAAATCCCCAGTTACACTTATGTCAGCATTAGATAAGCTGTGCACTGACCACCTCCGGCCCAGCCTGTGCACGGTGCCTGGAGAAGGCCAAGGCCATGGGCTCCTCGGTGACTGGATGGTTCCCTTGGAGTGAACACTCCTTGCAGTGTGGGGGGTCAATTGTTCCCCATGCCACTGCTGCTCCTGCAGCTTGCATACATTGCCTGTTGTTCCTTACAACCTCACACGAAGCATCCAGGCTTACCTGCCCTTCCTGCTGGTTACCGTCTGTCCACAGGCCTGTTTTTCCCCTGTGCAAGAGCCAGGAGCTTTTCTCCCCCACTTTCCAGTTGGGAGGCAGCAGCAGGGGCCTCCTTTCTCCCTTCTGCGCAGTCAGGACCTCTTTTCTTCCTCCTCACCAGCAGGTGGAGGAAGCACTATTCTTCTCCAGCCGTTCCTCCAGAACACTAATTATTTAGGGAATTGATGACAGGCTGCAGCCCGGCATGGAAAGCAGGCGTGCGGTGCATATTTGTGTGGGCAGATTACAGTTAGTTGGGTATGCTGTTTCTTCTGCAAACAAGTGCAGGTAGAAGGATGCTGCTAAATTATATTGATTTCTGAATTAAAATCTTGTAAAACAAAACAAAAACTTTAGATTGGCAGAAGTATTTTTAGTTGCAGCTCCAGTGAACATCTTTGCTTTGAAACAGCTGTGCTTCATGGAGATTTTGGAGAGTCACGCAGGCTTCTGAAACCCCAAAACAAGAGCAGGTTACATGAAAGGAGGACCTTTGCTTTGCTGGTTGTATTTCTCTGTATCAGTACGAGAACAAAACATGAACACCAACGACAGCTCTGTCATGTCAGTAACAGAGGCCTTGTCTCTTGCACAGCCGTTTGTTTGTGGTGTGGCTTTTAAGGGTTGTGTATAACAAGGTAAAAGCATGCTCATGGGTTACCCGGGATGGGGATGGTGGAAGCCAGGCAGGACGTTTGTGCCAATTCTCATCCCTGTGTTGCTGATACTGTAAAGAGGACAGTGGCTGTCTGCAGTGTTCAGGACCCTCAGGCCTGGCTAGCCATCAGCACTCTGATTCAGTGACTCCTCGCTGGCTGCCCAGGCACACCTTCCCTTTGTATTCTCAGAATATGAGAAGCTGGAAGGATTCAGGGTCTCTTCCAGTTAATAGAAATCCTATGTTAAAATCAAACTTACACAAATAGAGAATGCCAGTATCCCTCTCTTCCCTCGTATGCACGTGAATTATCTTACCATCTTTAATGACATAGTATAGTTCCATTTTATCCTGAGAACTCCGGCTTCATTTAGCACCTGGGTCACTACTTCATGCTGAGTTTTATCTCGAGCCTTCAGTACTCATCCTCTGCAGAATCACATCCAGATCTGAGGCAGAACTGCTTATTTTTTTTTTTAGATTCTTTGTTGTTCTTATTAAGATATCTTCCTTTATTGCAGACACCGGTGGAAGTATCTACACAGCACTGCTGTGATGTGAAGTGCTTGTACAGTACTTTACACAGCAGGATTCTGATTCATGAATGTGGCTTCTACAGCTATGATAATACACTTGGATAATAGTAACAATGGCTTGTATCACTGCCCCCTTTTATACATGAGAAAGAAAAACTTGCAGATTAAAGCCAAAACCATCAGAAGTATCAGCTAGCTTTGAGTGCACAGCCTAACACCTGATTTTTTCCAGTCATGTAGAGCATGTTGCCATCAAGGTCCTACAGATGACAGCCTCCTCCTGCAGAGCTGCGTCATGCCTTCCTTCTGGGCGCCCTCTACCCTGGGCTTTTGTCCCGGTGTGACACTCAGCATCAGCCTCCACTCCTGACACTTTTGCACTCCGTTTGCTGCTGCCTCTCGCTTTGTTCTGTGTGCCAACACTGTGACCTGCACCGAGAGCGTGGCCGTGCTCGCTGCTCTGGAGCTGGGAGCTGCCAGTGGGATGCGTGCAGCCTGCCACGGGGTGCCGCGGGGGCTGCAGGCACCGCTCCAGCCAGGCTGGGAGGGGGGTCCTTGCAAACCGTAGTGCCAGAACATAACAGTTTTCTACTTTCTTGGAGGTGTACAAAATGTGTGCTGTTAGGGACCAAATCTGGACATGGTTTCACAGTGCTGAAGGCATGTTAGTGAAACCCAGGTCTTCCTTTGTGAAAAATTGTACCAAAGCATGGAAATTCTAGATCTGGAATGAATGTAAGTTGGAAGAAGTATATGGGCTTGCAAGTGATTTTGTTGTTAATTTATTTGTTACTCCCTTATTTATTATCTGTGTTCTGAGAATGATTAAAAAAGGAAAACAAAACCCAAAAACCCACCAAATTTATTTTAATGTGATTATCTGTGAATACTGTGGGCTTATTACAATAGGAATTACCACCTAGTTGTATTAAATGACTGCAGTCTTTACATAAACACTTGTGTAACTGAAGACAAACTTGAACATCAAAGGCTGCAAACAGAAACAACTGTCTGCAGCATGCAGGTTGTGAAAGGCATCTCCAGCCCTTGCTGGAGAAGTGGATTTGTTCAGAGGAGTGCGGGTCAGTGGTTTAAAAGTCTGAGAAGTCTGATTAGCCAGTAAGGGGTCATCTGGATATGCTACCTTGTCAAATCTGTTACCAAATTAGAGAACAGCATGTTCTTTCTGAGCTTCCAGTGGGCATCAAGTAACATTCCTTCAAAGGTTTTGGGCTGTCTTACATGTAAATGAATTATTAAGTTGCTATTTTTTTTTTTCCCATTAGATTTAACAACTTTGGGCATATCAATTAACATTACTGTGCCTCAGCATTTCCCATTGTGAAGGGATACTACCTAAGTTAGACTAACTACCAGGGCACATTTTGTCCTATTGTTATTCCACTAAATGCGAAATTCAAAACAGAATTTGAGCCAATGTTTCTAATGCTTCAGCTCAAAACACTGTAAAGTGCCTAAGCGTTATTGCAGATGATTTTAAAGCGCCATGCGCTGGAGAACACAACAGAATGGAAATTGCTTGTACAAAGTCTTTCATTAGATATGGATAAAATATACTGCATTTTTTGGTGGCATGTGTTTTAGAAATTATTATTATTTTTTAAGAACCACAATGTGGATTTGCCATGTGGAGACAATTATTGTATATATTGTAGTTTGGGGTCATACATGTTGAATAAAACCGTGTGGAATGTGCAGTTCTTGTGAGCAATTGTTTATTCTTTGCAGAACTGTAATCGTAGTTAGTCTGTGTTTTGTCTGGTAAATAAATAACTAGAGAGAAATTCCTCTGCTGGCTGGAGGAATTGGGAGGGGGCACGTGGTGGCCACAGCAGTGCTGAGGATGCATGCCTCAAGTGGGTTAAAAACAGTTATGGGTACATCAGTCTTGAACACAGGCAGGTCAACATGTGTAAAGCCATCCCAACGCAGAGGATATGGGACGCGTTTCCAGTGCCCTCATGCCAAGGATTCACAGGCTGGCTGCTGACCTTGGCTTTGATGCCGGCATCTCCTTGGCACTGGTCTCAGCCTCCTGTACCATGTGCAGGTACCATCTGTCTGCACAAACCAGGACGCTGATGCAAAGCTTCTCCTCCTTCATCACAGACATGTTTCTTGCAGGAGGATGCTGCCGTTCTCCTTACTGTTATCTTCTACACTCTACCTCTGCAAAGTGGGACCAAATCCATATGTTTTCTGCTGCAGCACCAGTCAGTGCTCCTGAAGAAGTGCCTTGGAGCTCGGGGTTTGTCGTGAGCTCCCGACATGGGCAGAGGTGGAAGCTGCTGCCATTGCCCAGCTCAGACTTAGGGCCTTGATGATTTGCATGCTACCATGGTGTGCATTATAGTGTGGGAATCATTAGCCTGCCGAGTATTGGTCTTGTCTCTTGCTTGCCTCCTACCTAAGTCAGCATTTGTCCCTAAAATGCCCAGGCATGCACCTGATGTTTTCTAGAAGATTCTCCTCTTATTGGCCCTGGTGGGTTAATGTACTTGGCATAGCTGGTGTGTCAGACAAAACCTCTCTGGTGAAAAGGTCTCTTACTAAATATGCAAATGATATTTGTCAATGTTTCCCTCAGATATGTTCCAACAGATGTGGGTACCATGTGTGTCCACTTAATAAACTAAACTCAAAATAATTTCCACTTTGCTAGATATATGGGGAATAGCTGGGGGCGGGGAGTGAACAACAAAGCAAGGTAAAAACTGCATATGTGTGCTGTTATATTTGATGACCAATTCATTAAAGCCATAAGTGTATCCAGGCTTTCAATAGTGTTCTCCTGCTGTTGCTTCCTGTACTCCCTGGCTACAAAATCAGTCTCTATGGCTCTCATTTGTCTTACCCACATGAAAGACTTTGAGCATCTGCAAGTTATGATTTGAGAAGTATCTGCTTTTAAACAGAATGTATTTATCACCATGTCTTCACAGGCAACATGGTACATTGTATAAATTAGAGGATCCTAGACCTTTGAACGCTAGGGGACTGGGTGAGATATTCCATGAGCTGACGGTGTCTGGCCATCCTGATCAAACATCCTGGACCCACACCAAAAATGCCAGATGTTCCATAGATGTGGGGGCCCTCATGTAACCTTTGCTGTGTGCTGCAGTGGGGGATGTGTGGAGGGGGGGAGATCATAGCCATCCATTGCTCCTATGCTGTTTTAATGCTCTCATATATTTTATATTTTGAACTGAACACCGTGAACCAATGCTCAGTTCATCCTGTTATAGGAATAGATAGTATTAATACTTAAGAGTATCTTAACTCTCTCAAGGCAGGTGGGGTTTGCTACTAGCTTTAGTGGTTTACAAGATACCAGCCCTTAAAACTGTCACTAGCCCACAACTGGAGGCAAGTCCTGTGTCTTACTCAAGCGTAATTTTTTTCAGTCTCTGTTCTTGCAGATGGAGGTATATAATGTAATATCTTAATCTTAGCTCCTAGCAGCTAAGCCAGAAACTTCACTAAGAAGACGAGGCAGGTTGCTCTGGTTAGCATGCGATCACTGTAACCATCAGTCTCAGTGTGCCTGCTCAGCCTTCCCACCTCCCTTGCTGGGTTTCCATCTCAGGTCAGCCACACCGGTGACACAGCCCTCTCCTCGCTCTCATCTTCACCCTGCTCTCCTCATCCTCCCCTTCAGCATGGCTGCTCTCCTCTTCCCTCTGCAGGCTTCGTAGTCCACTCTGTCCCTATTGCCTGTGGTATGCCTGAGATGCTCTGCTAAACCCAGAGCCCCTCAGCTGCCCTGGTCCTGCTGCTGGCATATGGGATGACTTAAGCAGAAACTCTGGAGGAGCCAAATGTCTTTATTCTGAGGTCTGGCTGCTTGAGGGGCTTGCAATTATGCTAATGTCTCGCTCTGTCAGAGAGCTGAGTCAGCGTGTTTGGGTTTAAGCACTATTGCCTTGGAATAAATACAGTAGTTAAGGGATATTAGATTTTAAAAAATAAAAATTCATTGTTTGTATGAAAAGTTACCATTGCAAGCTTGGAGACTAAATTTAGCTCTTCATGGACAGATCAGAAAGATTTGGGCCCTTCTGTAGATGGAAATCACAAAGCCTCCATATCATGTTTTCTGTACCCCAAATGGCATTTAATCTCTGTTACAATTTCTAATCTCTTCAAACCCCCTGATGGTGAATGAGATCTCCCTTAATGTGAAAGACAAGCATTATTTTAAAAATGAGTGTGAATATTGTTTGTGGTTTTGATTACAAGAGGTAGCAATGAAGGATAAGGATAAGAATACCTGACAAAGACAAAGGATAAGAATACCTGCGTGAACCTGCGGTACTAAACAAATTTTACTTTTTTTTTTTTTTTTTTGAGAACATTTTGCATAGGAAATAGCATTTTGTTTTCATTGCCCTCGTTTTCAATCAGGCCTCTGTGTTGAGTCATGCAGTGTCCTTTATGCTAAGCTGCCTCTTCCTTGGATGCAGCTGACCTTTCCCTCATCTGTTTGTTGCAGGGCTTTTGCCTGTCACTCTTCACCCTGCTGTTGAAGCACCTCACAAACTGGCACAGCCTGACAGTTACTCTCTCTACTATGTAGAATCCCTCTAATTTCTTCCTGAAAGGAAACAAGACAGTTTCTACCCTTTGGTGCTGCACCAGCTTGTGGGGCCAGGTGAAGGAGTTGGTGGGCCAGCCCAGCCATGCAGGCTGTACCGTGCAGGTGCAGTTTTGCCAAGTGCAGGCTTCCTTCCCTGGCAGTATTTATGTTCCTCAGGTGTTGAAATTGGGTGAAGAAGCATAGCTTGATGCTTAGAGCACCAAGGGCGTTAAGTGGTTTCCCTGAGGTCACCCAGGAGGTCTGTGGGGAGAACCGAGGCACACCACAGCTTCACCGCTTGCCTGGGCCTGGCCTTTTCTTCTGTGTGGGCAGCTGCCTCTCTCAGGAAGGCAGCTCATAAATGAAGGCCTCCATCATGGCTGCAGTCACACTGAAGGAGGGATGGTGCTGATCTGCCAAAGCCTGCCAGCCATTGGGTCTTGGTGCTTGGTCACTGCTGGCTACTGTGGCAAGTCCATCAGGCCTGGGAGGAGCAAGGGCCTTCGGCTGGGCTGTGCAGGGTGTTTATGTCTGGGCCAGGGAGCAGCCGTCTTTTTCAACAGTCGTTTCCTGCATAGAATTGGAGAGTTTTCAGCCCAGTGAGGCGACTGTATTCTCCCAGATCATCCTGTCTGGCATCTTATGAAAATGTGGTCTGATGGGACCTATGAAACGCTCCGTTGTGGATTGCATATTGCTTGTGAGGAATTCACTGGAGAAAGGAATTTCATTCTGTACTTTAGCCTCCTTCCAGCCTTTCTCAGACAAAAAGAGAACTCTGCAGCCGTGAACGTAACTGGTTGTTATTGGATATTGTTACTTGCTCACTTTGAGCATAAAAAAAAAATTGCATCCCCTGTGATGTCCGTGGGTGTAATGCTGCTCTCGGTTACATTAACACTGTTGTAAACCAGAGAGTAGAATTTGGCCCTTTGTTTCAATTGAAATATTTGTTTAACACAGGCAAGGACTGAACAACACACTTGAAAGCAATTTGTGTTATTGTCTGTAGAGCAGAGCTTGTATTTTATGAACTGGCTGATCATAAAGACAGCGTAAATCATGTAAAGCATTCTCATTTACTTTTTCATTCTTTTTTCTTTTTGCAGATGGGGCTTGTAGAGTAGTGTTGCAGTCAAATGTCTGCTCCAGGATATTTTAGTTGAACTGTGTGAGTCCATTAAACAAATGTAATGGCTTTTTGGAAAGAAGTGCTGCGTGTTTCAAACCAAATGTTTTACATAGAGAACATCTGGGTAGTGCTGGGTGTTTGTATGTAGAGCACATCAGACAGCAGTCTTAGTGAGCTCAGCTGGGAGGCTGCCTGGGATGTAGTTGTAGGATATGACAGTTCAGTCGTTGTACGGAGTAATTCCTATGAAGTATTGCCATAAACTGAATGTTTGGCACAAACAGCTCTATCTTTGTTTTACTGTACACTCAAGTTATTCTTTCTTATCTGCCCAGCAAAACTCTAAACGATGTTTAAACAATGCCGTAAATGTTGGCACCTCTGAGCTGCGGCATGCGCATTAAAACAAGCTGGAGCAAGCGGTTGGTGTGAAGGGGGAATTCAGCTCACTCTGCTCTCAGTGAAGCGCTATCGATTCCTGCCATGGACAGTGCAGTGCGAGGGAATGATGAATGCAGTACGTACAAATGGTGTGCAGGGCTGAGTTGGAAATGATCGATGTCACAGTGCTGCTGCATGTCGTTGCTTTGAGGAATGGGAAAATGCAAAACCGGTGAAATCCATGTAATTATCCTGATGTTAGTGTTTGAGGGGGCTACTGGAAGAACTTGAACCTGGTTGGATTAATGAGCCTGCTTTTATTTTGCGGCATCAGAGGTACTATATTTCCAGGAAATGTAGGGAAAATGTAGAAAAGAGTTTTATTTGGGAGTCTGTTCTTAAATTATTTCTGCAGTTTAGCTGAGGAATGTGTGGCTAAAATGAGATGAAAGTTGTGATTTCCAGAGAGGCAATGCAGCTTCCCCTTTCAGGATTGTTTAAGTAAAAAGTTAAACAAAGTGGGTCAGGCGATCTCTTGCTCCAGTCTCTATGGACAGCAATTCACGTTGCGCAGCACCGCTTTAATAGTTCTGCTCAGTACGACATGATTTGTGGGATTTGCTGAGATGAATTTCTGGACCGAGCAGTGTGAGAGGGAATTGCTCCTCACTCGGAGGAAGGTGGTACATCCAAGTCTGTGTGAAGGTCACTGGCAGGGGGAAGTGGGAAGCCTGCGCTGCTGCTGCTGCACTACCTAACAACTTCGCTTTTGGCACAGGGACTCCAGAAATCTGCGTGCTGACTCTCCCTCGTTCGACCGACCCCGGTCAAAGTGCAGGCCAAGAAAGGTGTTTGTGCGTGTTGAAGAAGGGGGCAGTGGTCCTGGAGATCATGTAGTCTGGGGCAGTTCTCTGCCAAAAGTTTCCCATCTCTTTCTTTAAAGAGAGGCACAAACCAGTTTGCTGTTTCTCCCCTCCAAGTTATCTCTCCCCAGAACTGCAAGCTAGGATTGTGCTTTTAAGGCTGCAGAATTGCATGATTGCCAGCCACTGCGTTGTTGGAAAGCATAATTTATTCCTCCCCGTCATGTCTATTCCAAGACCCACTGGCTGTGGGAGCAGGAGTGTTCCTGTTCCTGTATTATGTTCTCCACTGAGCCATTAGGGTGGCCCTGGTAATTTACTTTCAATAAATAAAAGAGAACAACAGGAGGTTCCTCTACCTTCAGAGTATAAATATTTCTTAGAAATCAGAGACGGATGGGGAAGAAAAGTTAGCAGAGTCCTTTCCTCCCTCTGTAGCAATTCCACCGTGTTCTGTCATAAATTCTAGGAGGGTCCCTTCCAAAAAGGGACCATTAAATAGGTAGCATCCACCCTGGCCAACACAGTACTGAAGCAGCACTTTTACAAAAACAAATTTAATACTGCAATGTGATCTGCAAGCCCTGGAGCAAAATAACCTGCGTGAGGCTTGATATACATGGTTGCCAATCTCTTTGTTTTCCAGGAGTATTTTTCCAGATAGGATGTGGGACTATGGTTCGCTAGATTCCCACCAAGAAGTGGTGTTTCTATTTTGATCCATCTTAGAATGATTTAGAAGATCATACTAGGTATAGGTGCTTCTAAGTGGATAGTCCTGTGTCATTAGCCCTTCCGACTGTGCTGCCTACACACCTCCGTGTACCTTCTTAGGTATAGTCTCAGTGGCCCACTGTCCTTGTGTGACAAATGCCTGTGCATTAATGTTGATCCAAAGCCTCTAAACTTTAGAGCCCCCTTCAGGCTTCAAAATTCCACCGGGTTAATCAGGAGTTTGAAGTGGTCAGGCAGTGTGGTATTGAGTTTTGATAAACATTGTAGGGCCTGAAAGACATTTGTTGAAGAAGGAATCTTCTCAGGTTTTTCAGGTTCTGATCTAACTTTCATGGTGAAATAACACTTTCTTTCTCCCTTCAATTAACTTGTAGCCTTCTTTGAAGGACTGCAGAACCAGGAGAGCAAAATTAAGGGATTTGTACAAAAGCAGGTTACATGACATTTGTGACGGAAGGGACATTGTAAAGATGTGCAGAGCTCTCAGCAGTTCCGAGGCTTCCCTGCACTCACAGATTCTTCAGGGAAAGAGAGGATAAGCCAAGTTACATTTATTTACCCACAACTCCTCAAGCAGAACTTAACAATGAATGAAAATGCACTGTCAGGTGGCTTGTTGGAAGGTTTTCTTTAAGAAAGTGTTTAAACAGTGTCTACCCCCCTTCCTTCTTTAATGTGAATTACAGCCTTGCATTGATATAGCACCTTTCACCTAAACATATGCAGAATCACTTTGGAGACTCTGGTAACTGCTCAGGTTACCATTATTTAGCAATTATTTAGCAGCACATTGCAATAGTTTGTAGCAATTGCTTAAAGGGTGTGAATATCCCCATTTCCAATTTAAATTATTGGGAGGAATTACAGGAGACTGTCATTTTCAAACTGGAACTAGATCCAGGCACTGGGGCTTTATACCTCTCTTCTCAAGAAAGTCATGAAGGTCCTTTTCTAACGAAGTAGCCAGGATCTTGGTTTTACATTTCATCCCCAAATCAGTACCTTGAACAGTGTGCAATCCTGCTGTGGAGGATTACTTCAGTGTGGTTCACTGCTTATTCACAATGAAAAAAAAACATTGAATTAAAGTCCCTCTCTGCTGCCCCAGGTTAGCATTTTGCATTACATCAGCAGCTGTGGTAGCTGTGAGATCAAACCTCAAAATGAGTGTGAGATCCATCTTCCAGTTTTTGGAGAGGGAATCTGTAACATCCATGTGACAATGAGAACGGTAAACTTGGGGCTTGTGAATTCTTTCACTCCTCTTTAACCTGACTTGCCAGTAATTTAATTAGTGCTAAACAGTCTGCACACAGACTTGCAGAAGTTAAAAGACCAACACATAATTCTCTTCCAGTGACTTTTCCTCTTTTGCACATGTGCTGGATGGAGCTGTGCTGTATTTGGAAGTTGATCAGTAATGATTGCACAATTCTAACCTTATTTAAACTATGATATAAACAGACATGATAGAAACGGATGCTACCAAGTTTTTTCCTACTTATAAATGGTCAGCATGATTTTTTTTTTTTTTTTTTTTTTGTTCTAACAAAATCATAACCTGGAAGAAAAGCAGTCAGGCTTTGTGTAATCCCAATTCAGTGTAGCATTTGGCTTTTGTAAATGTGGAAGCCAAAAATAAACATCTGCTTGGCAACTTCACCAGAAGTTAACTGTAAATGCAGTTCTCATCTTTTCAGTGAATGTGGCATTCAGTGCTGGTTGACATCTGTTAAGGAGGAGTGATCCATAGCTGAGGTTTTAAAGCATTTTTTTTAAATTTTAATTACAATTATGAACCTCCACTGTGTCAAGGAAATCCCTTGCCCTAGTTTCTTTCCAGATATAATTCCTTATGTGCCAAAACATGAACTTTCCTTGAAATCTTGAAGGAAGCTGGATGGGGTGTTTGTAAGTTATTAGACTTTGGAAAAGAGATGGTCTTCTATTGATCTGGGCACAACAACTGTAAAATTTTAACTTGGTTGTATTTTCCCCCACTTTTCTTTGGTCCTTCAGAAGTAGATCATAAGTCTGCTTTTTGCAGGGTATGTTATGACCATTTTAAAGTATTGGATATCACATCTTTGGATATTCAGAAGGAACTTGCAAAGAAAAATGTAAGCGTGGTGGCTCTTCTTGCCAGGCAGATGAACTCTGCACGTGGCAGGGACTCTTGCAGCATGCCAATCTTGGGCTCCAGTCCTGGCAGTTCCAGCTGCAAACACATCCAGGAGCCTCGTCTTGTCCCATCTCTGCTTTTTGCCATATCCTTTCAAACCCCTGCTGCTACCAGGGCGGACAGGACTTCATTAATGTTGTATGGAAAACTTTAATTCTGGGAAGGGAAAGGTTTTTCAGTAGATTTCTGGCTTGTGTCAGTAGACTGCCCATTTCTGAATTCTGCAGCCCTCCCTTTTAACTGTTTTGAAAACTCATTGCTTCAGAATGAAAAATTAATAACAACATTGTTAATGTATGTTTTTAAATGCTATTGGAAAGCAGATCTACACTAAACCAGACCATTTTTTTTTTTTTTTTTTTTCACTCTTACTGGTGTATCAGTCCTGAAATTATTCATACAGAGCTGTAAGATCCACCTGGTGGTAAGGACAACTCAAGGCCAGACTTGTCACCATTCAGTGAAAAAAGGTCTGCCAGGCAAATTTGTCAGAGGATGTGTGGTGTAAATATGTCAGGCTTCAATACCTAGCTGAGGACAGCAGGTACAAAACAATGAAGGGTTGTACACTCTGCAGTAGGGCAGTAGCTACTCAGGAAATGCGGGGGTGAAGAAAGAAGTGGAGGAAGGGTGTTGTACATGTTCCTCCTGGCACCCGCTTTGTATGTGTACAGCATAAATGTGCTAACCTGGTACCTTACTCTGCACGATAAAACTTGGTTCCAGGGGCATTTTTCTATGTGATTGATGGGGGAGCTAGGAAGGAGATATAACCCCTTGCCTTGTATTTGTGGTTGTTTGGTTTCTCTTCACTTGCTGAATCTCTGTTTGTATGTAGTGTCAACAACCATGTCCAGCAGAATTGGGAGAGAAAAATGAAAACAAAGGTAAAATTACCCTGGTTTTCACAAGAGGCACTGGGACATTGTGCCTCAGCTTATGCAAATAAAATTTTGATTTAACATTTATCACATAGACGTGGGACTTACAGTGCCTTGGTGCAAGAGTGAGTTTCTCTACAGGTAGTGGGTGATCTAGGTGCAGTAAATCAGCTTCATTTTTCAGAAATACAATATTTTTTATGTGTTACATTGGGAAGAGGAGAAGGAAGTGGAGGGGTGCAGATGGTCGCTATATGCTTTTTCCATACAGAGTGAGTCAGCTGTAAAAAATACCTCTGCCTCTTAAAAGCAAGTGAGCTTGAGAGGTGCATTGTGGCATGTGCATCCTCTCCTTTTATGCGTGCAGCTGCTGGCTGCTGAACAACAGCATTCTGTGTTCGGTAACATCCAAGTAACGGCAGGAGCAAACATGCAGTGGAACAGGGTGATGGGCAGAAGCCTGCCATCTGAATAATCAGAGTCCTGTTGGGTGTACATGGCATTGTCTGCCTCTTTGAGTAACTTCCCTGGCCAACCTGTCAAACAGCAGAGTTGGGCTGTTGATGAAAAATTAATCAGGATTTTGTTGCGTGCTTGTCTCCCAGGCAGTATCACCAGGGAGATGATCTGGCATTTAGAATCTGAAAAATCACAGTCTCCAAAACAATGGCATTGTGTCGGCCTTAGTCTTTTTCCCCAAAGAGAACTCTTGGAGATGGTGAAGCAAAATGCACAACACCAGGTGCTGATGTTGCTTCAGCTCCCAGTGGCCTTCTGTCCAGCTTCTCAGTGCTGAAGTGTCTCCATGGCCGTGCAGAAGCACATCCTGCACGATGCTCTTCACTCCTGCATTTCGCCTGGGATTGGATTCTCAAGATAGCTCTTTTCCTGCATGCAAAGAAGTACTCATGGGGTAAGCAGCTTGCACAGATAAGTCTACACGAGGATGCCTTTGCAGAATCTGTTGGATGCTTGGCTTCCCTGCGGATACCTGGCCCTGGCTCCTTCCCACCTGGCAGGTCTGGAGGCCAGACAGACAGATACTCAGCCCATCCCGCGCCTTTCCTTTCCTTGCACAACCCCTGGAAGTGGCATTTCAATGCAGCTGCATTATCAGCATCCCCCTCCTTATCATTGGATTGCAGCGCCTCAGGGACCACCCAATTTCATAGCTTTGTTTCTCTTCCTCTTGTGTTGGTGATGTCTGGGCCAAGAGCCATGGGCATTTCCAGACTCCCCTGGAAAAACATAGCACAGTGCCAGACTTTATTCTTCCTTGCTAAGCTGCATGGAGCTGGAGAAAGAACAATGTGCCTTTTCTCTCCCCACCCCCAGACATCCTCTGCTCTGCCTCTCTCTTCCCCTGCTCGATCCACCTATTCTTTACCTCCCCACCCTTGTTGGCACTTGGCACATTGCACTTCCCACCTAGGAGTCTCAAGGAAAGGAAGCAGAGCTGTGAAACCGGCTAGACTCACCCATTTCCCATTGCTGGCTGGAGCTGGCCTCCCTTCGCAGCTTTAGGAAAGCAGAGGTTATGTCTGGATAACCCTTCCCTCCCGCTCCGCCCGCAGAAAATTGTTATTAACTGTTTGTTAAGCTGCGTTTCTGACGTATCTCTCCATGACAGCAAGCCATTTTCCCTTCCTTGGGGGACTGCACTCTCTTTCCTGGTGTCATTTTCCCGACTCTCCACAAGGCTATTGCAATAGCCCATCGGAATTTGCTCCGGAGCATGGGTGGTATGCACAGGGGCTGGACCCAGCTTACAATTCACAGCCTCCCTGGTGGAGAAAAGCAGTTTGTTCATATCTCGCCACAGTCCTAAAAATAGCCCTGGTAGATAATGAGGGCAGAGGATAGCTTTCAATGGGACTGAATGTACTGCACGCGGAGGTTGCTGGGGAAGGCTCAGCCGCTTGTGTCATTCAGGTGGTCAGCCTGGGTTACAGCAGCAGCTGGCTTAAAATCTGGGGCTTTCTGCAGCGTGGCTGATTCCACCTTTGTATTCGTGTATCTTGGCTGGAAAGGAGGCAAACATGAGTTCATTAAGGAAAAACAAACATGAACCAGCCTTCTGTAATGAATACTCAATGCTTTGATGAAAATATGCCTTTGTTGTTCATCCCGTGAGCCAGCAATGACTCAGCAGACACGGAGATATTATATGGAAATGGGCACCTACCACCTGCCCATCGCCATCCATTCAGGCTTTGAGATATTTTGCTTTACAAAATGGTCTGAATCTGCCTTTGTAAAAGAAAATTCCATCCATTCTGCTTTGCCCAGCAGCCGAGAAGCTTGTAGAGGAGGAGACATTTCTCTTACCAATAGGACTGAATGTTCAGAAACCTTTGCAACCATCGTGTTTTTTGAAGTATTTATAGCTCAGTTCAAGTTATTCGTACCAAACAAAAGCAAAGAAGCATGAAGCGTATTGGAAAATACTTTATAATCTCTCTGCACCAGTTCAGAGGGTGAGTATAAATCCTCTTTCCAGCAAATGGAGACAGGTAATTTATTACAGCCTTGAAGAGAGCAGCTTATTTCTCCGCGCTTCCTGCCCAGCAAGCTCTGCAAGCTGACTCACGGAGGGGTAGAAAGCCAAAAAACTGTGCTCCCTCTTTCCTAGCTGCTTCTGGAGCGCAGAGCAGTGGCCAAGCAGGAGCTGTGCTCATGCAGAGCCCTTTGCAAATGCCTGGCTGTGCTGGAGATCCACAGCTCCCTGCTTTGTGTCCCTTGTGTGATACATTTGGGGGAGGGTATTCCCTCTACCTGCTTATGTTCAGGGGCTGGTACTCAAAGCGGTCATGCAGGTGAAGGTGGTTTCAGTCCATCCCTGATGCGCCTTTCTCCTGTCACCCTCTGTGGCCATGGGACTCTGTTGCCATCAGGGCTGCAGAGGAGGCACCGAGGATGCTTCTACTGCATACGGCCAGCAAGGGACAGTGACACAGTCGTTTTGGTCTGTTGGTCAGGGATATTTATCTCGCAAGGGTTTTCCTAATGGGGAATGTGTATGTGTGTACTTGCACGCACGCACGTAAGCAGTAAACTCTAGCAACTCAATTAAAACCATCAAATCGCTCAGTATCAGTCCCCACAGGGACTGTCACATGGTCTAGTTTTGAGCTGTGACCTTGGTGCTTATGCATGTCTCTAACTTTACATGTGTGAGCTGTCCCACAAAAGTCACATGTGCGAGGTTAGGCATGTGCTAAAGTGTTTTGCCAGACTATGCACTGTGGTTACAGGGGCTTTGGGTGGACTTGAACCTGTTTTGTTGGGGTAAGAGGCTTTAGATTTCATTATTAAGAACCTGATATGGTACTCTGTCTGAATGCGAGGTCTTGGAGTTATCTGAAATTCTCATTAAGACAAGAAGCTAGGAAAAATACAAATTCCTCCACTAGTAAAGTTACTAAAAATGCTATAATTAAATTATCTAAGTCTTAAAAGCCAGTAAAATATATCGAGGAAGTGCGGTAGAGGTATAAGTACGGTGCTTTGAGAGTACCAAAGGGACTAATATCACTTTCTCTGAAGATCTGGAATATTTTGAGTAGTTAATGTAGTTGATGTGAAAAAGCATATTGCATTTGCTCTTGATTCATATGCTGTGACACTTAATGCATTTTGATGGTGCACACAGTGGAGCTGTTGCAGAGAAAGCAATGGAAATAAGCAAGCAAGCAAGAAAAGGACCTAAAGAATGGACGAACAAGTTCTTTCATAAAGTAGTTCTCAACTGAGAATATTTCTTACTAGGCTTAAGTTGTTCAGGTTTGTCATGTACCGTATCTGGCACCAGTCCAATGAGGCTTTGAAAAATGGAGCCAGCTCTGTCAGGTGTTAAAAGCATAAGCATACTTTGGAAATGTATTTTCCAGAATATACTTGTGAGTAAGATGCATTTCATAAAAGTAATGTAATTATTGCTATTTGCTTTACGGCCAAACAACAACCGATAGGGATCTTACTTTGCTCAGAGAGATGAAAACGATGAAATATGTAATACCTAAAATGCGATCCTGACTTGTAATGTTCCTATGAAATACTGAAAAATACCATAGGCTGTGTTCTCTTTCATGTTGTTGTCACATCAGTGACCATAAGTCCATACACCCTTGCTGGCATAATCTGAGCAGTCTGATGCAGGTGGGCAACACTCGGCTGGCAGAGATCCTGTACATGGAGGAGAGGAGCTGGAAGCAACACCTGTGTGAACATACACTGTCCTGCAGCCCCTGTGACCCTGATTCAAGCTGCCACTTGGACAGCAGAAGCCCTCTGACAGTGGTCACTTGCTCACTGGCCTTTTGGATCCAGTCATTGGCACGGCTGTGCACTCCTGGTAGTCCCTGGATGCCCCATCTCTAGAGGTATTCAAGGCCAGGCTGGATGAGCCCTGAGGAGTCGGATCCAGTGGGCAGCAACCAGCCCACGGCAGGGGTTGGGGCTGGATGGTCTTTAAGGTCCCTTCTGACCCAAGCTGTTCTGTGATTCCTTGAGCCCATCCCCTGGGGAACAACCCGTGCAGGCCACAAGGCAGACAGCATGGGGTGGAAGGTGTTTATTGAGAGATTTTCGAATCTTTCTACTTCCCTGAGGCTCTTTTTTAAGAGGAAGAGTAGCAACTGGCTGAGGGGAGAGGTATCAGGAGTTGGCCTTCAATTATACTGTTGGGCCAGACACTCCTGTGGTGGGTTGCAGTTCGGGAGGGAGAGGCAGACAGCAATTTCTGAGTGGCTACTGCCCTCGTTTCCTTCAGGAGTCACATCAGCTTTCCATTTCAATTTCCTCATCTCCTCAAAGCAAGTGAATAGTGCCAAATCACCACTCGCCTCCCAAGCCTTAAATAATAAATGGCTGCACTGTGCTTTGTGCATCTTCGTGTGCTATGCAAACATGCAGTGACAGCGTTTCATCAGTAGGTGTGAGTGTCTGAAATCTTGCTCAAACCACAGTGCTTCTGCTGGTAATGTCCTGTCCCTCTGTGAAGGGACATTGCCTCCTTCATAATTCTCCTGCTGCTTGTCCAGACAGCAGGGTACGTCCTGAGCATGGGCACGTGCCTGGTGTGAGCCAGCTGTCCTCATGCCATTGACATCACTGTGCCGTCATGACATGGGACGCCTGTCCCTTGTCTTTCCCTGTTGCTAAATGTCAGTCGCTGTGATCTGAAGTGGCTGAGGGAGGGAAGAGAAAGCCCTGAATAGCAAAAGCCGAGGCACGTGTTTGGCATGCGTTCTTTCCTGACGCTGGGATGAGGTCTTGCATCCTGGATGAAGATCCAAGACCAAGAAAATCCCAGGTACTTCAGCTGGGCTGCTGAACTCAACCCCTGGCACACGGGAGTGATATTTCCAGGAGAGCTTGCATACCTTTTTCAAAATTCAGTTAAACCTTTTTAAACAGCCTTTAGAAATTAAGGCTCCTAGGTACATTAACCACTTTTCAGCAGGGGTTGTGTGACCTTGAACTCTCTGGTCGTGTAGAAGAATATATATTCCCAGGCAACACATCTGTTTGCATTTGAAGATTCATCTGAACATATATTTAGAGAGTGCTGCCACTCTTTTCAATCACATTTGCATTTCTGTATCTAAAAATACATGGTTTCACATGTGCAATTATTCCCAAGAGGCCATTTACAGTAATTATGTGTAGACTTACAAAAGTCCTGTTTGTGAAGCACAGAGTCAAGTTGGTGGGAGATTGGCGTGCCCTCTGGGGTGCCGTTATTTCTTTACCAGCCATGAATGGTGAAGAATTTGCTCCCCGTTGTATATTTGACAATGAAACCCTTCTTAAATTCTTCCTCAGATCCAAGTACAAGGCTGTTTTTTAAGAAAAAAAATGTGTTTTTACCCATGTCTATATTTATTTCTTGTAGGAATGCACATACTGCTCCAAGAGCCACCCACATCCCTCTTGTATACAGGGTGTATTTGCATTTGCAGACTGTCCCAATGCAGAGATGGGAAGGGGGGACAATCCAACCTCGTCTTTACTGTTGGTTGCCTTCTGCCTCTCTACAGTCACTTATTGGGTCACTCATTCAATTAGGTTCTGTTGCATTACCTTTGCTGGAAATACACGTAGTGTAGATAAGTTATGGTGTTACTTTTAAAATCTCTATACCAAATGTTTGAATAAAGAGGAAGAAAAGAGTAATTTTGGTTTTTGCATGCTGATCAGTTTGTCCCTCAACTTCTGCTTTTTGTTGCTCTGTCCCTAAGCAGGGTAACACTTGAGCATGTGCTTGATTTTAAGAGTGTGCTGAAATCTTTGGGAATTCAAGAGAATGGGGTGTATGCTTACTGCTTTTTTGAACAATGTTGCTTTTCAGGGTTGAAGGCATTGTAGGAAATCTGATCCTTTAAACTAGCTCCTGTTTATGTACATTTCCATTTTATAGTATTGTAAGTTTTTCCCTTCTTTCTTCAATATCCTTGATGCTACATCGTATAATGAAAACAATATCGGTCATGCCACTTGCAATTCCTGAAGCAGTCAGTGAAAGTATTTTTCTGGGGGAACCACGGAAATCACATAAATCACAGATTTAGAAATACTTTCACAGGAGAGGTCCACAGTAGTTGGCTGCGTAGAATGACAAAAGTGTTTACCCACAAAGGGGTGGTCATCTCAGCAGGTCAGCAATGCATGCCAAAGACTTATTGTTGATTTTAAACTAGCTGATAATTTATTCCTTGAACTCTGCCATACAAAAATAAAAGATGGTAAATATTGCGTATAATAAAGGCCGTGCTGCCATTCAGACTGCACAATGCCCTCACCTTCCCTCTCACACCAGCGTCTCTCCATTGTTGGTCTGGGCATTTCTCAAAGGGCATGAGCTGACCTCTGCATTACTTGTGGCATTGTTCAGATAAGCCCTTTTTCACAGGCAACACTCACACACTTACAAGGGTTGTTATAATTTGAATTTATATTGCAAGTTCAGCTATCACTTCCTCTGTTCCCACCCTGCCTTTTGGACAGATACCCAGTCACACGATGTGCTTGTAAAAAGGTTGCTGATTGAGGAAGGATGCAGGAAGGATATGGTTTTGCAGTGATTGCATAAGTGCTGTGTAGGGTCTGAAAGCTCTGGGTTTATATGAGGATGAGCTTAGATGTGAATTTTGAAGACTTATTTCTTCTGATTTTGAAATAAGTCTTAATTCATGAGCAGTTTGCCTACTTCAGAGAACCATGGAACAACCCATGTTAATGCGGTCCTCAGCGTATTAGCAAGGACAAATACCTGGTTTGCAATCAGCACCTTGAATTCTCTGCCTCCTTTCCAAACTTACTTCAAAGAAAGTTCCTCCGAAGTTTCTGTTTGAAATTGTCACATGTGATCTTGTCTGGTTGAATGCTGTTCCCATCAAAGGCTTTTGGGAGTTTTACTGTTTGCGTCATTCGGCTAAGTGCTTAGCCTAACACAGAGGTCCTTCCAAAATGTGCTGTGCTCCCCCCTCAGGGAAGTCCTAATACCTGAAGATCCTGAAGCTTTATGTCATCCTTTGCTGTAAAGAGAATGTATTTATTGCTATAAAATATAGGAGCTGGGGTGTGGAGGTTTGTATTTTAAAACTTTGTTTTAGTGATTCCGCATTCTGCCAACATCTAACATCTGTATTTATTTTTTGAACTCTCCTTAATGGATTATATGCATCTGTTCAGTTCCAAGAATAATGCTTGATTTCCTGAATTTATAGGTTGCAATAAAATCCATTCGTAAGGACAAAATTAAGGATGAACAAGATATGGTTCACATCAGACGGGAGATTGAGATCATGTCATCCCTCAGCCATCCTCATATCATCACCATATATGAAGGTTAGTGACCGTGATTCTCCTCTCCAACTGCCCGGTTATGTTCTTGCAGACCTGATGTTCATGTTTCTTGAGATCGTGCCCCAAACTCTTACTCCTAGTGTAACCCATCTCTTACCACGAGACTGTTCTGAGCCTTCCCCGTGAGCCATCAGTGTTTCACAGATGCATAATCCTTTGCCTGGAAGAACTTCTTCACGTGTGACTTGAGTGCTGTGTCCACAATGGGTGGAAATATTGCATGTGTCATCTAATCTCCTTGCTCCCATTGGAAAGTTCAGTTTGTTTTTACCCTCTCTCACACACCAGCCCCGTGTCACTTTGTTCCCCAGCCCTTCCACTCATCCCTATAACTCCCTGGGCTGCACAAGACTGGTCTTGTTTGCTCTGCTTAGCATGGACAATGCTGTATCTGTCTGTAATGTCTTTGAACACTCTTTGCACTTTATTTACAAACATATGTTTTCCTTAAGTTTAGTCCTCCCTTACCTGCCGATTAGTCTTGCTGGTTGCTGCTCTTTTCCCCCTGAATCTGAGCATCCGCTTCCTATCGACCTCTGCATGGTTTCCTGTCAGTCTGGTCACTAGACTGTCATTCCTGTTCTCTATTCCTGTCTTTCCTCTCTGACTCCTTTCTTCCTGGGACATAGCAGTGAAGCCTGGTAATTCCTGGCTCCGGGAGTTGCTCCCTGCTCTACAGCAAGGAGCAGGATGCCAGAGGCATTCTTCCCTTTTCGCCTGTTTGTTTGTTTATGTATTTATGGAGCATCACCCTCTAGGAGATTATCCTCCTCCTTCCTTCCTTCCTCAAGTATGTAACATCCCAGATAAACCTAAATAGCTCAGGCTGGGTACAGGCTGAAAGACACTGGCTAGAGGACTGTAGCCTGGGCCCCATGAGGAGGGTGACAGTTGTGGACCTGGGCTGTGGGCTCCAAGGGTTTGGAGGGACTTGGTTGGGTGGCCTCCTCCCAGAGGATCGCCTCTTCCCTACACATAACAGGCAGCCTAAATTTAGCCCTTCATATTTACATACCCGTGAGGTAAACGCGCAAGGTGATGATATGTATATGGCAGCTCCGCTCCAACAGTCCATACGACTGATTAAAACAAGGGCTGGCTTGGAGTTCTATTACGGTATCGCATATTGAGTTATTCAAAAGCATGTTCTTTTACTTGAAAAGAGATGAATATCTGTCTTTTTATTGAATAAACTCATAACAGGATCTGGGAACAGAAAAGGGGAGGGATGCTGTGTCAGCATGTGGGTTGCAAATGGTACAAAAGATATTTCAAATGCATACTCTGAAAGAAAAAAGACTCAGTGTGCTGAGGTGCTTTGACCAATTGCACTTCTCATCCTTAGTCTGAATAGTTTTTACCGAGTTAAAACATTTGTACAAGCTAAAAAGATTACAGCATTTTTAAGCAGCGGATGATAAAGTTCTGTGAAGGCAAAACTTTACTCTCCAGTCCCGTGTCACTTCTGCAGCAAAACCAGGAAGGCTTCAACCCTTCTCCAGGAGGGCAAGTGCCTGTGGCAGGTGACATTGCAGCAGTCTGCAGCACTCTACTCTTGTGCTCTGTGAGCCAGCAGCAGCCCTTTGCAGAGACAAACCTGGAAGCGGTTTTTCTCTCATTTCTGGGAAATTTTCCATTCTGTTGCTGGTTTGTTTCCTTTTAGTTTTCTAGAAAGCAGAGCAGCCTTTCATGGCTTGTTGTGTTTAACTCATGGCCTGAAGGGATGGGCAGTAGAAGGCAGCTACTTGATCCGAATGCAGTCCATTGGAAGACAGAATTTGGCAGAGCTTGTCTAGGCAGTCAGGGTTGGTACTTGGCCTTTAGCAGCCAACACTGGAACATTAATGCTGTAGTACTGGGAAGGCGTGTGGATGCGCAGCTGAGTCCAGAGGAGCGGCCACGTACTGCCCAGAGATCAGGATGCGAGTTCAGTGACCCTTAAGCTATGCTTCATTTCAAGCCTAAGAGTATACTTGTAGTGAAGTTACAGGACTACATCTAGGACTCAAGTTTTGTGTCCTGTTGAAGTGTGATTTTGAACACAATTTTCTGTTCCTCTTGAGTGAGGAATAGAGTGATAATATTGCTGTCCTCTGATGCGAAATGCTCTGTCCTCAGAGCATTTCATCTCACCAAATTCAAGCTATCCAACATCTATGCAGTTGGAGTACACTAAAAGTCCATTTTCGCTCTCTTTAGTCAAGAGAGATCAGCATTTGCTCCCTCCTGGGAGATCTTTATTCAGATAGGTGGGATAAATGATGTGCTGGAGGTTCCCGTTGGTGGCAGATGGAGTCTAGCAGACTAACTTAACTCAGATGCTTAACTTTTAGACTGAAGCCATTCCGCAGATACCTTTCTGCTCTCACTGATTCTTACTGTAGATATTCAGACCACAGCTGCACGTGTCATAGCACTTTCTGTAAGTGCCAGGTGGCACTGATTCCACCTAGCATGGACAATGCTGCATCTCTCTGTAACATCTTTGAAAGCTCTTTGTAGCATCTACAAACGTGTTTTCCTTAAGTAGGATCCTTGTTTAGGTATCCTTTTGACTGCCTGCTTAAAACCAATTAGCCTTTGAATTTGTCAACTCGACGTAAACATGAGCTTATCTTTTTTGTTGTTTTTTTTTTTTTTTGATACCAGGCAAGTCCAAATGGGTGGAAATAAAGCTTTTCAGTTTAATGATATTTTTTGTAACCTAACCAAAAGGAATGCATCTTGCCTATTACTGTGAGGGCAGATGTACAGTTCCGAGTCCAAAAAAATTCCAGCCTCTCAGCAGGGCTGTAATTGGCAATCTGTCGAATGTGGCTGCAAGGAAAGTGCTCTTTCAAGTGACTTTCAACTCCTTGAAAGGGACTGGATGAACGAAACTGGCTTTGCTAGCAGTGTTCTGATTTCAGGACATAAATTTTAATTTATAGAATAATGCATCTGTCCATTCATCTGTCTGTCTCCCACCATCTCACCTTCCCTTGCTCTATTTCTTTTTTGCCTTGAAAACTCCAGGATTTGATAATAAAGCCTTTGAGAGCTAACATATTTTTCCAGGAGTAGTCTGAGTGCAAAATGTATTCCATCTGGCAATACTTTACAAAAGTTAAACCAGGGGAAGAGCATAGGACCTGATTCTGTAAACATTTAAACATGTGTTGTACCAATCATGAGAGTGAAGCTATGCTTGGGACTCTCAGGAGTGAGCTCTTGAGCCTTTGTAGTATGAAATACAGTGCCTACATGAGTGTTTCTGTGCTGGAAGAGTTGTTCTTGGTTGGCATAACTGTACAGAAAAGTCCATTCATTTGCGAAAGGCATTTGAAAAGCAGTAGGTTGTTTGTTAACAGGCTCACAGAAGTAGTTTAATGAAGATATTCCTTAAAGAATGAATAAATATTAGGATCGCAGTGCAATGTCTGTGGAACAGGATGGCATTAACATGAATGAGTAACCAAAGGAAAGCACGTACCTAAGTGCTTCGCTGGATTGGGGCCAGGGTGCTTAGAGGAGTGCTGGATCCTTTACAGCAACAAGGCACGAAAAAGTGAATTTCCTGTGTAAGAGGGACCTGTTCCTTTTTTTAGGTAATATTGTGGTATTCTTAAGAAAAAGAAGGATGCTCCATCCTGTTTCTCCAAGCACACAATGGCTTGAGTGAGGTGGCATACTTTGGTAAATCAGGAAATCAGTTCAGTATTTCTGTACTTGCAAATGCCAAAGGCAACGGAAGGAAATCTGATGGTGTGTACTGATGGTGGCATGGTATTTCATGATGCTAATTTTACTTGCCAAGTACTTGTTCAACCTCACACTTCATAACAGACTTCTGTGTGAGAAAAAGAAAACCAACACTTGGTGTTTCAGATGTGCGAAGGCCTCTCTTTCATGCATGCTGCTTGAGTTGTGTCAGTCAAGCCACCACGCTGAAAACAGCCACACTGCAAAACAGCTGCCTGGGCAGGAGCTGGCAAGGTGCAGGAACATACATCCCTTCAGCAGTGCTGGTTCAGGCAGGTACTCCCAAACTATCTGTGAGCAATCTTGGAGGATGGAGGCTGCTTGGAATGGGAGCAACAGCCCTATGGTCTGCAGGATTGTGTGTGTGGAGAGTAGCCTGGCACTGTGTCTCAGGCTAACAGTGCTGTGCAGGCAGACCCAGCTGCTGCTCTCTCCTGTTTTGCAGACATAACCAAAACAAACCTCCCTGCCTAATTACTTGAACCCTTCTGTGTGCAAAACACCTGAAAGCGTCAATACGTTGACCCTTAAAATGTCACATGGATGGCAGGGCTTTTAACAAGAATGAGGGAAGTTGGAAAGCTGGAATGATTTTTTAAAAATTTAGTCAACAGAAAGTACTTGAGCTGTGACAGTATTTAAGCACATTTCTGATTGTTTTCCTCTAATTAGGACTTCTGACCTTAGAGTGCTTTATTTCCATTGTTTTCAAGTGATAACATCCAAGAACACAAAGTAATATTTCTAGAGGCTGGTGATAGTAATGAAGCAAATGTAAAAGAACTTAACTCTTCAGTTATCGTACCCCACCTTTACAAATTTCCTCTCATTCAGGATGACCGCCTAAACAACACTTTGTGTGACTTGAGGTGAGCCCAAACATATGAGATCGCTGGCAAGTTCAATTCAGACGTCAAAATGATGGCAAGCAGCACTGAAATTTATTTCTATCTTTCCACTTACACAGGCCTCCCACTGCAATGTAAATGTTTGCTTGTCGGAGGTTCCTCAGCAGTTTGTAATCATAATTAAGAAAAAAAGGGGAATTAGCTCTTGTATTCTTTGCTGAAACAAAAGACAGTTAGTGTAACATGTAGTATTGTGGCTGAATTAGCAACTCTCATTTTTCCTCCCTTTCCTTTTTAAATAGTAGACAGTCAAAATCTACGTATATTCAGTCTCATTCTCTGAGAAACAGCCTCAGCAAGGATAATGGTTCTCATTTTGATTTAATCCCCTCACTGGGGAGTAAATTCTAGCATGCTGTCTGATTTAAAATGATTATGGCAGGATCTTAACTACATTCCTTTAATTTAAGAAGAGATGCAATAAGACCATAATTCAGGAAAGTAATTTAGCACATGCTTATCTTTAGAATGCATGCTTGTATCTTGTTATCTTCCATTATAATTAAGCATATGCATAAAATTAAGCATATACATACAAGTGGTTTACTAAATTGGACCTTGGATTTTTTCTTGATTGCTGTATGTGCTATTCAAAAACAGTCATAAACCACTGAAAATAATAAATAAATAACATAAAAAATACAGTTTTCAAGTATTTTTACATAAAGCGGCTGTAAACCTTTCTAAGCAGTGAAGAACACAAAAGACACACAGGACTGAAATTCTAAGGTTAAAAAAACTTTTCAGTGTTCACATATCTTTTTGAAGAATAATTCATGCCTTATTACACAAGTGAGGTAATTGGGTCATACATGGCTTTTCTGAATGAAAAGGTTATTCTAGTCTGCATCTCTAAAATTAAAAACAAACTTGCTTGCTCTTTTGATTTGGCTGACCTTTAATAAAAGAGCATTTTGTAGCAGTGGAAAGGTACTTCTGTCTGCGGCTGTTAGGAGAGTAATAAAAATACCGCTGAATGGAAAGACACCAGATGGAAGGAATGTCAACATACTGGAACTAATTTAGGAGATTGCTCTGATAGAGAGCAAAGGCATGAGGAGAATTCAAATGGTTCCAGTGCGAAGAGACTGGCCGCCCCTCTTAAACTAACAAACTGAAATCCTTACCCCAGGGTTACATGTAAACCAAATGGAATCAGCCTGCAAGGAGGTAGTCCATTAAGGGGGGGAAAAATCCAGCCCCCTCTGGCACTCCCACCAACTTCAGCATCCTGTAAGCTTGGAGAAAGGGCAAAAGCATTCTGCTTTGTTTTGCTTTTTAAATTTGATTGTAAATATGTCCAAAGCGAACTGACCTAGCAGAGAGATGTCCAATGTACTCTGAAATATTTCTGACTGATGTTAGCAAAACCAGGTCTATGTGGTGCAAAGTCCATCTTCAGGAGCACGTAGGTTGTATGGGTGAGTATGTTCATCCAATGCCAAACCTGTCCTGTAAAGTTTCAGCAGAGGTGATGCGTATGTAGCTAAAGGGCAGAATTTAGCAGTAGGATAAAAAGATAAGAAGAGCATTGATCAGCAGGAGGTCCCTACCCTACCGGTGCTATTTGGAAGACAGAAAGCTGTAGATAGGACCCGAGTTCATTTCATGCCCTCTAAATATAAATACGAGGAGACATTGTATCCAAGAATTATTGCTATAGTAGAACAGCCTGTGAAAGAGACAGATTGTTGATGTTACAGAATGTACTTTGTCTCAGATATGTCTTTGGTAGTGAGAAGTGAAGTTCTTTCCCAGTTTCACATTTTTATTCTTCAATGAGTTCTGAAGCCAATGGATTTGGTTTCAATTATCAGCTGAGGAGTATAGAATTTTCTTATTCTTTTATATATTTTAAATAAACAAACAAATACATTAGAGTTAAGGGAGGAGTTGAGAGGAAAGCTGTAAGTCTTTCTTTGACCACTGGAACTTAAGCACTCTTTGCTGCTTGTGCAGAGCACTGCTCTTGGCTCTGCTAAGGCTCTTGAGGATGGACAGAGCAAGCCCGAGCAAGCTCATAGCCCACTGGAAAATGCTGTTTCTCCATGCTGCCGTGCCCCGTGTCTTCGTATGTTAACAGTAGTCTTGCTCATCTCCTGGGGATGCAATTACATTGTTCCATGCATCTTGTGGTACACCCATTACTGCTCCCTGCTCTCATGGTGCTGTACTCCCGTGTCCCCCATGGTCAGATGGACGTGCAGGAGTCTCAGAAGTCAATCATTAATCCCACAGACTCCATCGAGTCCTGTGGTATCACAGCCGCTGCGTGACCGCTGCAGCTGAGGTGGTGCAGCAGGCCTTCCACGACACCAAGGCCTTGCTGCAGCTTAGTGTTGCTCAGCTTGCAGAGTGGTAGAAATAAACACAGCGGCTCAAAAATAAATGGCACACAGCTTGTAGCAAGTATCTCTCCTGCTGCTGTCTCCTCTAACATGTGGAGCTCATGCCTTGTATCTAAGCAACCCCTGTCTCTTGATATGTGACTGACAGACCATCTCTCCTGCTACCACCTGTCATGCTGCTGATACTGTTGGTTCTCCACTAATCTTATTTGGCTGGATCTGTCTGCAGAGTAGTGGTGCTTTGAAAGAAGGAGGAACAGCCCCACTTTTCCCACACATAATCTCCCTCCTTCCCTTGACCTTGGCTGGGGCTGAGGAGCAGTGGCAGGCCATGACATGGCCGTCCTGCCAGTGGGGTGCTCATGGAGCACAGGATCCTGCCTGAGCCCTGCTCCTTCATCAGCAGGAGCTGCAGCCAGGCCTCAGGCATGCTTTGAGGCAGGGCGATGGATATGCAGTAGGATGGCAGATAATAAATCATACTCAGCAAAAACAAAGAGTGAACCAAGCTGTCCCAGAAGCTATACGGAGGCAATCCATCCGTCATCAGCCTGCAGGTTACAACCCAGGTGTTAACAGGGCAGTGTATTTATTGCCTCATTATTATTTGCAGTAAGTCAATCCAGCCTTTAATTAATGCCCTCCACTCTTCCCCCAGCCCTTGGCCACAATGCTTTCTTGGAGCATATGTTTATGAAACTACATACTGTGCTCAGAAGGGAAATTCAGAAGTGTCTGTATGAAGTCTGCCTGGCATCCTAACTGCTGCCATGAAAATCCACGGTGTAGATGGCTGATGGGCTGAGAATTGCCAGAATACCACCTTGTCATGTGCCTGATTGTTTTGACCACTGAATTCCTAAGTGTGTGTGTATAAGGACATAAATCCTACAGCCTTCCCACTCCATTCTGTGGGAGCTCTCATTTATGGCATTTCTGTGCACTGTTCAGTTCCCTCTCTGCAGGAAAGTAGCTGTACACCTTCTCATGAGATTCAGCTGATAGAATGGAGGTGCTCTAAAATGACATGATGCAGTTGTAAAAAAAATTCCTCCCTCCTCCCTGACTCAAAAGATTCTCCGTCTCTGTTACATGGCGAAGAATTGCTGTGCAATTTATGATTTCCTAAGTTCAATTGTAAGGTATTATCTCAATTTTCTAGAAGGCATATGAGAGAATTTGAAGTGGAAAGTATCTTTAAATGCACATACATCTGACCAAGTGCTCTCTGTGTCATTTCCATGGAAATGTAGGAAGATACGTCTGGATCAGGACTTTTATTAATATGGCAAACTTGAACCCAGAGAAATTAGATTTTAGAATTTCATACTTCCGAACCGCAAGGAGGGTTTGAGAAAGCCCTCATAACTGAGTGATGAAGGTAAAAATAAGAAGTAGGAAGAACGTCACATCATAGCAGGAATGTCATTGCTGTTATTGTCCTCAGCAGCTGTGAATACTTTGTAGGTGTGTCAGCAGACGGGGGAGTGGGGCAAAAAGAGACAAGGGCCCTGTATAACCCGTTAGTGCCCCTCTGGTAAGGCAAGTGTCCCCTGGAACTGCTCCTCAGCTGGTATAATTGGAGCGTACACTCCCATGAGAGGCAACTGAGATCCATGGTGCCGTGTGGCTACTTCACGTGTGTGTGCATCATATAACCCCTAACACATTGAATTAGCTCTTTGATTTTTTAAAAATGAAATTGCTTGGCTAAAAACATTTTTAGTGATTTGTCTCAACTTACTGAAACTACTTTTCACCTCTGTACACAACTTTGTATATAACAACCCTTTCTAAGCTTGGAGAAACAAGTATGTGCGTTAATGGTAACACATCACAGCACTTCCATATATGACATGGGTCATGTTCAGTTTTTCCCAGACAATATCAGTCTGTCATTCCTGGAGAGGATGCTGTAAGCATAATCCATCCAGAGACAGCTCTTACAGTTTCCGAAGTTTATTGTTAATGAGGATGCACATAGGATGTAATCACTGGCAGGAGCCTCTGCTTCAGGGTACAGTGAGGCCAGCAGACAAGCGAGCGGCCAATTTTATCTGGCTGCTTGCTCTCCCTTTTATCAGAGCTCTTTGGCTGGGGTTCAGGGGTGTTAGAGGGAGCTGCGGAGGCTTTGGCTTGTGGAGTTGAGTGACAAGGTGTGAGAGGACATGAGGCAAAGCCTAAGAGCAGCAAATATCTATGTGTTGAGAAAGGTGGCTTCACATTTCACTGCAAAAGCTGTTTTTTTTTTTTTTTTTTTTTTTTTTTTTTAAAACACTGACTACTGGCAGAGCTTTGCTAAAGAGCTACAGGAAGGCATTGTTCCAGTAGGGCTGGTCAAAACTAGCATCCGTTTGTAATAACCCCTATAACCTCATTAATTTGAAGATATTTTGCTGTCAGTGTGACAGCAGGCTGCCACTACAGAATAATACAGAAAGAAAGTCACTGTGTTTCAATGTGAGGCAGGTGCAGGATGTTTCCAGTGGGTTGTGGAAGATGTTTGGTGTCAGAAGGGAAAAACTCCTCAGCAGCCATGCCATAGTGGCGATTTGAGACTTCTCATGGCCCACTTTGCTAGATAACATGTTTAGTTGTCTGTAGTTCCAACTCAAGTCCTTGACAGCATGTGGCACAAAGTACCCCAGACCCTGATGGAACAGCCTGGGTGTGACGTGTATCAGATGAATGTTGCTCTCACTGCTTACTTAAGAGTTGCGCGTCACTGATGGCTCTGCACAAGTGGCAAGGGTGTATCTCCAGCATGCAATGGGACATGCGGCAGAGGCTGGAGATAATTGAACTCAAGGATGGGTTGGGTGCATGAGACTGGTTGCAGAGACAAGCTGACAGGAGTGGTACAGCTCCAGAGGCATTGCAGCCACTGCTGGCCCAGGTATCTGTGGCCACCATGCTGCTGAACAAGAGTTGGGCTGCAAGAGGATGCATGCATCAATTTATTTGTTGGGTTTTGATGGCAGGCAAAAGCCAGCCATCAGTCATTATAAGTCAAATTGCTCTTCTCTATCAGGCAGTCACTGAAGACAGAGTCTGTTATCCCTTTTATTAACCCTGTCCAAATGATGTGACAGCTCCTGATTCCTTGTGTCATCTGGCCCCATGAGGACTGATGGTAAAGGGCAGTCCCAGTGGCAGCCGGGGTTAGAATTCAGGTGTCGCTGGCACAAGTGCCTGCCTCGCTTCCTGAGGATCAAGTTGACTTTACCACCCTGTGACCCTATTTTATAGTGGCAAAGACATTCCTTCATTGAGCTGTGTGAGAGTCAGCAGCTCCTCAAAGCCTCAGCTTCTTTCTCTTGATCTGAAATGTTGTCACCTTTCTCTGGAAGAATTTAGCTTTGAAACTTACTTTTGGAAGTGTCTCTCTCCAGACTGCAGTGATGACAGTAAGTTGTGTCAGTCATCCTAAGTCTTCTTCACCCTTTAAAGTGTCATTTTGAACATGTACTGGATCAACTGTTGTTTTTTCTTTTTTCTTTTATTGTATGCAGTGTTTGAAAATAAAGATAAGATTGTGATCATCATGGAATATGCAAGTAAAGGAGAGCTGTATGATTATATCAGTGAGAGGCGACGACTGAGCGAAAGAGAAACAAGACACTTCTTCCGACAAATCGTCTCTGCTGTACATTACTGCCACAAGGTAAGCAAAGGATTTGATATTAATAAATGCTATTTGAAGGCTATGTAGTGATTATATTTCAAAGCATGTCTGAGGCAACAGCATTCATTATTAAGTATGACAGTGAGTTACTCTATCAGTACAGCAGGAGATCTTGAGTGAAAGTGCTACAGTAGTTCACTGCCAGTTTTAAAGACTAATAATGTTTGCCTGTGTTATGGCATACTACCAGCCACTCCCTTACATTAGTCCTACATCCCATTTTTCCCTTGGAAATAATTACCCTGACATAAAAAAGTAATTAACAGCATTAACTGGAAAAGGCATCCCATAGAAATTCTACAACGCTGATATTAATATATTCAAATGAACGATAGTTTGCAATTTCAATAAGCAAGTGAACAACTTTAGAATAGGAAATAAAATATATAAAAGTGAAAAATGACTGGAGAAAGTTAGGAGTGTTCAGCCTTAGCATGTATACTCGCTCCAGATAGTCAAAAATAACTTTTGCGGATGTGGTAGGAGCACTAGAAAGACACCGTTTGCTAATGACTTTATCCATCATGATACCCACTAGAATGACAATTTAAGCAATTAAACCCAAGGTAAGTGACTGGCTGTCGTCATGGACCTTTTGTCTTTACTTATGAACCATCTGCATGGAGCCAAAACTTGCATCAGGCCATAGGCAACGAGCAGCTAACAGTTTTTTATTTGAATTCTTGAACGTTTTAATCTCCATTTGAATTCTGATAAGCAAGGCAGGTTTTCAAAGTCCTCACTGTGCACCGCTGAAAAGCTGCAGCAGCCTTCCTGGCACAGTTAATTTTTCCAAAATCTCTTTAAAGAAGGCTCTGACATAAGCCCAGCTTGTTCGTTTCCATCCCTAGCATCTACAGTCTTTCAGGGTTTTAAAAACCTCGATCCACACGGCTGCACATTGGAGGAACGAGGGCTTTTGTAAGGACTAACGTCATTGACAGATATTGTTTTCTGCTGCCTGGGAAGAATATATTGCTTTCACGCAGTGGGGGCAGGATCTGGGCTGGAACTGAGTTCCGAAAAGCCCCCCCTCCTGCTGTTTTACAGGCTTTGTGGGAGGACAGATTCCAGTCATTCTTCCCTTAACCACACACCAAGTGACTAATACATCGCCTGTCACTAGTCACTGGGCCGTGAGTGTTATGACAGTGAAATCAGCCCTGAAATGCAGATGCAAAGACCACCCTGCCAGCTCACCTTTAATTTGCTCAATATTTTCTTATATTCTGTTTTTCCTTCCTTATTTCAGAACGGTGTTGTCCACAGGGACCTAAAATTGGAAAACATCCTTCTTGATGACAATTTTAATATTAAGGTAAGATTCTTTCTCTCGGTGTCTCAGAATGGATTTGCGTGTTTTGTAACATTTTTATCCAAGGTATTAGAAGAGCGAGTGTTATGGCAACAGCTACTAAGCAACAGCATCTGGCAAGAGGCTCAGGGGTTTGGAGGCTGGGGAAGGAGCACCACTGGTGAAGAGTCATACATGCTAAATGAAGCTGTACATAATTTGGGGGAGAAGGCCCTGCCCTTCCACCCAAAGACCATGATTCCCAAAGCGGTATCTATTTACTGGTAGGAAACAGCAGAGCATTTTGTGCAAATGAGTTTATTTTATGAACGATATTGCTGGCTGCTGGGGCTAGAAAAAAACCTCTCCTGGTCTACAGGGTTCAAGTGCCTCAAAGAGAACAGTCTGAATGTCCTTTTGATCATGGCTGGAAAATAAGCAAATAGAGTTTCAAAATAAACCCAGTAAAGCACGTGTGCTTCATTAGGAAATGGCCTTGGAACTCCAGACACTAACGTATACTTTGGATAGTGATGTCAGTGATGTCATTTCCATGTCATTTCTCCCCAGTGAAAGCATGGGAATGACCTTTTTTCCCTACTTTGTCTTTTTTTTTTTTTTTTTTCCCTAAAAGCTGCAGCTAAAAGGTAAATGATGCAGGGATTAGTGAAGATTCCAGGTAGCTGAACCTGTTTCACTTTCAGCTTTGTTTCTGCCTGGCTAGCTGGGTGTGCGCGTGGCTGGGTGCACTGATCTGCAGACAGACAGAGGCAGGGATGCCAAAGAGTTTCTGCTGACTCTTGGGCATCCTTCCTAATTAACAAGGCAAAGCAATCAAGGAGCTCTCTGCGTCACCAGCTCTCTAAAGTGCCCGAATTTTCATTTTGTCTCCGCTGAACACCGCAAAGCTGCACGCACTGCCTCCTGCTTTACAGTGGAGAGATTGTCTTCATTGTAAGCTGATGTACAATGGAAATGGCAAGTAGCATATGGTAGCTGCCATCTGTATAACACTGATGACAGAAGCTAACTTGGATCAACCGGTGGATTAAAGACACATAAATACACAGTTTCTAAAAATAGGCATTTACAGAAGGCCCGTTTGATGCAGTGCTCGGACACTGTGCTGTTAGCATCCCATGGCAGAGAGAACCTCTCCGCTTTTGCTCCTGCAGCATGGCTCCCTGCTGCAGCCCTGTCTGCTCTCAGCAGCGCTGGAAACAAAAAGTTGCCTTTCTAGGACATTGTATATGGAACAGGCTTCCGCAGGCAGGATGACCTTTCTTTCCACAATACACACCAAACTATCTTCCCAGCTAATCAGGGAATTCTTGAGAGAAAAGAGGAATTTGGAGAATTTGTTAGCTGCTGTGGCCTGGATCCCGGCTATAGTCCTCATATGCAAAACCAATCACTTCCCCAAGCCTCCAGGGAGCTGCGCTTTGTCCAAAGACTCTGCAGCCTCCCCAGCCTTCTTGCTGGGAGGATGGGACAGGGGCGCTTGTTTTGGGGTTCCTCTCCAGACCATGTAGGGGACGTGGGGCTGCAGAACCACAGATGTATTTCAGCTGCCATAGACTTGGGCACTGCACGGGGAGCTGCACCTCCAATAATTTGGACTCATCTTTTTTGTGAAGGCTTCCCTTTTCCTGAACTAAATTGTGTTCAGGATGCCATGTGGGTATTTTGCGCATGCCCAGCCTTTCCCCACTTACTTCTCTGCAGACTGCGGGGCACAGCTCAGTGGGCCAGGCTGCCCCACGCGGGTGGGTTGCTGCAGATCCTCCTGCTGCCCCCTGCCAACTGTATTCACAAAGTCTCATGAAGCAAACAGACCGAGCTTGGGAAGCAGTTTGTGTTCCATGTGCCTCACTATCAATAGTGTTTGAATGTGAGTGACTTTTTGTACTGTTTTCCTTTTCCTCCCTTCTGGCTTATTTTTAACACATTTCCTACTTTGTGACTGAGATCAGCTTTGAGTACTTGATGTTAAACATACTGCTGCTATTTCCTTGATTCTGAAGCCTTGAATGCATTACTGTGGTTTCTATGTTACTTGCACAGGATTTTACTTCCCACTTTTTCGTTGTTTTACTAAACAGTAACCGTTGGCAAGGAAACGCATATAGAGCTGTAAATTATTTATTAGGAGCAAATCTATCAGGTCCTGATTCTGAAATTATTTATATATCGTTTATTCTTATATATGATTTATTCAGGCAGGAAAAGAGGAATATACAGCTTGGGGGCTGATATTGTCTGATGGCTTCAAATACTTGCTGGAAAGCATTTTGTAGAAACAGAGTGATGGCCTTATCTGTCCTTCTCCAGTGTTTACATTTCATACAGTGGATTACAAGGCACTTACAAAATTGGCAGTTTGATTTTAAGAATGACAAAATGAAAGGAATCTCTTTGTTCCTGGACATAATGTGCAGATGAAAACATGTTTCCAAAGAAGCCAATGATCTATATACACTGTGGTATACGCCAACATGCCATAGTAATGTGAGGACAGAATTTGTAAGATTCTGCAAAAATAGATCCACGTATCACAGCTCAAGCAGTTATTTCAGAACAGGAAATAAAGAAGACAATTAATCCATTAGAAAATATTATCCAACCTAAAAGGGCCCCAAGCCATTTTATATGATACTGCACTAACTTGGAAGTCATGTGTAAATTTTAGTTTTACAAATGAAGGTCATGAAACAGTGTTTGGAAACATAATGAACTATTTTAAGTTAAAATAGTTCTTAACTATTTTAAGTTAAAATAGTGAGTAAAAGTCTCTGGAAACAATCGTGTGGAAGTACAGCAAACATGAAGCACCACTGTCTGAGAGCTGACAAAAAACTACAAGTATTGAGGAGTTCTGGAGGTACACAAGCCAGAGCTGGAGGGCAATGAGGGGAAGAAAGTGATCTGATTTGTGCTATATAGTAATGTTTTGCAGAGGCCTCGTTTATGTGGTTATATTTCCTGCAAGTCATTACTTAAAACCACTAAATGCAGCAAACACAAATGAGTTTTAAACCCTCATGAGACTGAAAACGCAAACAGACTTGTGGGATGCAGGGGTTTCATCTAGCCAGTTAATCAAAAGGTATCTTGCCCTTCTCCCCAGATATACACCCAACTGTGGCATTTCCATACCATAAAGTGGGTATCACCTTTCATAATCCTAACGCAGCTGGGGTGGGCCAGGTTAGACAGGTAGCAGGCTGAGGCAGCCCCAGATCACTGCTAGAGCTGCCCTGAGCTGGTGATTTAGAGCTGTGTATGGGAAGAGGTTCACATTGTGAGTGTGTAGTCTTAAATAAAAGCCTTCTAGTGGTGAACCTTTCTTTTCTCCAGTAGTGTTAAAGGGACTGAGATAGCAGTTTTTGGTTCACTCTTGGGGTGACTTTACTAGGAGAAATAGCAGTGGGGCGAGGGAGGGTGTATGTAGTTGGCTCCACTAGGCCATAACTCCCGCAGTGCGGTGTGATGAGGACCATATGTCCCCTGTGCAGCACTGCGGCTCTTCCCCAGCACAGAGGGGGAGCAAAGCAGCACAGTGTGGCAGCCAGGGAATCAGTGTCTCTTAATATCCAAATGCCATGCCCCTGCCCCGTGCCACAAGCTACCCTCGGGGACGCCTCTGTCAGGCAGCCTGGCGTGACAGGGAGAGGGCTGTGACGGCTCCTGGACTGGGAATTGCACCTAAAATATGATGTCTAGCAGAGCCTGACGTAAACTGAATGATAAGCTCCAAAGTGATAGCAGGAGGGAAAAATGCAAGTATAATAGTAACACAATCTTACTAACTATGCTTTCTCTTGGGCTGGTAAGGGGACACCAATCAGACTAACCACTGAGAACCCAGGGGGGTTTCATATGTACGGAGTAAGTATCTGTAATTGGGATTTACCTTGCTGGGAGTCTCACCCACTGCACATACATTTCGTTTGCTTTAAGAGACTTAATTATTGCTCTGTCTACGGTACAAAGAGACAGATTCTTAAGAAACCTGGCAATTTCCACAAGTGCAAACTTTGTGGAATTCATAGTCCATGCTTAAACAATAAATTACATCTGGTTGATCATGGTAACAGTAAATATGAAACATTCACCTCCTGAGGTGAGGGGAATAAAGCCCACTTCCCAGCTCCTCCCAGTTTAGGAAGTTTTTTGACTTCCATTTAAGTGCCAAGAACATGAAGTAATGTTGGCTTCTATTAATCTTGTTTTGGGGGGGCATGACAGTTTTAATGGGAAAAGCTGATAAACATCAGTCTGTGAGTATGGGAGTGGACTGTAACATAAATACTCTTTTCCTGAATGGTCAAAATGAAAACATAAATGCCCAAGTCTGAGAGTTTCTTAGTGTGAACAATGGTATGTGTATCCCTCTTTATATATTCATGCACATCTACATGCATTTTATACATTCCATGGTGTTAAGGGAATGTATTTTCTTAAGGAATCACACTGTGCAGTGTCTGTCCTTGTCTTAGCTGCATCCTGAACTAAAATAAAACTCAATGACCAGCACAAAGTTTTAATACTGTAATGATCCCATTCTTCCCCTGATTGACAGGGCACACTTCATAGGGCTTAAAACCAACTTCCTGCAAGCAAGTCAGGGTGACTTGATAAGAAAGTGGAATTTAGGGCAATTAAATGCAATCTGAGCCATGAGAATATGTTTGCAGACTGCCATTGTACACCAGCTGTTTTCAATGACATTCCAGCCATACAATGAAGATTTTACAAACCGCATTTATTTAAGGGTTGAATTTTCTGCTGTGGGTTGATAATGTGCTGTCTGGGGGACTGAGCAAAGTCAAGCTGTGAATGGACGTGGTGAGGTGAATTAACATTAATGAACAGGAATCAGCTGCTCTTTGAGCAAGATGCTCTGAGTCCAAATTGTCTGTGGAACACCTGCAGAAGCAGAACATCAAAGCAGGAGAGGATGAAGTGTGAAATCTCATATTTGCTCTGTGACTTAAAACATTTTGTGAAAATGAAACCTTATAACAGAAGTTTATATTTTTGTCATAAATGTTTATCTGTCTATATATAGAGAGAGGTATTTTTGGATGAAGTGAATATATATATGTTTATAGATTTGGGGGTAAAGAATGAAAATGAACTTTTTTTCTGTCCATACTTCACCAGTTTTGTTACTTTGGCCTCAACTGGGACATTTTTTGGTGTAGTCTGGGTGGTTAACAGAGACAAAGCCTATATGTCTCCCAAGAGTTCACTAGACATTGTAGTTAATACAGGTTTTATTAGCAGCAATGGTGGTGGTACACATTTTAGAAAGCCAGGAGTGAACAATGCTACTGGTAAGGCCCTTTCTTTTCTGGTCACTTTATGTTTTCTTCAACTTTCTCTTGTAATATCAGGTAATCACTGCTTCTTTCTGGGGTTTAATTTCTTTCTGGTAGAAAAGACCAGAATGAAGTGAAGAAAGCTCCTATCTCTTAAAGTTATAAACTGATAATACCTTTTTTATGCCTGTGCCTTATGTCTTTTATGTATGTCCTATGTCAATAGTGGGCAGTCATAAAAATATCTCTGGGAAAAAGAAACATTTAGGTTTTAAATAAGATAAAAAATGAGATGTCTTCTGCTAGAGAAACAAAGGAAATGCAAAGGTTGTGGGAGTATTTAGTGTTGCTATCTTCAGCCTTTGTTTTGTAAGAACAAGAACAGAGAATTGAAGTAAACAAATTATTTGGACCTGATCCTGCAATTCCTACATGGGCAAAATTCCCAACAGTCTCAAGGGGCGTTTTGTTTGTGTTGGGAAAGCCGGATTTGGGCCCATTGTTTCCACTTAGGAACCAGACTTGTGTTTATTATCTCGTGATAGACATCTTGTTTACTTAATGGCTGATTCCTCAGCTCAGAGTCCCTGAATCTGGAACAGTTACCGAGTGCCTCACTTTCCCTTTTTCTCGAAAAGACCTGTGTTCGAGATGATTTCAAAAATCACTTGCTTCTGAAATCTAACACTTTCTTGCCTATGATATGCCTTCCTCACTCCTGTTGGATTTGAAGGTCTTGGCTTTGGGCTTGCATGTTCAAGATAAGAACAGTAGTACTTTCTGTGTGCTTTCGCTTGGTATTAATGATTATACAAGATGAAGAGCAATCAGTGGACAGTAGCCCACTGCCTCCCAGCATGAAATTGTCTTTGCAAGCACATGCAGTTCATCTAGGATAAAATTATGGATTGATGGTTGTGCAGGCAACCTGTCTGTGAGTGGAACCAAACCATCCTTGTTCCTAAACCAGAGGATTTAACCTGGGGACCCTTCCTCTCTAGAAGACCTTTAAACAAGTCACAAAATCACAGAATAATGGGTTGGCAAGTGAACTTGGGAGGTTATCCATGTCAAGATCCCTGCCCTGTAGCAGGGGCAAGTATATCTTAGTCCTTCCTGATAAAGGATTTTCTGGTACATTAAGATATAGTTAGTCCTACAGAACCCTTGTGCTGTTGTCTTTGCAGATTGCTGATTTTGGACTCTCCAACCTTTACCACAAGGATAAGTTTCTACAGACCTTTTGTGGAAGCCCGCTGTATGCTTCCCCTGAAATAGTTAACGGGCGACCTTACAGAGGCCCTGAGGTAAGAAGGATTAGTTTTTCAGTGCTGGAGTGGAGATGTCTTTGATGATAATGGTCTTAAGGGCTAGTCTAATGACAGTGTTATTGCATGTGTGGGTGCGAGTGGGTGTCTCTGATCTTGAAAGATAGTTTGCTTCTGTTTGCTTTGTCTGTGGTTGGTCAGATGTTAGATACTGGTTTGCCCATCAGTAGGCATAGCTGGACATGATGCTACTCTTGTGGTGCTAACGGCAGAGAGAATGGTGGGGATCGGTTTTCCTGGGCTTCACACGCATTGTCTTTGTATTTCAGGTCGACAGCTGGGCCCTTGGTGTATTGCTTTACACGCTGGTTTATGGGACAATGCCCTTTGATGGCTTTGATCACAAAAATCTCATCAGGCAGATCAGCAGTGGAGAATATCGTGAGCCAACACAGACCTCAGGTATAAGAAAAGGAGCAAGGGCAATGTATTGAGCTGACAGGAGTTCAAAAAGGAGGATTTGTCCTTCCAGCATATTTTGGTGTCATATTAGAATGACAACGAAAAAAATCTCTCATTTCTCTACTAACTTCATCTGCTATCAATTCCCATCTGGGTACAGCATTTACCAAAAGCCCTTTTGAAATGAAAATTTTATCGCAGAGAGATTTTATTGCCTTGGGGAAGCTTCAGCAAGCTCTTTTAACTAGATCTATGACAGTGGAAGGTCTGTTAGCTATTGCAAGTGGAATTGTTCAGACAAGCTGTAAGCTGATACAACATACTGGTAAAGATCAGTCCTCTCACTGCACTGCCATACATCACAAGCAGAGAGAAGATGAATGATCAGAGTGAAGCGGTCTCTCATCTGAGAAACTAGGCAAAAATCTGAATTAAATGCCATTATGTTCACATTTACTTAGAGGATAACACATTCAACTGTCACCTGACGGAGAAGCATCAGCTAAGTCTGGGTCACTGATATAATAGCTCTTTCCAGCCTTAAATTATGTGTATTTAAGCAAATACTTACCTTTCATCATTTGCCATTCTTTCAATTTTCTGCTGCTGTGTTACTGTCTTCATAAAAATACTCCTTTAAAGTATACAGAAGATTACACTTTTTTAATAGAAAAAGTAAATTAAAAAGTAGACTGTTTAAAATACCCCAATTCCCCTTTGTTTTCCTCTAAGTTTTGTAATTATTAGAGCTGATAGGTAGGCAACTTCCTTCAGTAATATGGGACTATTCATTGACATTCATACAGCTATTAATGTGTTCGATAACCCAATGTACATTTCCCAGGGTGAATCATATTCTGCTGATAGGAGGTAATTCTCAAATTCATTTTCCAACATCGACTCATGGCCAAAGCTTTGTCCACTTTCACTTCTCCTGATGTAAGAAGCATTATTGTTGCTCATTTGATTAGCTTCACACTTCCATTTTAAACTGAGGAAATCAAGAATGGCAATATTTTAAACTTTGTGTTCTGTTCTTTGTCCATAGATGCTCGTGGTCTTATCAGATGGATGCTGATGGTGAACCCTGAACGCCGAGCAACCATCGAAGACATTGCCAACCACTGGTGGGTTAACTGGGGCTACAAGAGTAGTGTTTGTGACTGTGATGCCATGAGGGACTCCGAGTCCCCATTGCTGGCAAGGTTCATTGACTGGCACCACCGTTCTACTGGCCTCCAACCAGAGACTGATACCAAAATGAAGTGCCTTTCTAAGCCCAAAGGTCCTGAAGTCACACTAGAGAGACAAAGGTCTCTGAAAAAATCAAAAAAGGAGAATGACATTGCACAGTCCATCCAGGAAGGAGGAGCTGAAAATGCTTCGAAACCCACTTCCAAAAGACCCAAAGGCATCCTGAAGAAGAGGAGCAACAGTGAACATCGATCTCACAGCGCAGGGTTCATAGAAGGTGTGGTCAGCCCAGTGTTACCCTCTGCTTTTAAGCTGGAGCAAGAGTTGTGTAGGACTGGCGTAGCCATTAAAAGTGTTGTGGAGGGAGAGGTAGCAGGCAAATATGGCACTAAGCAGTCTTCACTAATGCCAAAAAAAGGAATCTTAAAGAAGACTCAGCAGAGGGAGTCTGGCTATTACTCCTCTCCGGAACGAAGCGAATCTTCTGAACTCTTGGACAATAATGATGAAACAGTAAACAGTGATACTTCTCCGGGGGCCACAGAGCCATCCAGAAATGGGTCTTACAGCCATTCCTGCAGGCGTAAGGGTATCTTGAAACATAACAGCAAGTATTCTACCAGCAGCACTGAATCTGCTTTAATTAGCCCTGATACACCAACGCTGGAGGCCATGGAAGAAGTGGTCCTGCCTGGGGACGTGTTACCTCGAAGTTACAGCCGCCCTTCCAGCGTGATTAGTGATGACAGTATTTTGTCCAGTGACTCCTTTGATTTGCTGGATTTGCAAGAGAACAGGCCAAACAGACAGAGGATACGGAGCTGTGTCTCTGCTGAAAATTTCCTCCAGATCCAAGACTTTGAAGGACTTCAGAACCGCCCACGGCCACAGTATCTGAAACGGTATCGCAACCGTCTGGGGGACAGCAGTTTTTCCCTTCTCACTGACATGGATGATGTGACTCAGGTCTATAAGAAAGCCCTAGAGATCTGCAACAAGCTCAACTAGCAGAGGGAAGATGGAAAGGGAGGGAAGGGAATTATGCTGTGTACCTTTATGGTGGAGTAAGCCAGGTTACCGATTTGCTGACAGTGGTAGGTTTTCTTTCAAAGAATCTGACTGTACCTACTTAGGTGAACTCCTCGCAAAGTCTACAGTAGCCCCAAAATCATCTCACACTTCTCTAATTTTCTGTCCTCAACATACTACTTAGGTGACCAGAGCAAAACCTTTGGTCTTTATGTACGTGATGAAAGTGTATCAGGATCTAGCAGACAAAAGCATTGAGATTTAATGGCTTGAAGTGAAAGCTTGACAAAATTAAAACTGGAAATGAGGCACATTTTAAGAGTTTCTAATTCATATTAGATGAGTTATATCAAGAGATGAGCCAAATTCTTCAAGTCAATTTTGGATGTCTTTTAGAAAGAGAACCTTTATTTTCCCTTGAAGTTACTCATCTGGATACAGGCATTGCACACTGGGAATTCTTGGCTTGCATTATGCAGGAGGCCAGGCTGGATGGCCACTGTGTTTCCTTCCACCAGGGTGAGCTGAGAGGTTCCTGAACTCTTTCTGGGACAGATAATCTGAGAGTGTTAGCGCAGAATAACTTCACGTGGCTGTAGATGTACAAGCATTGGAGCAGGCACTCAGATCTGGCCCTTCCTGCAGCCATTGCTCTTCATTGAGCAGGAGGACCTAAAATTGTTTCCAACTACCATGCCTACCAACAAAAAAAAAAGAGTCAGAGAAATGAGAATGGGAGCTGAAAGGAATGGATGTTGTAAGCAGCTAAGTGACTCTTCAAAGCATTTCAATCCACGTATTCAATTTGTGACTTTTTCCAAATGGCCAGCCAGATGGCTGCCCAGAGATAGGTGGATATAACAAAGTGTCCCAAGGGTTAACAGAGCCTCCAACCTAGAGTTCAGCTGCTGTCAGCAAATGGTGCCACCTTGCTATTAGCTTGTAGTATCTGAGGGTGACAGGTAGTTTGCGACTACAATGTTAGGTAAAGAAAAGGTTGTAGCATGTAGAAAATGGATAGAGGTCAGAAAGTTGGTGGGAATATGCCTTTCTCCAAGTGAAAATGTTTCTAGGTAGGTAGTAATGGAGCAGAAAGAATTGAGCAATGAAATGATAATGGTAGATTTGATAACAGAGTTAGCGTAAAAATGCAGGCCTCTCTGTAGATAGTGTAGCTGGTACTGCGTGTGCAATGATACCAGCTTGAAAAAATGAGAAGGATATGTCTGTGTGTTCCCAAACATACCTAAATATCCAGACTAAAGGCTTCAACTCCCATAAAGGTACCACATGGGTCTACTTGATTACCTGAATGTAAGCCTGTGTCAGAAAGGCACTGAGTGTTTGACAGGCCTGGGCAAACTGGAATCTTAAGGCCCATTTCAGCCTCGTTGATGTGAGCACATAGCCCCTGGCTTTCTTGGAGGTGCACTGGTGTGAATGAATTCCAACCTATGGTGTCAAAAGAGCCACAGCTGCAAAATCCATGTGTACAGACATATCCAGAAGAGAGAAGTGTGGGGCAAACTCTATTCTCCTTTCTCCTCTGTAACTGGAACTGAAAGCAGACTTCAGCCCACTGAGTCCAAAATCCTAGAGACCATGCAGAAATGGAATAGGGTTCCACTGGGGATTCTCTGAGAGTCAGGGTTAGCCCCACAAACAGCTGGCATCTGGGGCAGGGAGCAGTTTCACTTGCAAATTGTTTATTCAGCATGTCACGGTACTTCAGCCTGCCAGTTCCTCCCAGAAGCCAACCGGGCTGCCTAGCATGAAGATGAATGAGCTTGAATTTCCTAGATCGGTTAACCTGCCTCAGTGGGGAACCTTTTCTTATTGTGAAACACTGGACCAAATTTGGCCCTGGAGTCAATGGCATCAATACCCACAAAGTCTATGAGACGTGCTCTCAGGCGGTCAGGTGAAATTTGACTCACTGCTTGTTTGCTCAGGAAGGGCGATGTCAGGGCATTTCTCTGTACCTGTATGATACTTTCAATGCTCAGATGTCCCATCTTCTCATAGGTCCTGCATTTGCTCTTTTAGCCCATCCAAAACCAACACCTTATTTTGCAGTATATGTAATTAACAGGTAGCATAGTGGCCCTGGAGCAGAAGAGCCAGATCCTCTGCTGGTGTGCCTCGGAACAGTCCTGTCAGCATGACAGAGCAGCACTGCAGTGGGCTTGTGCTGATGGACACCTTCCCTGTGGATCTGGTGCTAAATCACAGAACCACAGAGTCACAGAATCGTAGGGGCTGGAAGGGACCTCAGGAGATCACCCAGTCCAACCCCCTGCTAAAGCAGGTTCCCTACAGCAGGTCACACAGGAAGGTGTCCAGGCAGGTCTTGAATACCTCCAGAAACTCCACAGCCTCTCTGGGCAGCTTGTTCCCATGCTCTGTCACCCTCACAGTAAAGAATTTCTTCCTCACATTCTGTGTTCCAGTTTGTGCCCTTTGCCCCTTGTCCTGTCGCTGGGCACCACCGAAAAGAGCTTGGCCCCATCCTTTTGACACCCACCCTTTAGATATTGATAAGCATTGACAAGATCCTCTCTCAGTCTTCTCTTCTCCAGGCTAACCTTGAGTGGATTTATAGAGGTTTCAGGATGAAGGGAAGGGAACTCAACCAGCTGCGGCAGGGAACTGAGGAGCGCCCTGAAGGTTCCTATCTACCTAGGCTTCTGCCCAGGCCTGCTTCCTTGTGTACAAATGTGAATGAGTGAGTGACTGCTTGCTGCCAAACTGGAAATGTTACGTAGGGATTTACTGGCATGTTACTGGCATGTTACATGTTTACTGGCATGTTATCATTCCTAGAGAAGAAAAAAAAAACTTGACTGCACATTGTTATTATTAGTGTTGTGATTTTTATTTAATTTTTTTGTAATACAAAGTTGACTTTTTTATTTGAATTTGTCTTTTTTTTTTTTTTATTTATTGGTCTGAAAGCCATTTCAAAGGTATAATAATATATTTGGTGTAATTTAATTGGTGCAACATTATTTTACAGCTCCGGCCAAAATTATTTGGTGTTTTTTGTTTTGTTTCGTTTTGCTGTTTTTTCTCCCAGTCCTTGGTTGGTTTGAGCTCTATGAGGCACAGAGGGGAAAACGCTGGATAATCACCCAAAGTGTTTGTATTTTTAATCTGATACTGTTTTTTATTAAATAAAATGGAATTAATGTAACTGTGAAGAGTCTCCCTCTCTTTTCTTTTTCACTGTACATCATCACAAGCCAAGGCCAAATGGTGATGAACTTATCGCGCAGAAATACACATTGTACCACGTTGTTTGTGCAGAGCTACTTGGCTTGTTTGTGCATTTGAGTATGATGTGGGTGGCCACAGAGACTCCCCTGCTATGAACAATTTGGCACCGCGGAACACCCAGAGCTTTCAGCTATGGAAGTGTTGGGTGGTGAAGGGCAGCTGCCTGGGCTTTCTCTGCCAGAGGCAATGAGGTTTGTGGGCCAGGTGTGCTGCAGGTAAGGCAGAGCAGGCTGGTTCTGAGGCACGGCATGGCTCATTTGTAGCCCACAGACACCCCGTCATGGTCCTTTCCCCTCTCTGGCGAGGAGAAGGATGTTTTATTACCAATTTTCATGTCAGTGTAATTTAAGGGTCATTTTGGCAAAAGGCTGGTGGCCATCTGCTGCTGCTGAATGTGGGATGGCTTCAGTCAGATGGCTTTGAGCTGGCAGAGCAGTCAGCTGGTGAGAGGCAAAAAAAAGGAACCAGTTTTCAGTTTTTGGAGTCCTCTTAACCAAAAGGCTTTAGATTGTTTTTCTTGGGAAGCGAGCGGTTGTTGTAAGGGAAACTGGGTGTTAGGTATGCTGTGTGTGCTGGTGACTTTGTTAGTATAGAGGAAATGGTTGGCACTGTCTTGAAGTTGGCTCTGAGCAAGACAGCATCAAGCTGCACCCTTGATGCAGCCAGCCAAGATACCTGTGGTGCGTGTTCTTCTGCTTTTTAAATTACGGGAGGTTTGGATTAGGAACCAAGGTTTGGATCTCATGCAAAAGAGACACTCATTTTTCTAATTCATTCTCTCTTGAGCTTTTTAAAGCAAAAAGCCATGGCTGTAGGTGTTGGATTTATTTATCATCACCACTTAATAAGCAGTGGGGATAAAGGGAAAAAGCCAACGAGGCAGAAAGGCAAATAGCCGTTAATACAGTACAAAGGGAGTGATAGGTTGCTGTATGCGAATTAAATCAGTGAAATGTATGTATTCGAGTCAGCATGTGTGTGCTTGTACCTGAGGTGAATAAGGTCTAACTGTGTGGGTGCTGGATGGTGGAAAATGTAATGCAAGTCTCTTCTGCAATAGCAATTATTAAACTTCTTTTTTTAACACAGTATGAAAAAAAAATGAAGTTGAGGGCAGACCATTTGTTTTCTTTTAGAAATAATGACATTTGGAAAGAGAATTCGGGATGGCTGGGTACAGTGTGCGTATGTGGCGAGCACTGAGAAGTAATTAGGTACATGTTTGTACAGCTCTGAGAGCTCGCGTTGTGGGGCGTGGGGGGGAGGTGGACGTCTGATTTTCCTATTTATTAAAGGAAATAAGTGCACAGCAATACGCCTTTGCTGAAGTTACATAGTAAGTCTGTAGCTGGACCTGGTCTTCTTTTATGCCTGCTCAGTGGGGATTCCGGTGTTTCTCATGATGTTGAAGTTTTATGGATTAGGCAAGACAGGAGTGAGGAAGCAAGACAGGAGGCATGGGAGCTGCGCAGCTGAGTGACAAAGAAGCAGTGCTTTGTTTTCATAGCAGCCACATATAGCGGCTTCATAACTGTTTACCTCTAATGGTCTGCAGTCTCTGGGTTTCTGATTCTGCAAGGCAAGTGCATGGATACAAGGTGACTGTGCCAGGGGTCCCTCTCAGGCCTGTGGTGCACTCACTGAAGTCCAGGGGCAGCCTGGTGATCTGGCTGGCACAGGGCGATGTTGCATAGCCATGGAGCACCTGGAGACCAGCACAAACTCTCACAGGACAGCCTGGCGTTGCTCCTCAGGGTTTACCAGCCCCAAACCACTGCTGCAGAAGGGGAGGATTGGTGCCAGCACAACAGGAGGCAGCTCTCCTCCAGTGCTGTCACAGCCTTTGATGCGGTGCCCACAACCACCCGTAGTGCTGGCAAGCAGAGCAATACTCAGAGCAAAGTGGTAGAGCACCTTTTCTAGCCAGAGACGCTTGCATTTGATTTGTAGCTGTGACTTCTTACAGCTCTGCCTGGTCTCCATTTAGAAACTTCAGGGACTGTGAAGTAAGGCACAGCACTGAGGCAAAGGGAATGCGCTTTCGGTTATTGCGGACAAATGTGCTTGCAAATAAGTTTGCTAGTGATGCCATAAGCATGTGTAGTAATAAACTTTGCAACACCAGAGCCTCAGTTATAGCCACAGGGTAAATCATAACCTGTCCAATGGAGGGAGAAGGCCAATGCTCATGTAAATGTGATGTATATCTTGTTTACTCAGGCATTTATCTTGGTGATTCACATCTCAATTTAATAAGATGCTTCTGGAGATAAAGCTGCAGAAATGCATTTACTGAGCCAATAGAAACTTAGGTGTTTGCTAGCATCAGCCCAGGCTCTCTGGTTCCTGTTCCAGGGTTGCTGGTTTCAGGGTTTGAGCTGAAAGTTTTACCACAGCAGAGAGCGAGTCATATTTCCCCTGGAATAATGGTATTTATGGAATCGTAAAATCATAGAATCATAAAGGCTGGAAAAGACCTCTACGATCATCTAGTCCAACTGTCAACCCAACACCACTGTGCCCACAAAATCATGTCCCTAAGTGCCACATCTACATGTTTCTTGAACACTAGTATTCAGCTAGGGCTTTTTTATTATTATTATTGCCTGGTGGAGCTGTCTCTTCTTCCCTGCCAAACCAAGACATCTTTCTCATAAAAGGCTTAGTAATTTGGCTAGAGAAGCAACTTTTTTGGATAGATGATCTGAGCATCTTGTTTCTGGCTGTCTCTCTATAGCCTTTCTCCCCCACCCTGTATTTCCTGGAATTTCATCAGTGCAGAAAAACCTTTGATTTGCACATCATCTGGCAATAAAGAACTCTGCACTGTTAGGGACATCATATCTATCTGCACTGATGCTTAATCTTTCCTTGGAAAAGCATTTTACAAGGCAATTTTATGTATTTCCAGAAGGCTCCTCATGCTCTACCTGTGTGCTGGGCTTAGGGCTCGCACTGAGGTGTGCATCAGGACCAGGGCCACAAGAGATTTAGATAGCTGACTGCCATCAAAATAAGAAAATCAGCTGTGGTTAGTGGCCATTGATGTACTGGCAGGTCAGGCCATCATGCTGCTCCTTCATTCCTCAAACGGGCTCACACTTGGGGTCTTGACACCAAGCTGCCAGAGGCTGTGTGGAAATGTCAGCGTCAGCCAGCCTTGATTATTCTTTTTGCCCTTTCCCCGTTCACCTCATCCTATTTATTTAAGACAAATAATGTCTGTCAGTCTCTCACTCAGTTCAGAACTTGTTTGCTGTCCTATTTAGCTCTCCACAGACTGCACAGGCCCTGTCAGTACATGGTGCTGGCGAAGTGCTTTACAGTCTGGGCCCGGGGCATGGGTTAGACCAACTGAATGTAAACCCTTGGAAGTGCTGGTGAGCTTATACCCTGCCCAGCAGGAATCTACCTAGGATACTGTGCTCCTTTCGCAGGCTGGGAGATGCTGTTAAACTTTGAAAAGTGAGTGAGGAACAGCTGTAAGGAACTGGCTGGAAAGCTGAGGAGGAGAAGAGTGTGTCTTGTTGCTTTGCAGTGATAGAGTTTATTAGCAGATCCCTCCAAATTTCAGCCTCAGAGATAATAGGACAATACATACTTTAAATAGAACTGAAGGGAAAACCAATTGAAAACAGATGTTAGGAAATATGTAAATATATGTTTATATTTACATATAAAGCCCAAACTGCCTGCCAGGCAAGTTTGCTAGACCCGGAGTGTGTCATCATTCTGGCTGCGCTGGGAATTATTAAAAATATATCTTTAAACCTTTCTTTAAGCTCTGTTGTTCTCATTAGCTGCACGTCCCAGAGCTTGACAGTTTAATCAAAAGATTTCTTGAGACGAGGGATCTGCTGCCTGAGAAGAGAGGTTTGCCAAATTCCCATACAACTCCATGAGGAATGTCCAGGCAGCTCTGGTCCTTAGAAACCCCAAGGTAGTTAATCCCCTTGTGCTCCCAGGAAAAAATTGTGTCAGAGTGGAAAGATGCAATGCTAATGGTCAAGTCCTGGATCCCTAGATAGTGCAAACTGTTGCTGACCCAACCCGCTTGAGCATCTAGCCTTAAAAAAGAAATTTGTATCACTGTGAAATCCTCATTGGATTTAGTGGGAATAGCTTCAAGTCCCATGTGCTGGCCATTCAATTTTCCTGAGTGAAGAGTTCCATATTTTCGAAAGGGGTTTTAGAAACATCTGTTTGATCTGCCCACATCTGAATTTTTGAAACTGATGGCCGTCTTCTGCCGCCTGTGACTTCAGCCTAAACCATGGTCACTAGGTGCTTTCAAGGGCAAGACTTGCCATAAGACTGGACACTACAAGATATGACTAACTAACTTGGAAATGTTAGACACTCCCAAGTGACTAACTTCCTCCAAAATTTTCAGCCTTGCCTTAGCTGGCAGGGGTCTTTCAAATTATGGACGCACCAGGGCATTGTGTAGATAAGTCCCTGCTTCCAAGATTTTGGGGAAATTACACAATTCTTCAGCTGAAATGGGATTTATTGTTACTGGCTTTTTTTCAGGAAACAAAAATGTTGTTAATTTTTTGGGACTGGATGACCTGTAGTACAGGTTAGAGGATAGGGAGCCTCAGCCGCTTGCAGATGAGACACTGGCAAAGCTCCCAACAGCTCACCCCTTTTGCTACAGTTCAAACAATCTGCCGTTTCCTAAGGGAAGTGAAATGGTACCTTTGGTCAAGCTTCTAACATGGTCTTAACCCAGAGTATCCCACCAGATCAGCAGCAATAGCATGCAGATCACTCCACGTCTGGATAGACATGGAATGCCCTTCTGTTTAGTGGTGCGCTTGGAAGTTATGTGGATGGTTGGACTAGATGACCTTAAGGGCCTTTTCCAACCTAAATGATTCTATGATAATTAGAGAGGTTAAAGCAGTCCAGGTAGTATACAAATGGTGTCACCTGATCAACAAAATTTTTGTTCTCCAGATTTGTGGTGTCCAAATCCATCATCACAGATCCTTCACACCAGACTCAAAATTCTATTTTCTGAAGAGTTCCACATTATGGCCCTGTTCTGGCAATGACTAATGTAGTCATCTCTAGAAGAAACAGAACTATTGACAATTATAGAAAATGAGACAGAGGCTACGTTTCATCTTGGTGCAAGAGCAGAGAGACAGTCTTCTCTTGCATGAGAGGTAGGTGTATAAACAATTTCCCCATGTTCCATTCTAATAATGGAGCATTCAAATTCTAATTCTAATTACTGGACCCTTCCTCATTAGTTGTTCTATGGCAAACACAAGCGGCTAGGTTTGTTCACAAGAGCTGCAGCTGGCACGTTGTACAATACTGCATGGACGATAGCATCTTGCATGATACTGGCCCCTCCAGGCAGCCCGGGTACAAAGACAACAGCAGCATGACAGAGGGGTCAGAATCCATCACGTGCCTGAATGGGGTTGTCAGGGGCAACTTTTGTTAAAGTTCTGCCATGCAAAGAAAGGAAGATTTGCATGTTTTCCCCTCTAACAGAAGCACACCCCTCAACACCTGCAAAGTCACCCTTGCCACAGGGGCCACCCCTAAAAATACCTCCAAAACTGTATGTGTTTTGAGAAAGCCAGACTGCTTCAAACCGCAGAAAAGCAATTTTTGTTAGCACACTCACTAAACCTTAATTTATATGGTACCCATTCCACCATACAGCTCTCTCTCTCTGGTAAAGCTGATAGCTGAGAAAGGAATTCCTTCATCTAGTTTATATGCCGTCACCCCCTTAAACCATTTCTTGTCTTGAAGAAGCCCTGGTCGAAAGCTGAAGCAAGGTGCTCCGCTTACGGAAAAGATGCTAAGTCTGAGAAATGAAACAAAGAAATGAATGACTTATGACACAGCTTGTCCGCACCTGTACTGAGCATTGCATCGCTACTAGCAAACTCCCAGAAACTCTGTGAGGCCACACCAGCTACTGGTAGGAAGTGAGTTTTGCTCATCTGAACTCATGGAAGCTTCAATTAATTTATAACCCCGATCTGGTCCCCATAAGTTCCTTACTTCAGGTAAATAAACATTTAGCTGGCTGCTTTCTGAAAGGCCAGCGAGAGCCTCAGAGATGCTACAGGTTTAGCTTATCCACTGCAAAGTTCAAAAGAGAGATTTGATCTTTCACCACAAAAACACCCATGCTCTCTTTCACATGGATGTGAATAGAAAGCTTTTGTTCAGACCAAGCCAAGAAGAAATAAACTATTGTTGGAAGGTCACCTCAGCTTGCTTCAAGGGGTGGGGAAGAATTACAAAAAATAACCAAATGTGGTCTTCTTACCAGTGATTGCAGATATTGTCTTTCAGCAGAACAGGCAAGTTTTTGTTAGAGAGATCAATTCTTGCGTGGGACTAATGCATCGTAGGTTCAGGCTAGTGGCCTTAGGTACTGCAGTTCCTGAGTGCCCCACTTGAGACACCTTAGCAAGGTTTGATTTTTAGAGAATGAGTGGTTCCTAAGAGGAAACAACAAATGTAGGCACTTCTGCTCCCTTGCAGGTCTGGGTGGTTGCTTCTTTGACTGGTGCTTGTTAGCATTCAGGAAAATCTGTGCCCAACTTGTGAACAGCAAAGACTTCCAGTAATCTGTCCTGTATTGATATTTGGAGGCTTTGCTTGGAATTCATACATAAGGAATTCTACCTTAGGAGAAGACTACCATCAGGCTGGCAGCAGGCACATCAAGTCTGTCTTCCAGCAAATCACCACTTCTATGAAGAAGTGTTTTGCTATAACATAAACTCTTTTTAAAGGATGGGCTGGGAGGGCACACATGCAATGTTTCAAGCATAACCCTGACAGGATTTCCTGTAGTTTAGCCTTTTTTATGAAATCTTCCCCCTTATCTCTCTCATATGAGGCCTGATTCAGTAAATTACTCCTATAAATAACTTCCACGTTTAAAGGTAAGCCTGCCCATTCCTTGCTGACTCTGGAGTATGACTTTCTATCTGATGGTGAAATGCTATCCAGGAAAATCCCCAAAGGTCACAAACTCAAGGAGGCTGGCAAAACCTCTTCAGTAGTGGTTTTCTAGAAAAAAAAACTGAGGAATATTATATATCTGTCTTTCAGCAAATCTGAAGCTTTGGTACAAACCACAGCTTGCCTGACCATGTCCTGTTTTGTTCTGAGTATTTATTTCTGTGGATAGATGGTTTGCAGTAGTCCATCATATAAATGGTCATTAGCAAATCAAAGCTGAGATTTCCAAAAATGTTCAGCATAAGCCTAGCTCTGTTCTTGTTCAAGTTACTGGCAGAACCCCCAGTGATTCTTTTCTCCTTCTTCTGCAGATAGCTCTGCAAAAGCCTATCCAATGCCTTTGCACAAGAAGAAAACGTTACCATTTCTTGTGGGATCCATATAGGAGTTATTACATACAGAATGAGCACTTTGTCAAGGTTATCATGGCAGGCCTTACATATGTAAATGTGTGAATTCAGAATCAGCTCAACTGTAGTGATAGAAATGCTGAAGAGGTTATTCCAGAGTCCCTGTCTTCTTTTAATTTTGTATCCATAAAATCTTCCCTGTTGTGGTGCACAGGCCATCCTCACCTATGTCTAAAATAAATAGTTTTATATGGATATATTTCTTTCCCAAATGGCAAAGATAATCTGTTATGGCCATGGTTTAGCCTTCTGAAAAAAAAAACAAACAACAACACAAATGCTGACCTTTACCCTGCTTGATTTCTTTTTAAGTGCCAAAGTAAAGTAAACAGACTTTGAATGAAAGAAAAGAGGCAAAGCCACAGCTCAAATAAATGGATATTTCACAGAGTCTCTCTTCAGCTCTTTCCACCCTGATGTTCCTTGTCATCCTGCATCCAGTGCCCCAGCACAGGTCCCCACTGGCACATCAGCGGCAGCCTCCACTGTGAGCCCAGACCTTCTTGTTACCAAAGTGCCATCAAGGCCAGGAATCCTCCTGGATCCTTGCTGTGCTATCCCTCCTGAATCAGCGCTGCTCTACATGTGTGTTGAGCTTTAGGGATCCTCTTTAGGGTTCTTTGTACCCCACGTCCACAATTTATTTTGTTTTTGGAGCCCACTGCTGCTCTTTGCTAATGGAGGGCCAGGGCACCAGGACCAGGTGTTTTCCTCATATTTTTTTCCAAGCTAATTTGATTTGTGGGTTGGCAACAGCAGAGTCCAAATCCTAGCTGGACATCACATCCCATGGTACAACCTCGCTGTGTTCCCTAAGACAGGGCTAATTTATACCTTCTGCTGGGGTGGGCAATTTCCTTTAAAAACAGATAACCAAGTACAGGAAGGAAGGAGGGACTGGAGGGGATAAAGCACTTGGTTTCTGTGCTGGGGATCCCTATCTGGCTGAAGGAAGGCTATCTGTTCTGCTGAGCTGCAGAGCAGGGATGGAGAGTCACGGCAGGGTGCCTCAGACCTGGATAACCTGCCGAGCTGTCAGCCTCTGCTCTGCTGCCAAAAACAGACGGCAAGGGCAGCCTGCCTGCAACCAGATGCATTCCCTTCAGCCAAGCGTCTGCCCCTGGCTGCTCATCCAGTTTTTTTTTCCTATCTATAAAAATGAGAAATATTATAACATTATTTTTCAAAACAAACAAACAAACTAAAACCCAAAAGGTGAACTAAGAAATAAAACTGCAGGCTGCATCTTCTGTGCACCCTCCCGTGTTTTTTGATCATTGCTGTCCGTGTGCAGCACATTGCAGGCTGTGGACTCCTCGTGGGGTACACTATCATGAATACAGCTGTGCAACTTTTACGTCCATTTTAACCACAGCCCTTAGCTGAGCACAGCTCTGCCTGACGCCCTGACTGCTGGTACCGTTCAAGCTTTTGTTCCTCTTCTGTGGTGACTCTGGGGAGAGGTGCTGGGCAGATCTTGCAGAAGTACCCTCATCAGGAAAAGACATTAGCTAGGATTTTGCTTCTGTCAGTGCGTGAAATCTGCTGCTCAGGGCATTTTGAGCTACTGTAATAATGAGAGCAGTTCCTTTTCCTCCAATTTTCATTTGCTTTGACTTCAGTCTTTTTCTCTACCTTTCCACACTGGTATTCTTTGTGAACTTACTGAGAAGCTGAAGACCTGCACAGCACAATTGCTGTCTAACCAATTTTTGGTACAGACACATTCTTATAGGAAGAGTTGTGAAAACAATGTAAAATGCTAGAGAGAAAAAAGGATATATACTATTCAGCTTCTCTTAAAATTGTCATCAAAGCATTTAGTATGTATTCCAAAATTTCAAAAGCTCCAAGCAGCCACAATGATCACTCATGCTGCAGCTTCTTCAGAGGAGACTTTGGAATCTGTAACTAAGAGGCCTGAAGAACAAAGACTGCTGTCCTCAGAAAGGATATTAAAGCTGAAGGAGGCATGCACTTGAGCATGCTTCTACCCCTGCTTCAGGGGATTTTCTTGCAGCAGGGATTTTCCTGCTTCATTTGCTACTTTTTCTGAAGGCATTTTGACTAGCTGGATTCTTCTTTACACTTTTTCCATAGCTATGATATTTGAGAGAGACAAAGTGAAATTCTACAGATCTGTATGCATACAATGGAGGAAGGAGCTTCTAGTGTATGCTTAAGGGCAAACAAAGGATTAGCTTCTAATCTGGCCTTTTTGCTAAACAGAAGTTACAGAGATTTACCAGACATGACTTGCATCTGTTCAAATTACAGCTTATCATATAGAAAATAACCAACCCTGGTACAAGCATTCCAGTGGATGAAGAATCAATTGCATTCCTTAGGAAATTGTTTCAGACATTTATTACTAATAAATGAAACTGAGATTTTCAGAGTCACTTTGAGAACGGAGCAGTCCAAGTCCTGAAAGCAGTTCGTCTTTAAAATCTCCATATGGACTGATTTCTTTAGCATGTCAACAGTGTCCCTATGCAACGTGTCTGCAATGGAAAGCATTATTAAGTCCCTGAAGCCTTTTGATCTCAAGGAGAAATTTAAAAGTGGCTGGAGAATGTGAATACTCAATGCATATCCACCGTGTGCACTTAATCCCCTGCCCTTTTTCCCCCAAAGATATAGCTATACCCTAAATAATGATTGCATGATAAATAGATGTTGCCCATGGCCCGAGTCAATAGTGTGCAAAACATTTATTTGGTCAAGCTTCCACCTACTCCTGCAGGAAATATGCTTCTCACTTACATAGATCTGAAAAATGGGGCTTTGGCATCATGTGGCCAATGCTCACCATGCTCAGAGAATGAGTGCTGAGACATACGAATGCTTAATTCACTCGTGTCAAACTATAAACAGTCTGAGGCAACGATTTCTGAATTGCTTAGGTAGCTCAGCCCTATTCGACAAAACACCATTTTTCTCCATCAGTTAACAATTTTTCATGGCAGGTAAATTAATCTCCCCCAATGTCTACTCTTGCATACTCTGCCTATAAAACGAGCACGGAACTCTTAATTAATCTTTTTGAGCAATTCACTTTGAAAATACTGCACAGGGTTTGAGTTTTGTGAATGCTCATTGATATAGATATTCAAAGGAAACCCTAAACGATTTGACAGTAAAACTAACTTTATATTACAAAAAGCAAAGAATAAACCTAGAATAAAAACCATTCTCGATGTACTGTCTGATTTTCTTATGTCTCTTCCTACTGGTATCAGTGATGGCGTGTGAAAAACAACCACAAAATATGTAGCTTCATCATACCAAAAAGACACGTAAGTAGGAGAAAGGGACTGGATTTCAAGAAAGCAAACTGGATTTATGGAGGAAGATTAGAAAAGCTAATTATGTTTAACTTGGCTGCCAGTCAGCTAAAATGGGGATATGATAACTGCCTACAAATATTTGAAAGATGCAAAATACACCAAGGAAAGAAGGAAATAGTTTGAGATGAAGTCTGGTAAAGTGAAATTCAGGCTGGTTAGAATGCTAACAATGAGACCTGTCAGGCTGCAGAAAGGTTTCCCGAGGGAATAAGTCAACACCTCATTAAAAATACCTTGGACAACATGCACAGGGGGGGACTGTGGGAAATAATCCTTCACTGAGAAAGTCAAGGACCTTGAGCTCCAGAGGCCACATTCTGCTCTCATATCTGTGCCGCTGTCAGTAGGATGCAATTTTAAAGGTTTTCCCAACAATATTTTTAAGACCTGAGACTTTTGCTTCCACCCCGAGGGAAGCTCTTTTTGGGGGAAGGAACTCTTTTGACAAAAAGTGTGAAAGATCAAGAGAATGTCACTGCATTTGGATGTGGAGCTGTGCAACACACCAAAACAGCGTTATGCCATTTTGTTTGTTACTTCCCTCTCCCTGGGTAAGTTATAGTGTGTGTGATGTGACAGGGTTGCTCTGGTCGAAGTGCCAGGGCAATGGAGACAGTCTGGGTTTTGAATCACATACCTAGCTACCTAGCTCCTGTTCAACAAGAACTCCACGGTGGACTGGCACTTGGGCAGCTGTCCTCTGACAAAAACTAAGCTGCCTTGCATCTGTGTTTGTTTGCTTGTTTTTTGACCTAAATTAGCTAATTTGATGTTGTCTACCTAGCTCCAGAGCACATCATTTTTTGCAGTCTAGACCTACCTTCACTATTAGGGGGTGCAATTTCTATGCCAGAAATACCAGTCTATATTTTTTCCTTGGACTGGCTCCCCTGCATAATCTGCCACAAGTGACACAACATAGCTGGAGTCGAGCGACTGTGAATCTACTTAGTGTTGGTCTTACGAAAGTCAGTGGAAACAGCTGATCCCTTAAAAAGAGAACAGAACCAGTGTTTCACTGCACATTTCTGCCAGTGAAACTCCTCTGCCTCATACTAGGATAAACTGAAGTTAGGCAGCAGTGAATCAGACCTAATAAGTTTAGTACTTGTATGTTAAATTTATGAGGCACCCAGTGACATTTGCCTTATGTATAATGGTAGCACTCCCAGCAGGATGATCTAATCATTCATGAGGAATTACGGTACAATGTTGGAGTTTATTTAATGCTTCATGTTCACAACAACCTCTAGCATTGATTTTAATCTGCTTACTGCACACATTGTGAAGCAGATCTCTGCGGAGCAGCAACAGCAGAAGAGATGAAACACATCCCGTGCAGCGTGGCATATATCAGCCATGCAAGGTTGTGCTGTTTTTCTGGCAAGCAAAGGAAACTGGGCTGATTCACACACCAGAACAATTCCTCTCACCAAGACACTTAGGAATGCATCAAAGGAAACCAAGCTTTCTCTGCAGGCTTCCTCTGAGCAACAGACTTACTGTAAGCCCAAGGCGAAAAGAATAGTAGTTTTCAAAAATGGTGCCCTTGACAAAAAGAGCAGGAAAACCTGTGGAAATTTGGATCTAGCAGAATGGACATGCAAGGAGTGCATGCCAAGGTGTTAATTTTGCAGCGTGTACTCGGAGCAGCACATTTTTCTGCTTCTAACATTTGTTTCCTCCAGAAGGGAGACTCAGGCAGAAAAAGTTCTCTGCCTCCAGGAGATACGCTGTCCTTTAAAAAGACCCAAGAGTGGAAAAAAGGAGGGCAGACGATGTTCTTCCAAGTTCAGTACACAAGGAATTCAAGGGAAAAGGTTTTCAATCAGTGAATGAGCTTTTCATAACCAACCCCTTCTCCTGGGGTCCCTGCAGTTTTGGGCTGGAACATGCTTAGTTCATGTTGCCTTTGAGTCATTTTAACAGCAAATATTTCCTGAGCAGGAAGGGCAAATTGTCCTGCTAGTGGAATCTAGTCACAAGGTTTTAGGGAAATAACATTGCCATTCACAGCTGCTGTGTTAGTGCCACGGAGAAGCAGCAGCTTCAGCAGGATGACTGCTTTGTATCCCGGCCAGCCCTCCTCTGAGGCTGGCAACCTCATTTTGCTGACTTTTCCCCAGGGAGATTGCTGCTTTATCCCCTCGATGATTTCTTGAGCTACTTGCTCATGAGAAGCATTTACATGGCATCTGTTTATGTGATTGATTGCCCTTATGACTTGTTGCCCAGCAGCTGCTTAAATATTACATTAAAAAATTAGTATTAAAAATTCCTTCACAGTAAGTTAAAGTTACATCAATGAGGTTCTCACATTTAACAGCCCTCCTGTGACCACGTGTGACAACGTGGTGAGCAACAGGACCCATCCAATTTGTTTGCCTCGTGCTGTCAGAGAAACAAATGACCATATACTTTTCCTAAAGAAGATTATAACATCATTTCAGATGTCACAGGGCAACAGTCAGGGCTCATGTATTCTCCAGATGAGAATGCTGCCTGCATTTGTGCACTGCCGACATGGATCCTGATTTCTGGCTAGGAGGAGAAACAACCACGCCACATCTACCAGAGCTGTGGAATCAGCCAGCAGAGCATGATGGCAAAACCAAGATGCTGAGCAAACATCTCGCCTGAACTCTTCTGCAGCAATGGTTTGTTCACTTGCAGTGAGGCAGGCCTTTCTGAGGATGCTCTGAGGTAGGGACATGAGCCCTTGGCCTGGCTCATGGCAGTAGTGCCCATCACGAGACCCTCTGAGCAAGAAGATATATTGTGGCTGTGCCCAGTGCTGCTCAGTGGAGAAATAGGGTTGTCCGAGTGTGAAATGGAGGTGGGGGTAAGGTCAATTGTAGGAACAAGCTCAAGAAATTAAAGAGGGTCAAGTTCATTGACCCCTGTATCATTGAGCTTTGGGGTAACTCCAGAGAAGTTTGTGGTACAGGATGTTTGTTGTTGGGTACACCTGGACTTCTCCCATAGAAGAACTTGGAGGGCCTGAACTCACCACTGGTGGCTGTGGGGACAGCAATGAGGACAGCACCACAAGTCGGGCAGCTAGCGCTAATGATCAGTCTCTCTGCAGACATTTTGCATGGCTCCTGCGCCTGTGAGCTGGTGCTGGTGTGAGCAAGCTGCCGAGGAACGGTGTGATTATCGGGTAAAATGTCTGGTTGCTTTATAGACCCAGTTAGCAAGTAGGGGGAGAAATTCCTACATTGTGCAAAGGACTCTTGCTGCCCCCCCTGTTGTTTGGACCTTTGCCACTGTTTAAATTTAAGCAGATTTGCTATCCCAACATCTGCAGTTTGATTATTTGACTATTGCCTGGCTCTTGGTCAAACCACAGCAGAACACACCAGTCTGTGATTTACAGCCTGGGCTGTGATTATAATGGTTTTATTTTAGTTGGACCCCTATTTACAAGCTCATTTGTATTAGTGCACAGTGTTATAACAACAATGGTAGAATTATTAGGTCTCACAGAAACAATCGCACATAGTAAATGGCTGCAGCTCGCAAGGTGCTGCATAAGTGCTCTAGCAGCCCAGCAATGTCTGTAACACAGGGGTTTCCATTTTAATAGCGAGGCTGGGGGAGAGAAAGGAGAGGGCCGGGGACTGGGAAGGAGCCGAACAGAAACGTGGTTATTATTTATTTTTTCTAAGTAAATAGAAAGGACGTGTGTTTCCTGGATTAGCAACTGCAAACAAATGCTGAGAGGGGAAAGCGCTGATATTTCCCTTACCAAGGTTAAATGAGGTACTCGCCGCAGCACTGATGGCTGCCAGCTGGTCGGAGCCAGCCTGGGTGCCCTGCACAAGGCCTTGGCCAGTGCCCCGAGGGGGTGTCCCGTCTGGCCTGTGGCGGCAGTGCCCAGTAAGCACAAGCACAGCCCGGGGGCCTTTCCTGGCACTGGGGGAAGACAAGGCGAAAATGGGGAGTTCGGGGGTGCCTCTGTCAGATGCTCTGTGGAGTGTGAGGGATCTGTCAGGTGCCTCCCTGCCGCACAGAGCTGAGCTGGTGCTCTGCTGGCGCTTACGGGGTTTGTCTTGGGACCTGTATCACCTGAAAAACCTCCCTCTTCTAAAATCAAAAAGACTACTTAGGGCTTTACTGAGCATCTAATGAGTGTTGATCAGCAGGACCCCACAAAGCTGCAAGGCTGGTAGCCCTGCCCACGAGCAGGCCATCACTGCTGGCCTCGTATCCTTGGTCTGCAGGCCTGACTGGTGGTGGCAGCTCCCACCAGATTGACAATTTTGACAGTTAGGTCCCTCAGGTGGCTCATGGCCCCAAGGAGTGGGGACAAGCACGATAAAGGGGCAACTGGCCTTCAGTCTCCCCAGACCTCCTGCTGCCTCTGTAGGGATAGCTTGTCTTGTCTGAGAAAGCTCTGCCCGAGGATGTCTGCATCCTTCCTCTCCACCAGCCAAAGCATAAGCATTGCTGATTCTCTAGTCGCAGAGAGGAAAAAACATCTAGTGGGTCTGAATTTACTGCCCAGAAGTACAGAAATCACAGCCCGGAGTGCTCCCTTACCCAAAGGGTTGATTTTAAACCACATTTTCACTCCGGCTTTATAGGCAGTTTGTTTTTTTGTTTTTTCCCAGAAAAGCTGACTGTCAGAAAAGTGACATTTTCTGGGGGGAGAAAAAAATTGGAAGTACACACCAAATCTACTCAAAATGCAGTTTAGTAGAAATTTGTCTCATCTCTCCCAACAATTTTCATCAAAATAGTAGCCCATGCTTTCCACCCTGTCTACATGGAGAACTATTTGTTTGCTCTCATCATTTGGTATTTTAGGCCCTCTTTTACCCCTGTGTAAACAAACATACAGAGTACTCCATAATCAAGGAAAAAGCAGGTTCAAGAGGTATTATTGTTCTTTGTGAAGCATGCAGGACAGGGAAACAGCCCTGACCCAACTTGCAGGGCTTATGTACCTTCACGGGACTTCCTCGCCCATCACCTGAGGCTGCGCATGGAGAACAGATGAGCTGAATCATCCATTTTCCCTTGGCTATGGATGAAGCGTAGGGCAACAAAACACTTTATATGGATGTTTCAGAAAAAAATGACTCAAAATACCTGGGATCAGTTGTAAGGCATTCTAGCTAAGATGATGGGTGTAGAATTGGTGTGTCCTTAACGCCAGTTCTGTGTTTAGCTACCTTTCCTCATACAGATCAGCTCTGCTCAAGGGTAAAACTCTTCAAAGCAAAGAAAAAAGTAATATTTCTCTCCCTTTGGCTGACCTCTGTCTGTGTACATCAATCCGTATAAAGGCTGCTGGTTTCCAGGGTGTCTTGGTCTTTTCTGGAAGAACCTTCTAACAACAATTTGGTACACTGAGATTTTTAGGGCTTTCTGCAGTCCCTTTGTACTAATTGATTCCTCAGTGCATTAGCATCACTGAAGCTAGATTAATCTTCTTTTCTTTTTGGTACTGAGACCAATGCCTCTGTCAGCATAGTTTATTGAACCCAGTAGAGTTTTACCACTTGTTTTTACATCTTCCAGGACAGCCTTTCTCTTGAGTGCGCCCTGAGAAAGGATACCTCTTTAAAACTCCCTCTGGCCAAGCTGCAGGGTGGAATTGCTCTCCTGCGGGGCATGGTCAAATGCCAAAATCCCTTCTGCTTCACCAGAGTTGCCAGATTTTCCAGCAGCTGGCACATCATCCTGCAGCTTTAGGAATCAGGCTGTGTCTTTTTGTCAGGAAGAAATTAGTATGGAGTCCTTCACTAAGGGGGAAGACTACTGGGAGATACTTTTACACATATGCTGTGCAGCCTGGACTCTTCTCACAGAAGTAACACAACAGTTCTACATTAAAAAAAAAATGTTTTATGACAAAGACAAACTTCTTCCTTGTATTTTTCAGGTGTTATTGTATTAATACGTTCAAAACTTGGCAATAACAGTATTTCTCTGTTTCCATTTCTTTTGTTATCTCTATTATTCAAGCCAATTGAAATTTTATGACTCCTTTTTATTCCAGAAAAAAATGCAGGGATGGGGTTGGCACTGAGAACAAAGCCCTGAGTCAATCCATATAGCCACTGGCCAGCACTATGAGAACATGATACATGTTGAGATTTACAGCAAGCCGCCATGGCTCCACCATCTTCTACTGTCTCCAGGATCCTTTTCTCCATGGAGTCTGCCTGTAAGGACTTTGCAGATTAATGAGAGTGCTGAAACTCCTAATAATTGTTCATTCAAAGTCAGCTTTATTGTTCTCTATCTTGCCTATGTTCTTTGTCTCATATGAGAAAATTCAGGCTGATAATTAATTCCCATATAATTATCCAGCCTTATAAAATAGAGATTGCATAGAAGAGGATTTGTAGCTGGCCTTGCCCAAGCTCATTTATTTCATGTGACAGCAGTCTGAGAAAAGCAATTTTTCTGCTTGCTTATATGTACGGCACAGAGAGCAGAGCCCCTCCTCCAGCACTGAGTCTGCTTCGGCTGAAGCTGGATGTAAGCTGCTGCTGGCTTCCGTGGCAGATGGACATGATCTCTGCTTGACTGGGTTTCTCCAGTGAGAAGAGACTGCCTTCTCTTCTCGTTGCTTATATAATGATCTGTGCCTGCAAACTTTTTGCATTGCTTCCATCGACTTCAAGGATATATTTGAGTGGATGAAGATTATTTTCTGATACATGGCTTGCAAGATTAGAGCCAAAAATAAATAACTAGATGCAAGTACCTTGCCCAAAAGCACTGAAACAGAGCTTAGCTGACTCATCTGCTTCTGTCATATGCAGTGAACCTGACTCTAGCCCTGCTTTGACTTCAGTGTTGTGCTAAATACTTTGCAGTACAGCACTTCCCAAAAGAGCCTGGAACCCCTATATCTGCAGAGAAAACCAAACAAACAGAATAGAGAAGTCAATTGTAGAGTTCCTCCCCCCCGCTCTGAATTTAAAATTAATATAAACAAATAGATCTAACAAGCTGGGCTACTTAAAAAGGAACTAGCAATGTACATCAGAGAGAAATCGGTTTGCATTTATGATATTTTAGTAGTGTAAACTCCCATTAAACAATGTATTTAAGTAGATCTTATGCTTCAATGAGGTTGGAGGGACTTAAGTACATGCTTAAAATTCTGTAAGTGCTTGAAAGTATTGCCAAACAAGAAGGCAAGTCCTCATAGTGCTTGGGTTGAGTATATGCTTTAGTGTTTCGCTGAATCAGATCTGTGGTATCACAGAGCCTTGAAGTGATAAAGCTTAACAGAAAACTCTCAGGATTTTCCAGAGTCTAGTGCATAATTGGATTAAAAATGCAATCCCATTTTGGGATTATGAACCAGTTTTAGTTTTTACCTCATTAAAAAGAGAAAGAGCCCTCCTTTGCAGACAGATACAATATCTACCAGGTAACTTACCCTGTGCTTGCACTTTCGCAGTATGCGGCATTTCAAAATAAAATAAATGTCAGTGACACTACAGTTCTCTCCTCAGTAACCAAAAATATCCATCTCAGGAGGGCAAAACCTTCCTCATGTCCATCCAGATAGTGTTAAATTCCTTCTCAAGTTTCCCTTGGGCAACTACATGGATTGTAATGGCATTGCAAACACAGTATAACATGGACCACAACAATCACGTCTAAGATGCACTAACTGTACATTTGGGCAAACAATTCTTCCTGATTGTATACCTTATGGCATATATGCATATTTATTTTAATATACATTACACATCTTTAAAACATATTTCCCTCACCTCTGACCAGTGTTAGCCACATCCATCGCCTGCAGAAATGTATGAAGCAGAGCAGATCAAATAACTCCTTACCCCTGTTTCATGTCTCCATCCCCTGTAAAATTATATCCTATTATTTGGCTGCAGCCCAATCATGCCCTCTAGCACAGCTGAATTTCAAGAGGGTAATTACCATTTTGAAACTGATGGAAAGAGCCATAAAGAAGACTAAAGACATGAGAAGTGTCTGTAATCTTCTTGATGACGTTGGGTATATCTGCTATCTGATTCCTTTCAACGGTTCCTTTGAATTTAAAGTTTGAATTTATTCAATAATCCCAGTACAGGTCCCAAAACTGTACAGCATGCTGAGTAAAATTTCATTGATTTTAACAAAGACATTGCATCTCTCAGGAGAACTAGACCCTCTCCTACGCTTACCTACACTAATGTTATGCTTGATGCAGACTATTTGCTGGTGTAGGGTAACTGACCTGCTCCTGAGCCAGGGTCACTGGGGCAGGCACTTGTCATCCATTGTTGATCAGGCTCAGATGGCCCCAAATGTGGCTGACCTGCCAGGAGCCAAGGCTGCATGCCTCTAGCCCAGGCTGACTCCTTGCTGAGACATTGGGGTGCCTCTGTGCTGCGCTCCTCGGGTAGCAGTTTTCCCTTTTCTGGGATATCTCAGCAGTATCCTCACCACCCTCCTCCCTCCTGTGAGCACTGGGATGAGAGCATGCTGCAGAGTGGTGCCTGCTCTGGGACACCCCAATGTGTCCTGATGCCTGGAGATGGGGTCACATAGTGCAGCCATAGTTGCCTGGATGGTTCTCTAGCAAAAATGAAAACAGATCTAGATTTGTGAAAGCAGTTTCATTTGCAAAGGTGCCACTGGTCTCCTTTGCCTTTCATACACCCTCTACGTCTGGCTTTAAAGGAGCTTAGCAGCGAGGCTTAGAGTCTAGCTGAAAGGTGCATGCAATAACAATGGTGGACGTTATGAAGACACATTGGGTCTTAACTCCCTGGCGTGTCTCCCTCACCACTGCAGCTCCATGAAGAGATCAGGGCACCTCCATGTGACACAGCCCAACCTAAAGGTAAGGGTTGCCCCTGATGATGAAGAGGTGCCAAGGGCTGTGAGTAGCTGCTCTGCCCCCTGGTGTGGGGCCAACACCAAGGCATCAGCTCCAGCGTCCTCACCTCACCCTACGCACCCTTGTGTAGGCCCATGGGTGCTTCTTCTCAAGGCTTCAGCTCCATGATGCAATAGCAATTTTCAGCTGGCAGAAACCTACTATGCAGATGAGCCCAAAAGGAGTGTGGAGGCAAGCAAAGCACAGCACTTGCATGCTGCTTGCTGCTGCTCCAAAGAGGACAAAACCCAGGTATTGACTTTTCCCAGATATATCTTTAAAGCCATGATCTGACTCTAATTACTTTTTTTAAAAAATACCCTTTCTCCTCCATCCTATCTCCATGCATAATATCCTGACACATCAGCTTTAAAATCTACTGAAAGCAGGAGCAGTTGGGATCTAGACCTCCTGTGAGTGATAGAAACCTCAGTAACTAGAAAATTAGCAGCTGGAGGATAAAGGTGCCAGGGAAAAATGAAGCAAACAGACCTTTCAAATGCACTTGGGAAAATATAGTTGAGAATGCTCAATTAAATACGAATACTGTTTAAAATGCATGGGTGGAGGCAACAACAGGCAAAGAACAGCTGTGCTTGTTGAATCCCATCCCTTTGTTTGAGCAACAGCACAAATCCCCACAGATGTGGGATCTTTTTTATTAGTTTGCCCCCCACCCCGCATATACTTATCTTTATTTATAGCACTTCTAACAACATTTCAGGTTGTAACCTTGATTTATAATATTGGAAACGCTGGCACATTTTGTTTGCATAGAAGTTAGCTAGGTGAATTGCATAGCTGAGCTGTAATGCTGCCGTGAAGAATAGCAGATGTTTTCATTTCCACTCCTCAGTGGACAATCAACAACGTCTGATAACTTCTCTTGCTTGCTCTGAGGTGGCCCAGAAATCTAAGTGGGGGGTCTGGCCAGAGCACCACAGGCTCCTGAATCAGCAGAATACCTCCATCAGCCTTTACACTACTTAATGACAGTGGATAGCTCAGTAATTTGGGCATTGTTTAGAGATTTTTATATGCTTCTAATTGCCCTAGGTCTGTTTGCCAAACTTTTTAGAGCTGTTCTGCATATGCTATATAGTCCTCTTCTGGGACTTCCCATAGGACTTCAGGCACCTTTCTTGTCCCTTCTTGAGAACTGAAAGCACACAGTGTAGATAGCTGAGAAGCATTATTTCCCCCAGTGAATTTTTTCACTAAAATGGAAACATCTTTATTGTAATTTAATTTCTCATAAATTCTTAATGAGAAACCTCCCACTTTTCTTAGGAAAACAAACAAGCAAGCAAAAATCCTTTACCCACGCTATGCTCAGCAAGTCCCCCCAACACTTACCTTAGACAGACAGTAAAAGTTGTGTTGTGTAATAGCACGGAAACATAAGAAATACAACAAATCACTCTCACTTATCCCTTGGTCAATCTCTCTTCCCACTCTGTACCACCTGGTTTAAACACAGATCCTTTCACTGACTGCAGGGGGGCTTCTCTCTGGGGCAGTCCCGGACTGCATGATGCAGAGTCTGTGTCACGCTAACCGTGGCACTAATTGTCACCGCCACACTTCTACTCAGTTGCACTCATTACTCTTAATTGATCTGGATGTGTTGGAGCCGCACACTGAGTTGTAAGCCAGTTGATTCAATCCAATATCAAAGCTGAATCATGCCAAACCAGTGCTGGCTGATGTAACATTGCTCAAGAAGTGTGGCTACTTAAAAGGGTGTTAACTTTACCAATTTCAAGGGAGTTACTCCTGTTTTGTGCCACTATAAACAAGAGCAGAGTTAAGCCGTGAGTCATTGCCTGTCTCTTTTTTGCAGCTTCTATTTTCAGAGCAGATCTGCTGGCTTTGCTGCCAGCTGAGCTTGCAGTGATGCTTTCTGTAGCTTCTCACTAGTTAACAAGGAGTAGACTTTGATCTCAGTGGGAGAGCAGAGAGAATCAGGATGTTATGACCAGGGAAAGGCCGAAACCCAATGCTCACATGGTATTTTTAGCAATATTAAAACATACAGGTGCCCCAAAGATCTTGTCTCAGCTGGTAACAAACATCTGAGAATTGTCATTCTGTGTCTGCACTGGCTTCCCAAAAGAAGTGCTTGTCCTGAGTGGTCAAAAAACAGGTTCCAGAGAAAACAGTTCATAGTATTACATGGACCTGGGAAAAAAATGCCTGAGATGAACAGTTACTTTGAGCTCTTTAAGCATCTTTACATTGCCATAAAATCAAGAAGTATTTTTAATAGAGCTATTTCAAAAGTCGCACCTCTGACATAAGTATACGTGGGCCAGTAAGACAGGCAAGATGCACCTATTTCCTAAGACAGGTGACGTAGCAATCCATCATCAAAAAACATCTGAAAATGTGTGGTTTTCCTCAAAAGGCTAAAGAAAAAGCATGTGGCTTTCAGACGAGAAATACTTTGCTATTATTGAAGAATCCAGTCCACAAAATGTTTTTCGTCTGACATTTAGCGTTTGAACTATCACATGTGGTCCAGCATTGTAGCTATTAAAATCACTCGTTTGCACCCACCAGTCAGCAAGTAATTCTGTGGTTAAGGTGCTGCATTCATATCTTCCTTTTCCGCCCCAGCTGCTCATCTGCTGCTTGGTTTTTGCTTTCGGGAGCTGCTCATTGTTTTCCAAAATTGCCATGCTGGCAAAGACCTGCAAAAGGATAAGGTGAAATTCTCCCCCTGTATAGGCAGCTGGCATGGGGTCCATGTTTTCCCATGGTCTTCCTATGAGCCTTACTTGGACAATGTAGTAATGTACATCTGAATGGATGGTCTTCTGAAAATGAGTGAATTCCAGTCTTATAAATTAAATAGTGTCACATTATTATGAATCACCACCAAAATATTTTCAGTGCTCTTTAGAATAAACAGAAAACTCAAGCAAAAGCAGAAGAACTAAGCAGGAACTCACCACTTGTAGTAGGAGCCATAACAGTACTCTCGTTAAAGCCCTATAAGCCTTGATGTGGAGTATTCTGAATAAAGCTGCATCTTTGTTTCTTTCAGGCCACCTTTTCTTTAATTTGCACTCATGTCAGGTCAGGCCAATTTGTGCCTCTGTGCCACAGCCCAGCAATCAAACAAAATAGCATAACGTGCTGGCAAAGCTAAAGGGAGCTTGTGGACTGTGAGCTTCCCTCTGGTGTGTGTGCATGCATGTGTAGACATGCCTGGGTCAGCAGAAATTGGAAGAGATCCTCCTCCTGCTGGGATGAATTCTGCTGCTGTTGTACCCAAGAATTTCCCATGCAAACCCATTGACTTTGGTGGAGTTACTCCATCTGCATAGCAAGGATCCTTAAAACAGAACTTTGACTATTGAAGTCAATGGGAACCTTGCCTCATCCATAGGCTTCATGAGGAACAGGGATATTGTTGGCTTAAAATTACAATCAGCTTTCATTTATTATTGCTGCCATGGGAGGGAAGGACTTAGAGCGATTAAAGCCAGGAGAAGGAGTTTGAAAGTGCCATCATTATGCTTTCTTAGATCAACAGGACACAAAACATCTCCAGAATAATGTAGACTAAAATCTAACTGCAAGACTTGTATATCTTCCCTTAGGAAAAACTCTGTGCTGCAAAATGCTAATGCTTTTTAAATAATGCTCCATTTTGCAGGAAACAATTTTCCAAGCAGTCGTTGCATCCAAAGAAATTGCTGAACATTTAATGACATAGTAAGTATCAAATACTGGCAGAAAGTGAATGTGGTAGGGACCATATAATCACAAAGTAAATTCATGATTATTTTTGCCTTAAAACCAGCACACGTGTTAAATGATATTTTTGTGTCTGCAGTATGTAATTACCCAGTATTGTACACTTCAGGAGCACATAATTACTGAGTATACTCCTTGTACTAGGAGTGTACAATTACCCTCTCAGGTCCAAATTCTTCCTTTGGATGCTATGATTGACCTGTCTGAAGGGCCAAGTGTGGGATCAAATATAGGATCTTAGTGACCTGGACTTCAGGAGATTTCATATAAATAGCAAAAGCATCACCCTTCCTTGTTTTGGCTCCCTTGAGAAGGCTTTGGGTGAGGCCAAGACCTAAAGCAAATGTCACAAAGGAACTACGAGTTGTCTTAGCTGCTTTACCTTTATCACAAAGATAAAGATACTTCATCTTCCTGTGTCTTCCTCCTCCCATTGCATCACTGCACTGCGCTGTAGCGTGCCCATCTTCAAAAGAAATTTGAAAATTTCAAAGTGGGTGAAGGAAACAGAATGACACAGTGGCTGGGAAACCTTCCTGACAGACAGACACTTCAGGCATTCAACTTCAGTCCATCAACAGGTTCAAGGAGGTGACTGAAGAAAACACTAGGTATAAAGTTAACTAAAGGCACAACAAAACATGTCTGGAAATTAATGTAAGGCAAGTTCAACTGAAAATAGTCAAGATAATCAGCCACTGAAGCAAACTGCCCTGGAAGCTGTGAAATCTTCACCTTTCAATGTTCCCTGATCAAACACTGGATGTCTTTCTGGAAGGAAGACAAGTAGAAATTATTGGGTCAGGAGAAGCTGGGCATCAGTCCATGGCCTTTGATATGCAGGAGGTTGCACTGATGCCAGTGTGAAGTGCCTTGAAACTGACCTGATGGGAGAATTCATGAACCAGAAAAATTCAGAGGATCAGAACATTCTGAGGTTGAGCACACTTAAGAGATTCAATGCCAAACCCAGCCCTGTTTGGAGAGTGACCCATGACCATTGGTGGTGCCACATGGGGTCGCGTGGGCTCAGATGGGAGCAGAGCCAAGCACGGGATGGGCCCTTTGGGTGAGTCTCTGGGGTGTGCTGGGATGGGTGCTGGGCAGGAGCAGCCTCTGCACCTCTAAGGAGCAGGGAGCACAACTCAGGGGGCTTGGAGAAGGGGCAAGAAAAGACGGGAAAACAAGGAAATCTCTGGGGAAAGGCCCCACAGCAAACTATGGTGCATAAGAGTCTTTCTCACCTCACTGTGTTTACAATGACAATATCTGCCTGAGGTTTCATTTCTCATACCCTCCCCCTATGTAGAAAACTCCCCATTCCCTGGAAGGAGAGTGGTGAAACCACCAGGCTCATTTGGCTGCTGGGCTCCCAGAGCAATGAGAGAGCGGGTCAACTTCTGGGCTGAACGGCTGGGTGAGGTCCTGGGGAACACTGTTGGGTAATGTGGATGCCATGGTCGGGGTCAGTGGTGAACACAACACAGGGCAGTGAGAAAAACAGAGCTGTAACCAGACAGAGTAGCTACATCCCACTGAATTTCCAGCAAATGTACCGAACTGTTAACTGGAATAAAATATTTGGCTAGAAAGATGCTAGTTCCATTCCATTGACTGCAAACATCTAAAAGCATGTTAGATCTTTTTGGTGAGGAAGGAGAATCCTTTTAGCAATGAGAGAGAGTTAGTTCATTTCCATCTGATAACTTTGAGCCCTGGAATGGTGTGCTGTTGTTTTTTAACCATGTTCCCGAAGCCTTTCTTCATACAGGATATATTATTGTTTTCCATTTGGGTTCCCCCTTTGACACATTTTTCTCCCTGCGGTCAGTATCTGGCAAGAGGTCACTTGTGTCTGAGGAAAGGAAAAATATCACTTTTGCAGATGGATGCAATCACAGGACTCTAGACCAGAGTCACCAATGCTCTGCCCTCCCTTTCTGTGACACAGCACCGCTGGTACATCTGAGGAATGTCCTGGCACCCTCTTCCACACTGTCCCACCAACCATTCCATACACAAGTTTCAGAAGCCTTTCTTCCCCAGCGCTGTGCTGTGCTGTGCTGTGCGGTGTCCTTAGCACTAGATAAGGGCTCAGGGTCACTGCAATTCAATGCGAGCCTGGCTTGCTCCATCTGAAGCCCATTGTGTGAGGGAACAATTACCCTGATTTTCTCCATCTTCACAATTGTACTCTGCAGTCTAGTGATCTCTATGCAAATGCTAATTAGGACAGACCTCAATTTAAACCATACCAGAAGATTTGGGGAGAAAGGTCAACCTTTGCTAGTAGACTTTCACCTGTGCTTACCAAGTCCTGCCAGTTCATAATTTAAAAGCCTCCCCATGTCACAAACATTGATTATTCTGCCAATGGAAAGCAATAGAGAGCTATTTTACTATGAAGCATTTCACCATGCCTGCAAGTGGGTAATTTAACAGACCTCAGGATAATGTCAAAGGTCCTGACAGCTCCCACACTTACAGGCTACTGCACTTTGTGCTGCCTGCTGTCTGCTCTACCCCAGCTGCAGGGATCTTATTCAGGATAATGCTAACAAGTATTTCCTTTGATGTTAGATAGCACTGAGATAGCACTGACTGACGAAGTTGCAAAAACGAAAAACAAAAAACAAACAAACAAAAAACAAACAAACAAACAAACAAAAAAAGCAATAGAAGAGCCTGAACCTAGAGCCCAATCTTTCTGAAAAATTCAAGACAATAGATGGTCTGTTTTCTCAGCTAGTCTGTAAGAACCTGTTAATGCCAGATTAGTTCCTGATGCTGTTTAGTACTCTAGTACCAACATACATTCGTAATACAAAACGCTGCAAATCTAGGATGTGGTTTACACACGGTGCCCAGGCAGGTCTGGGGCAATTCTGCTTGTCAGAGGCTTGTCTCAAGTCTGATGTGGGCAGGAGCAAACCCAAGCCCACAGCCTTTATTTGTGGAGTAATAAAAATAGCAGTGTCACAGGGAATATCCGGAGGCAGTGTGACACGGGGGATTAATAACGATGCCGAATGGGCTTCGTCAATTTATAGCTGCTCACGTTTGGTCCCACATCACTGTCACTTGGTGCTTCCTCTGCCCAGATGTAAATGGCCAATGGAGAGGCTGGGGTGCATCAAGTTAAGCCCTACGTGGATGATTGAGATTACACGGGTAGCAACAGAGAGGCTGTTGCCTGAGGGGCATGGTGTGATGTCCCTCCACATGTCTGGGAGAATTAGGGGGTGAAGGTGGAGGGGAAACTGCTGGAGAAGGGTGACTGGAAGGGAACCAGGGCTCAAAGGGTGTGGAGTGGCAAAGGAGCAGAGTTAAGAAGGGCTGTGGCTGTTCAGGACTGCCTTGGCACGGACAGGAGTTGGCCCAGCACAGCAGAGGGAGCAGAAGCCAAGCTGGCATGATCAGGTTTGCAGGGCCCAGGGAGCAGAGGTGAGCATCCGCCTGAAGCACGGCCCCTGCAGCACTTCTTGCCAACTTTTGTTCTTTTTTTCTTCCTCTTCTCAAAATAGTTACTTGTTAGAACAAGCTCTCTGCCAGGATGTCACAATCAAGACATTTGCTCCAGCTCCTGGCTGTGATTCCTGCAGCATAAGTATGCTGGGTAAAGCACAGCCCTCTCTCTGTGGTGGAGAACTCAGCCCTGGCTGCACTGAGAATAACAAGCTTTGACTCACTTCCTCTTCAGAAACTCTTCAGTATGCCCCATTATGCAATTCTCCAGCCTTCTGGTATCAAGGGGGAATTAATATCCATTCTGGCCCCCTGCAGCAAGCTTCTAGGGGAAGCTTTCTCAGCACGGCTCCTTCAGTCATGGTCATTTTAAAGTGGTGCAGCTTTTCCTCGCCCTGTGCTGACCAGGGAATGTCTGCTACCACCAACCTGTTTGTGTGTGTGTGCACCCATGTGATCCAGATCTCTCATTGCTACTCAGTTTAGAGAAGATATGAGTCTCTGGCATTTTGTCCAGAACACCTCAGATCCGTAGCTCAGACTACAGCAGCCTTTCAGCTTTTTGGGTGTGTTGCAATCTCCAGGAGTTATCCCAACTGCCTGTTATCAAACTAGTACCTGACACTGAAAAGATGTAGGTCCTACTTCAGTGAATGACATGTATTTCTCTGGTGACTGCTGGGAGGTAAGCAGGAGAAACTGGTGGACAGTTGCTTGGATGTGAAATGTGGATGAAGAACATTTTATTATCCCAGAACCAAATCAGTATCCCAGACTGGAGACTTCCTGCATTTTAGTTCCATCATTAAGCTTTTTAGAATTCTGAGCTGCAGCAATAAAGCTCTCTCTGCTAATGACATTAAAGTAGCAGGGCAACTATTTGGGCAAAGCTGCCCTGCACACACACAGACACAGGTCCTTCTGGTGATGGCTTGTTGTACGAAAAATACTCAATAGGAGAAGGACAGATGTGCAAAAGTAAAAATATCCTCTTAGTCATTGGTGTGAACGAAGCTCTGCTGAAGAACCAAAGAGAACGAAAGGCATTTTAACAAACTTAAGTGCTGTTTCAGCAGCCTCAGTCCGTAACAGGACTGTTGCTCTAAAACCAAGGTACATGCTTATGAACAGCGCTGTACCCATGGAAAACCAGAGAAGCCACAGGAGATTTTCAGCCCCAAACCCCTATTTTCAGCTGGTATTTCCCATGAGCACAGCAACATGGAAGACCTATCCCAAGCAGGTGGAGATGCAGCAAGAACTCAGACATCAGCAATGTATGATGAAGATGAATGCTGAATGTCCACCTTTAAATTCAATGCATTGAATTGTAACACTGCTAGTGATATCTTGGTGGAGTTTTACCAGAACAGAGTCCTTTTGAGAAAACATTTTTTATTGCCACCCAGAATTATGCCATAGATCCTTCTACTCACAGAAATCTAAGATTCTACAATCAATTCTCAGTAAAGCACCTAACTACTTCTGAAAATCTGGGCTTCTGTATTTTATTAGTGCCCCCATCACAGACAAACTGCTGTTGCTTCAGGCCCTGTTCATGCCAAACTCTAATCCTCCAGGATTTTTAATTCAAATAAGCACATCAGAGACCTTAATCTGTATCATCCAAGAATTTCTTTGGGGTTTTTATTTCAGATCCCAATCAAAAAAAGATAAAGGGCGAGAAGCTGCAGTTTTTTCTTCTGTAGTCAGTTGTTTCTTCTACAATAAGAACAGAGGCAGGGAGAACACCTCTGGCTGACCCTGGGATCCTGATCCCCTCTCAGATCACATCAGTCCTGCTGCGTGATGCTTTCACAGCAGTAGATTACAGGAATAGGCCAGGCTAGAGGCGGTTTAGCACTGTCTTGCTGAGAACTCAAATTTCAACTTATTGTTCCTTCCTTGTTCCTCCTGAACTCTCCCTGCTCTCCCCATGAGACCCAGGAAGGTACAAATAACGTTTCGTATCCACAGTGCAAACAGCAAAGGTGACAAGTCACAATACCTGGTTTCCACCAGAGATGCTTGTCCCCAGGATGAGACCCATGGGAGGGGCTGTGGCAGCAGGAAGGCTGGGGCTTGGCTTAGTTACTCAGCCATATGAACAACAACGGAGGGATGAAAGGGATGTGCAAAGTACTATGAACTTAATTTTGCATACGGGGAGCCAAGGTGAAGAGAGGCTGAACAATTTGCCTCCTCATCCCACAGGAATCTGCAGCAAAACCAGAAACCAGCACCAGTGTGCTTGGCGGGCCACAGCTTGCACCTCCCAAATTTGGAGGCATCCACAGCCTGGCTGATGCTGTGACAGGCAACCCACGTGCATGTGGGCTTGATCTGCCTGGAAGGATGCAAAAGGTAGCAAACATACAATGTGGTCTGCTTGCCTGGGCCTGCCTGTTACACACCTGGTTCACATACAAAACTGCCTTCACTCTCCTGGCATAGCTGGTCATCGTCTTTGGAGAAGCTGTTTATGTGCCCGTCCCCATGGCAGGAAGAGCAAATCGCAACCTTTCTGGGGCTTCCCAGAGAACTGAGGTGAGTCCAACACAAGGTAGAGGCACTGACTGAAGTACAAATACCACCCACCCCTCTGTCCCACACCGTTTGGTGGTCCCAGGTGAGTGTAGGAAATGGAGCCTACTGAGTGCCCACCAGGGTGCTCTGCAAGGCCCTTTCAGCACCCATAACTGGGATCCTCCTTGGGGGCTGCCCCATTTCTGGAGCCATCTCATATGGCACTTTCCCATCTGGGCAAATGTGGCTTCAAAGGGACAGCTCAATGGCACAGTCACCTGCAGCTCACTGCCAAGCTGGAGGGCTGTCCTGGATGGGGGATGGCAGAGACTGCCCTGACCGATGCAGCTCAGTGTCTTTGACAGCAATGTCAAAGGTGCATAGAGTATTTGGTTGATCTGTGGGAGACACAAAGCTGGGAGACCTGCAATGCATCAGGGTGAGGACTGGAATTTAGGATGAACTTGTCACATTCAGAAAAACGACTGGGGAAAGTGGGATAGAATTCCATGCAGACAAGTGCAAGTTGCTATGCTGTACTTAGGCTTGAACAAACAGCTCCTTAAATCCAGGTCTTTTAGTTTGAATGGTGTGAGAAGGAGTCTTATTCTGCTAAGTCCTGGAAAAAAACTCAGCAGGATTTCTGTATTCAGTTTTGTGATCAGCTAGAAGACCACATCTCTACACAGTGGCTTTGTGATTCCATGTAAGATAGAGGCTTTGTAAAACAACCAACAGTGATTGTCTAAAGAATTATCATCATCCCCTTATGGCACAAATATTTCTGTTGGTTTGGTTGATAGTGAAAGCTGCTGGGATTGTAGTCTGATGGCACCAGAATTAACCTTCAGATTTCTCCTGAAAGATGGTGGCCAAAAAGTATATTAGAGACGTTCCTCCAGTGGGAAGTTCCCTGGTAATGTGGTTGTGTGGCGGAATAAGCCTTGCTTCTCTCCTGTGTTACTCCAAGTCAACAGTGGTATTATTCCAATAACATCAAGGGAGTTAGGCTGGTACGAAACTGGAAATAATACAGTGTTTAATTAGATTATTTGGATAAGAAGAACCTGAGGTAACATGTGTAGCTAGAAAAGATTAATTGCAGCTTCATTTCCCAAGGTAATTCCATGTAGGATTGCCTCTGGTCACAACACAGTTTCACTCTGCTGGTGCTGTGCATTGTTACAAGTCAGCAGCCATTTATTTTGTGCTGAACAGACTACATTACGAAGGAGATAATCCAGTTTGCTGTCATTTTGGCAGCTTGTTAATGACACAGGGCAGCATAATATCGCATGGGTTCAGAATTTAGCTGCTAAGCTTCAAGCTTTATGCTTTGCACATGCTGTCATTCTTCAGAAATAGTTTTTGCTTTATCTCAAAATTCTGCATTAAATTTATTGTCACTTCTGGCTAGTGTCTAAAGAGCAACCAAATTACATTTTTTTTCCATGCTTGTTAAATGTTGTAGTAACAGAGGGAGAAACACATCAGCAATTAATAAGAAGCAAGAAGCAGACAGAACAGAAGAGAGAAAAGATCTGCCACATTCAGAAGAGTTTTTAACAAGTCCTTAATTTCTCCAAAGCTATGCATGTCATTCTAGAAAGGAAGGAAGTCCAATGGCATGGACATTAGCCTAGGACCCACATCAGGGCAAGAGCCAGCTTTAACCATTTTAGAGTGGAATGGGATGGAATGGAATGGAATGGAATGGAATGGAATGGAATGGATCAACAAAGATAATCTCATCCAACCATCCACATCAGGGCTAACCAAAAGTTAAAGTGTATTATTGATCACTGACAGGCATGGGTATCAACCCTCCTTCTCTCCCATACTCATTCCTATCTCCTAATTTCCAGGCAAGGCAAAACCAAGCCTGTGGCTGGGTCAGGAGCCACAGCAGCTATGGCTGGCAGCACCAGGGCCTCAGGGTTAAGTGAGAGAGCAAGGGCTGATGCGGCTTTATGTAGGTGAGCTTCCATGACATCCTGCAGATGCCCTGGCACTCTACTTTGTGGTGCTCCGGGGGGGAATGCCCAGTTCTGCCCTCTGATCACAGCTTGGCATCCTTCCCAGGACAGAGGGAAGCACAGGGACTTTGTGCTGGGGGATCTGCATCTCTTTCTGGCCCAGTTTCGGCAGCCACAGTAAATGCTTCTCTCCTGTTTTCTGGTCTGCATGAGCTCATATCTTCTGAGTTTTGCTTGACTTTTATGGATGAAAAAGGAAAATCTGCTAAACATTGATAGCTCACTGCCATTTCCTCCAGAAATTATTGATTGCTTTCCACTGCATCGTACGCTCCCATGTCAATGTTACCAGAGGTTTGTTTTCAGAGTTTTTTTTCATGCCAAAAATTCTTTCAGGTTCATGGACCACAACAAACTCTCCTGGAAATTGTGCTTAGTTTGGGAGGTGATCTGCTGGGTTTGTGATTTGGTTTGGTTAGTTGGTTTGATTTGGCTCATTGTTCACTGGAGCTTCCCAGTGAGCAGTGGGCACTTGGGTCTCCTGCTTACCCCTATTGATAAAGGGTGGGAACTCCATCACCTTCTGACAGAGCAGGCTCCCTAAGGGCAGGTAGGCAGAAGGATCAGGGTGGAGGGCATTCAGTGGATATAAAAAGCCTGACCTTCATGCCCTGAAGAAAAGGGAAGTGGAGTGATTCAAGGAGTGTAGGAGGAGCTGACAATGGGGCGCAGAATGGCAAAGAATATGATCCTAGCAACTGCTTTTTGAATAGTGGCCTTCAGAACCTAAAAAAAAAAAAAAAAAAAAAAAAAAAAAAAAAAAAAAGAGAGAAAAAAAGAGAGAAAGAAAATGAGTGCAGGCACAAAGGCGGCATAAAAGGTTGAGTGATACCAAAGTGAATTATATCAGTTTATACCAGCACAGGAACTGAGCCTGAATTTATTTTTCTTGCTGACTTGCACTAGATGAATCCACTGGTGAGTGAGATAGAGGTTGGAGGAAGCTGGGCACTGATATTGCTAGCAGCAAAGTCCACCTCTCAGTCCAGCCTTTCATACACAATAGCTGTGATCTCACATTTCTGTGCCTTATGAAAAACTGAAATAAAGTCAAAAGTGCAGAGCACTGCACCGAACGGTGCTAATGGAGATAGGAGGAATCCTAGCACCCTTGTCTTCCTCCCCCCTCCAGTAAAACACGCCTGATTGAAAAGGGTTAAAATTAGCCAAGGTTTGGGGCAGGTCCTCCTGGATAAGAGTGGTTTGCCACACTGAAAGCATTGGGGTTAAGCAGTTAGAGTGAGGAGCAGAAGCTGGAGAGAAACGGGTAGGAGGGGGCAAGCTCCCATATGTGTGCACAGACCCTGGACCTAGCAGCCACAGGTTCAATGGGTTTGGCTATAACTAAATCCCATCACCATCATCTCCAAGATGTCCCCACTTTGCATCACAAACACCTGCTCAGCCAAGAGCCAAGGACTGGAGATGGTAACACTCCTTTTGGAAGCCAAAAGGGGAATATTCGATGCACCCATTACCAGGATAAAACTTGAGTGGCAGAATGAAATGGAGCAGAGCCAGGGTCCCCGCTCAGCCCAGCCTGCCCCTAAGTTAAATCCTGTCCCTTCAAATGTTGCAGCCAAAATGAAGAAAAGCATAAACTGTCAGCCTTAAAATGAAGAAAGGCAGAAAAAGAGGAAAGCCAAAGCCTATTTTTGATAGATGGAAGGCTCTTAAATACAAGAGGTCACCCTGGATGAGAAAATATAGAATAGGCAGAAACAGCGGCGCTTCTGAATGGAAGGAAGGAAGGAAAGCTGAGAGCTGAAGATGACTCATCTTACGGACCTGAACGAGGAGGATGAGGCATTCAGCAGTTTCCCACGAAGAAGTGCTTTTAAAAACAAACTCCATCTTTCAAAGAAAAAAAAAAAAAAGAGTAAAAAACCCTGGAAATCTTTCCCGAGATTTTGAATAATTTATAAATGTCTTTAGCATTTTTCTCTTCCTTAGAAAATTCCTTAAGAAATTAGAGAATCACTGTTGTGGGCGGGAGCTTTCATCACCATACTGAGTGAGCAACAATTCTGATGTGAATCTTCTGCCTTTGGATCCCGGTAAGGGCTGTGCGTGTCATCACAAGGGCTGCATTTGCACAATGCCTTAAGATACTGTTGCTGATGCTGGTGGAAAGCATAAAGTAGTCCCCTGAAGGCACTACACCCTGTTGTTCCACACTTCTTCTTTCCAGTCTTTATCAAGTGGTGATAACAGGAAATGTTTTTTTTTTAGCTAAAATTTTTGGTTCTAATTCTCTTATGATTTATACAGGGTGTAAGTGAAAAGCATATCCATCAACACCCACAGATTTACAAGACCTTAGAATTAATAGGCTGAGGGAATATAAGCCTTCTGGATTTAATTTGTGTAATCTCTATTTTACAAAACTCATTTAAAAAAATTATTCTCTCTGGAGAAAAGAGATTAACAGTTTGACACCAAAATTTGACATACTCATACCTTATGGGAAGAAAATGTGCAGAATAAGGATGGATCGTCTTGACCTTTCACCCAGTAAGAGAAACACACTAGTTTCATGCAGTTTTGGATGTATGGGCATCTCTCTTTTGCTCCTGTTGTCTTCACAGTTTCCTCTGTCATCTCCTGCAGGAAACACCACAAAACCCTACATGCTCTGCAAGAAATAAGACTTAAAGACATTTCCTATTCACCTTCATGTTACCCTTTCCTCTGGTCCCAAACACCAGCATCTCTTCAGCTCTTTTCTACTGGGCTGCTGTGATTCAACTTATAGATGAGTGTGTTCCAGGTATACAATACCTGTATACAGGACAAGATCCCCCACTTACGCGGGAGAAAGCCTGGAAGAGAGAATGAAAAGAGTCTCTGAGTTTTCTTGTGCAGTGGTTTTCCTGAGTAGTCTTTCTGATGAGAGCTGATAGGGAGACCGAGGAATTTGTAGGCTGCAACCATCTCCCTCTTTTGCAACCTAAAAGGCTCACTAGGGTGTGGAAAATTCTTCCTAACTGAGCCAAGCATCATCTTCCACGGATAGCTCTTGTTTCTGGTGCCTGTTTTCACTGAACAGCATGGCTCTGAACATACCATCACTTCCCTTGCAGCACTGCTCTGTATTACATTTACAATACTTTTTTCCTTCCTACTTTATCATGCTCATCCCGTCACTCGTAGATAAGTAATTCCACTCCCCACTGGGTGTTAATCCCTTGCAAGTATTTATGCACACCTCTCCTCATACCATCACTCAGCCAGTCCCTTCAAGCATTCCTTTGAAACCCATCACATCTCTGGTACCCTTCTTTTCCACGGCCACTCAATACCCTTCTGATAGCAGCCTCCACTATTGACAACCAGACACATTTCTCCTGAAACCACAGTCCTCCTTAGAGGCCTATCCCGTCTCTGTCCTTTTGCCACAGGGAACATCTGTTGCGACAGTGATGGTGGCATCCCTTCATGACCCGAACCTTTTGGTCCAGGTAGCCCTGAACCACATGGCTGGTGGTTTCAAGTCCTCTGATATCCAGTCACTTTCTGTAATCCCACAGTCTCCCCCAGTGCTCCTGTCTGTGAAGTGACTTCCTCCCTGCCTGTCTCTCTGTGTGTTGCAGGCTGTTTCTCTCCACCATGCACTAATTTATAATGAGGGAGAGTAAGTTGCTCATTGTTCTGCTCTATATAATTATACACTTGGAGCTTTAATTAGAATGCCACTAAAATCAGAGAAGACAAAATGATCCAGATCTAAGACGTTACTTAATCACCTAAGTGCATTTTCAAATTAAGACAAAGCTCTTTGGTAGCAGAGCCACTTAAAGCAATCCACATTGGTAACATTATTTACTAAGGAGCCACGCACACGCCACCACCTGCATCCATCAAAACTAAGGGTGCTCTAAATTATCCAACGCCAAAATTAATGCAAACAACCGGCAAAAGGATAAAGAACAAAGAAAATAACATACCAGTCTTGGGGCCTTTCTCTCTAATCTTTTGAAGAGCCTCAGGGTAGACGCAACAATTATTTTCTTTGTTCATCCTTCTGTACACTGTTTGCATTACAATTTGGCATAATGATTTATGAAGCCATGCATTGTGTTGGATGTGGGTGGTGGATTCATGGCTTGGAGATTGTGTTGTTGTTGTTGTATATTACTGTCTAACTCTCAGGAGACAGAGCTTACTGTGCTCCATCTGCAATTAATTTATCACTTTGCATGTGCATGTTTATATAGTGTACATATTATGTATAATGTATGCATACATACCCCTGCAGCTATTAAGCAATATAATTTTATTTTTCACTCTTTTCTGCTGTAGACAGCAAACGTCTGGCTAGCCTCCTCTGGTCTTTGATCCCCTAACACATAATAGAGTGAGTTTTGCTGTGTACGGTTGAACAAGCAGCAATGTGAATTTTCCTTTCATGTTGACTGCTCCTAAGCTATACAAATGTTACTCCAAACAGACAGAAAGATGTTGCAGGTACACAGCAAGATCTCCTGCTCATAGCTGGGGACTGGATATTGAGGCTGTCCATCCAGGTTTTCCCCTACTAAGGATTTGGTTCAGACAACTGTGACCTAGAATCTGTGATATTTCTTCTTAATAAGAGTGATAGGAGAGACAGTGAACACATTGAGTCAATAAAATTGTGCTGGAATAACTAAAAGAAGGATATGATCCTTATTAACCTCAGGCTGTACCATTGGCACATCATCCAAGGAAGCTGGAAAAGCTGCATTCTTCTAAGATTCAAGTATGCTTTGAGGTGAAAATACCATTTAGAAAACACATATATCAACAATTCATCTTGTGGCCTTCTTCCTTAATACCACAGGCTGTAGGCCAAATTCAGGCCTGGTGTCTGCTCCCTGGCTCCAATGGACTTTCATCGGAGTTGTTCGGTGCCACTTACTAGAACCAAACTCCTACAGTGAAGTAAGTGCATATCTATCAAATAAATAGTGAGTGCAGTATCGGATTATATGTAGGCAGTAAAATTATTGAGGAAATATTATGCCCTAAGTGTAACTGGACACAAATCAGAAAGAGAAAGCAATCATTAAAAGCATGAGCAATTCTCTCCCAAACTGACATGACAATTGATCTGGTAAACTGATCTTTTGACAGCACAGTACACAAGCCCTGTCACTTCACAGATTAGATATTGGCTGGCCTTTGTCACACCCTAACAGGAAATACTCAGAGCTGCACAGCAAATAGAGCAAATGGTGTTTTTTCAGTACTGGCAAGGAAATGCTGGCAAGGACAAGTTGCTTGTCCACCCTAAGTTCTTTCACTGCAACGTTTACCTCACTGTCAAACTCTACTGAGCAGGTAGACAGAAGCTTACTAAAAGCAGAGACAATCCCCTCTAGGCATCTACTAGTAGGTGATAGACACCTGGCAAACTGTGTCATGGCACTAAAGAGATACGAGAAAAAGAGCTGCTGCTTTAGCCATACCTTCATCCTCACTGTAGAGCAGATGGTTCCAACACATGAGCTGGAGCTGAAAGTACTACCATGTAAAAGCCCTTCAAGAATGGGGGTGAGCCAAGCTACTATGCTCTGTAGTCTCACAGACTAGCTTCTTTGTGGCCTCCACACTGTAAGGCCCTTTGCATTTGGCCTGGGGACAAACCTAATACTCTTACTGAAATTCAGCCTACCACAAAGCCCATCTGGCTGACAAGTGGAAGTTCCAAGTGGGTTCCTCCTTCCATCCAAAGAAATCTCCTGTTGACTTGAGATCTGGTTGGGTTTTGCTAGCCATTTGAAGAGCCTTAGCTAAGCCTTTTGCTTATAACCTGAGCTAAAGCCAGGCAAGTTTTCATGTCACTATCAAACTTGGCAGTGCTGAGGCAGACACCAGGCTGCAGACAGAGCGAGCAGTGTGCTGGGCCTGCTGGGCCTGAGGCCACGCACTCGGCAGGATCAGCTCCTGGTGGGACAGAGCAACTCCCAGAGCTTTCTGCTCACTTCTCTGGAGCACTGAACTGGGGTCAGCAGAAATTACTGAATATTTCCCCAGTGCTAGGACAATCCCCATGAGTGTAGCCCTACTGCACTACTTTGAGACAAATCACCTCATGCATACGCATTAACGGGTCTTCTGAGGAGGTAAAATTTAAACGATCTAGTCTCCAAATCAATGCTTCTCACAAGTCTCTGGCACTTAAGAGAGAACTTCTTTGCTGGTTTAACCACACTAGCACTGTCTCCTATGCTTAGTTAACTTGTTCAGCATCTACATGCAGACAACCTGCTTTAGTCACCAGCTTTACTAATTAATCGAGGTATCTGACTGAGGGTGCACCAGCCACCGAAAAATGGAACTGAAACTAGAACTGGAATAAAGACCCACTACTAGAGAAACATGTCCTTTATGTCTGTTCTTTGGTGTAGGAAAGCAAGAAACCTCAAAGACATGAGGTGTGAACATTTTGTGGGATAGTAATAAAGGAACAACATGTTTTAAACTTCAGTTTTAAGAAAATGGGGTCAAGCCTTCAATGGTGGGATCAAAGAGTCACCTGGCAGCACAATACTTCTGAGGGAAATCTATGACCATTTCTGCTGTGTTAGCAGAGTATACAATTCAGATGCAAATAAAGTTGTACCAAAGTGTGAAAAGGGAATCCTCTTATTTATGAATAACTTGATAAACACATGCCTTGCTGAAAATTTCTCTGTAATTTGATCATTATGTTCATGACTGTAATTGAAAGGCACAAAAGCATATCACGGAGGATAAATAGAGTTGTTACATGGCAGGAGTCTGATTTTGATTACATTCGTAAGGCGTAGCTGGGATAGTTTCTGCTTACATTCTAATTTATGAGGATGTGGGTCAAAGCCATTTGCTACAGCTCAGAGTAAAGCCAGGAGATACATTCTTTACCTATTATGACTAATATGGCATCTGTAGGGAGTTAAATAAAAAGTACCTCTCCTCCTTGCTTTTTTTTTAAAGCATCCTTCTACTGGAATGGGAAATAAATTCCAGGTTACAGTGCCTTTATAACATCAAAAACAACAAAGCCAGGACAACCTCAGACATGTGCCTAAAACATGGTGAGCTTCTAAAGAGCTCTGTGCTGAAGGCAGAATAAGTGGAAGAAGTCAAGGGGATATGGAAAGTACGTATGCCTGATTCTTCACTTGATTACACTCGCTGGGAAATGGAAGATGAAGTTTCATCAGTCTGAGTCACTGTTTAAAGACTAGACAATGAAATCATTTCAGTGACCAAATAATGCTCAGGAAGGCTATGATACTCTAAAACCTCAATAAGAAAGAAGAGGCACTAGGTCAGAGAGGTATTGGTCTGTAAGGTGGCATGTGGACTGGGAAATCTGCTCGCCTGGGGTCAGCTCCAAATTCTGCCGCTGACTTCTCGTGTCATCTCAAGTCCATCAAGTACACCTGCGTTTGAATAAGTGGCCATTGTTCTGCATCCAACTGTGAAACCCCAGAGCCTTATTTTTAGCAAGCCCCTATAACTACATTCAAAAAAGAAAAATTCTTCAACTGTGCAGAACCTTTGAAAACCAGATCCAAAGTAGCTTGCGTTGGTTCTTCAAAATTAGGTGTTTATTACTCACTTATGCACATCCAATATCTACTGTAAGGCTTAACAAATTGCATGCTTTAAACAACCTTGGGATGGAAGATATTCCACAGAATGAATGGCAGGTTTGTTCTTCTGCTGGAGCTTTTTTTTTTTTTTTTAATTTCTCTGGTACATAAAGACATAGTCTTAAATTATGGAGTATTAGCCATTTTGATGTTTTAAGGAGTAGTCCAAACAATTATAGGATTATAGCAACACATGATGTCCTAAGAATGTTTTAAGGAGTGTAGTGAGATTTGAAACAGAACTTGGCCTTGATGCAAAGCAAATATTGTTGAAACATCACCTCAAAACTTGAGACAGTGACCATGACTTTCTCTAACTAGTGTAAACCTGGATAAACTTCGGCTGTTTACTGTCTTGTGCTTTAGGTGAAATGTAGTCACCTGGTGCATCTCCTAACAAGAAGAGTTTACAAAGGGTCTGCTTCTAGCATTATTTAATAGCTGATTTTTACCCACCACCCATGAAGTCTTAAGGAACGTGACTATCCTGTGCAACTTGTTCACACGGTCCCCAGCATGCTGGTGTTTAGGAGCCTGTCTGTAATGGGATGTTTGTATTAAAAGAAAAGGGGTGCTTATCATGTTAAATGTTAGGTGCAGGAGCAGCCCCATTAAGCCTTATCACACCAAATAGAGAAAGAGAAGTCTTTCTGAAGACAGGCCCACCTGAGTCAGCCTTTGCTTCCTGCTGTGTGGCATTTGCTCTCACATATTAACACTGTTCTTTCTGAGACCTGTTGAATACCAGTTGCCTACCCCTGGTTGATCAGATGAGACCCTGAGCTAAGAGGTTTGCTGCCACAGAGGACATGTGAGTCCCCTGTTCTGGAGCATCTCTCACACTGCTCAAGCTGCAGATGTGCTTCCCTTTTGGATCAGACACTCCACTCTTGCTTACTACACCTTTTCTTTTCTGACACAAATTAGCTGACAACAATATCTAGCTTGTGCATTACAGCAGAAGTCTCTCTTTTGTTCTCCATGTTATTACAAATGAAGACATATCCATGGGTGGATATAAGTGGTGGAGATATTAGGTGGTGGATTTCTTTTTCTAAGAAGAAAAATTTTCAAAATCTGTGCTGCTAAACATGCTCATCACTTTCCCCATTCATAGCAGCACTGATGCTTTACTGTGCTCAGAGCCCGTAGTATTTGAGACATTTTCTGTCAAGTTCTAAAGGATTTTTGCCTCTTTGGTCCTTCTCCAAATTTTCACAGCTGTCTTCTCTTCCCTGTTCTTCTGGGATGTTTCCTCAGGGGAGTGTCTCTGAGCATTTTCATTAGCTAGGATACTGTTAGCTTTGCTTGTATATTACACATAAGTGTTTCTGATTACAGAGGTTTTTAAAATTTGCCTTGTGGCTCACACTACATGACATTATAGGAATGAACCCCAAAATGGGAGGCATGGGAGGCACAGACCTACTCTGCTCTGTTTCCAGTAGCTATCACTACTAGTCAGAGATGGACCCAGGCTTGTATCTTTGCTGTGGAACCTCCAGGAGGTTGTCAGGACCCATGCAGTCCATGCATCTGACATATTTTGCTAGGTGGGCCGTGAAAACTTTGGTGTCCCCAAACTGGGTAGAAATGCAGAGCTAAGATTCTTGCAACCCAGGTGAGGTTTATTCTTGAAAACCTCTTATTAGCAATCTTTTATGATTGTGTAACTGCAATCTGGAAGCTGACAGACAGATGTTCAGTCCTGCAGAGGATCCTAAATCGCTTCACGCTAACAGCGACAAATATGTACAGATTATCCATAGGCTGAATGTTGAGTGATTTCACCAACCCAGTGGGAAAGATTCTTCTCTTAATTACACAGGAACAAGTAGGGAATTGCTCTAGTGACGCGAATGCAGTTACTTTGGATAGACACCAATACAGGAGAGAACACAATCTGGCGCCTTGAATGCTGCCAACAAAAGCCTGGTTGTATTATCCTGTGATTTGACTGAACCGAACTGATGTCTGATCCAGCTCCCACAGAAGTCAGTGTGAGCCTTTGCACTGATTAACATGCTTTTCAGTAGACCCTCTTGGCAGACAGATCAGATTTCGGATCAAGGCCTCGGTTTCTTACTTTGATGAAAACTCACGGCCTTGATGGTGCTGACCCGACTTCTGTCTTATCTCGAGATGGGCACCACTTTGAGCAAGGGTCAGATCTGGTGACATTTTGAGGGCTGCTCAGAGCTGGGATACTCTCTGATTCTCTGTGACTTGGTACTAAACAGAGCTGTGGCGGACACAGCAACACTCCCATCTGTCAGCCCAACTTGTGTTTCAATGGAAGAGGGACTCCTGCGCAGGTGCCCTTGGGAATTTCAGGCGTTATTTAACTCCTGTTCTTATTACCTTACAATGCTCTCATCATGTTACAGCATCGGTCAGGACAAGCCCCAGACTCCAGAGATTTATCTTCTCTAAAGGAATGCTTCCAAATCTTTTGCCTAGTAAACACTGGAGCTTAGTTGGGATTTAGGAGGAGTTACTTTTCCTATTTGATTTGCAAGGTCTGTGTTTCCTTGCCTCAGCTACAAATTTCCAGAATTTGGGGTAATAAGGTTTCATTTAAGTAGTTTAAACTCCATAGGAAAAAAGTCAAACATTTAATTTTTCTTCTAGAAAATACCTCAGATGACACAATTTTGGAGCTATATGCTAGTGAGACCAGAGTGCTGAAAAATACAGTTTCTGCAGAATCCACTCAATTGCTGAGGCTTGTGCCCGGCAAAGTTTGCTTTAAATATTCACTTTCAGGTCTTCTGGGCTTTACAGTTTGTTTTCCTCTTCCATCTTAATCTGAGTTTTAGCACATTGAAAAAAAACTAGGTGTTTTTTGTTG
>VXAV01006439.1:161122-219503 GCA_013399715.1 Alectura lathami | reverse complement strand
AGAAAGAACATAAAAAGGAAAAATAAATATGTAGAAGTTAATATGTATTAAAAATCAGGAGACAAGAATAGAGACTCCCTGGATCTGCCCTTTCTGCCAGATTCCTCTGTACAGTTTGGATTGTGGAAAGACTGACGGTCTGCCTGAGTGACCACACTGAACCATATCATTCTTCATCCTTGTTGCTNCATTCCCTCTCTCTCCTCCCAAGATTCAATGTCCCAGTTTGGATAGCCTTTCAATAAATTCATGTTGCAGTTTGGAGAATGCAGTTCTCTGGTATCAAAGACAGCACATTAGGGAAATCTATCCGCTCCCTTCCCTCTTGAAAATCCAAGCCATGAGTTGTACATTTATGAAGAAAGAAGAATTAGTCCTGAATTCTCCAGGTTACTTATAGAGTTGAAAAATTACTAAATCAGAAAAATAAAAGATCTATAACAGTTGTTATAGAAGTAGAGTATGAATTATCCATAAATAATGGAGAACTAGTCCAAATCTTACCACAACTGCCATACTCTTACTAGAGATGACATGTAGTTAAAGGCACAAGCTTTTTGGCAGCCAGTTTGGTACCACATTAAGGCAAGCATATAGCGTGCAGGTCCAAAGATTATTTGGTATGATTATGCTATTAAACTGGCAGTGTTCTGCACCCTAGTTGTAATCAAAAGATGTAGCGCATGAGATTACTATAATTTTGTAGAGTAAAATCTTGGGCAAAATTGTATTTAATCTGATAGAGTCCACAACTGAAATCCTTGCGTGGTGAAATGACTCATTGACGTCACTGGAGCTCTGCCTGAATGAGAACTTCGGAATAACGCCCTAAGGGATTAGCTGTGCTCTTCTCTACTTATTCATTAAGTAAATCCTATGCAGCTTCCAATGAATGCAAAATGGTATAAATGGAAAGATGAGTCCTGCATGAAGCAAAAAAGAGTTTACTGGATTTACTGCAGACACCTCCATTTAAGCTACTTTTTACATGTTTTTTTTTCTTCAAAAGAGCTTTTTCCATAGAAGAAAAAAAAAAATCTGTAATTTGGTTATGATAACCAGTACGACAGAAAATCTCTCAAAGATTGTGGTTTTCAGTCTATTTGATGTGGAGACCCCTAGAAAATCTCCAATGGAAGCACCCACCTCCTTCTAGGGAATTTAGGCAGCCTGCCAGTAGAAAGAGTTTTTTTCATCATTTTTTGAGGACCATGTGAAAGTAGCCCACCCACAGACCCTTGATTTACACAGACACAGAATGTTAAAGACTGTTAAAATCAGTTCTCTGAGAGGTTGGCTTTTACCAGAGGCGACAACTGCTGCTACTTGGGTTAGTCTCCCTAAGCACAGAAATAAACATTTGAGTGGGGAGCACTGAGACCCAGTGCAACCACTGGCCCAGGCACAGGCCTTTCAGCACTTGCTGTGCATCGTTCTTGCTCAATAAGGACATAGAAATTGTCCTGCTGGACCAGGATTCTGCCCTGACGCCTGTCCTTTCTGCCTGGTTGCTCCCTGAGTGAACAACGATATGGACAGCAGGAGGATAACCTCATGCTGCTGGGAATGAGATCTATCCTGCTTTCCCCCTTAGCACCATGAATAACCTAAAATCCCTCTGGGCTGGTAGAAGGAAATGCTAGCTACTTTAGTGTTCATCCTAACAGGCACCAGCACCACTGCCTCCTCCATGCCCTGACCGCAGTGTGTCATCCTACATTGACACCACTTTTCTTTGCCCTGTGGTGAACACCAAAATGCCATGTTACACCAGAAGGACAGGATGATGCCGGTATTTCTTCCATATAGTACTAAACCCACTGCCCCTGCTCTTCAGTGCAGCATACCTTCCCTCTTCACAGCAGGTCAATGTTGAGGTTCTGATGAATGCTTCACTCGTGCCTTCAAAGCAGAGGAGCCTCTCCAACCCCACTGACCAGCCAGTACTGCTGCAGCATGGGTGCGAGACCTCTCAAACAGAACCATCAGTGGCAGACCAACCCAAAACATCTTCCCATTGAGTTACAAAGCATTTCTTTCATATTCTTCCCTGATATGAGAGCTCTCTGTTTGGAAGGCAGAAGACAGCTAACCTTGCGATGTCCCAGGCAGCACAGATACCCTGTTGGCTGTGTCATAAAAACCAGCAACAATTTTTCAATGTTAAATAAACATTTATGCAAAGGTTCAGCATGACTGCTCAGTGCTTAAGTAAATCAATCACTGTAGGTTAACCTTTGCTCACTACACTATTTTTCCTTTCCAAAAGCACTGTAACCATCAGATCTCAGTGTAACATGGTTTTTGAACATGCCACTGCCAGGAGAAATACTTAGCAGAGAAATCTGGCACACCAAATACTTTTCCACTGAATGCTCTCTGGAGCTCTAGAGGTTTATGGGTTGCTGTGCTGTATCTTAAGGACATTAAAGATATAGTTTCAACTACAATCCATCTGGAAAAATACCACGCATGTGAAACTATTGAAACTATTCTAAACCAAGTTTAGAAGAAATTAATGTTCCCTGTGCAGTGCACAGTATCAGTGCAGTTCAATTACACAGTTACAAGCATGCTTTCCTTCTAAACTGGCTCAGTGGAACAGATCCTAACATGCCATACCAAGGTGTTTACGTTACAAAGGGTTATTGTGCTGTGGTTTATCCAAAGGAGATGAGAATGAGAAGATAGAAGAAAATATTTGCAAGGAATTTAGGCTGCAGCAAACAACAGCTGCTTTCTGCCCTGACAAAGCAAATATTTTTGTACCTGCAGAGCTCCAATTAACTAGGGTAAGCACACAAGTTACCCAGCTTATCTGAATACAAAAATAGAAATCTGAGAAGAGCAAGGTGTCTTGCCCACTGCAAGGCAACGTTTTTTGTTTAATTTTATTTCCTCTGCTGATTAGTACAGATGGACACTTTACTGTGTCTGCACTTCTGAAATGGGTGACAGTACTGCATGAAGTCAACACAAGGGAAACACATGGACTGAGAACAGAACAGAAATGCTTTCAGTGGTGGGAGGCTATTTTTAGTGGGGTAGATGACAGGTTGGAGGTGGACAAGGTGGGAACCTTTTCACCACACATGGCTGAGCCAGCTAATGCATGTTCCAGAGGGACTCTTTAAGGATCTTCCCACTTCCCTGGAGTGGATTTCACCCATATTCCCTGGGATATCCACAGCCCAGTGACCATCACTGTGCACCTGAGGCCACGCTGGATAACAGCTGAGCTCTGCCACAGCCCTTTCCCTCTTCTCCACATCTAGCAGCTTCTACCAGCTCATGCTTCTTCAAAACCGCTATGGCTGTGGTAGCCTTCTGCTTAAAGAGCTAAGTGATTTCCTCCATTCTTTGAGGTAAACCACTAACCCAAGTCGATTGTGTGCAGTGTTACTGGTTTGAGCCTCACCCTAGAAAAGTTTCATCTGGCAGTCCGAGCGGTGTTCATACACACTATCCTTTCCACCAGTCCCAGCAAAATGGGTGGTGGTGGGTGACATGGGGGCTCCTGGCATCACTCCGTGTGGATATATCACTGTCTGCAGGCGGGGGCACACACACATCCCCATCAATGAGTCCCCTGCTTGGACAAATCCAACAGTGATTTTCCTTTGGAAATAGCCACTGTGGAAAAGGAATTGGCCTTAAAGACACTACTGGGCTTCAAGTAAGAAAGCATGATTTGGATTCATCCTTTTGAAAGGAAAATTGCAAACAAATGGTTGTTGTTTCCAGCCACACTGCAAAGTCCTGTTTGAAGTAATTTGCCCCTGAGGCAGAACACACAAAAGATACACCCCTGTTCCAACCAGCTGCAGCTTGCAGGGGAAAACAGTCTGGCAGCACTGGATGCCTGCTGCAGAGTGACTCACTAACAATGTTTATTCTTCATTATGAGGCAGGCTTGGTTCGTTAATTGCCCAACTGTTATGTCACTAATTAGAGAGCCCTAAATGCCTGGGACAGGAGACGTTCACAACAGCTTGTGTGGTGGAGGGGGCGACAAACAGGTCAGAGACTAGATGCGACCAGGCCTTAGAAAGGCGGGAAGGTTGGAAGAACTGGGAACTAAAATTTCTTGTCTGGGGCTCTCTTCCAGCTGCAACAGAAAGAAAAACATTTTTCTTGCTAGGCTGTGGGCTGCAGAGGCAATGTTTGGCCATAGCGCTCTTCCTCTGTGCTTGTTGATAATATAGGGATGGAAAAGAGGTAGACAAAAAACTGCATCATGTTAAAGCCATTGCACAGAGAGCAGCAAGCAGAACTGATGTCTTACCTGGGCTGCGCGACAGTGCTATATGCTGGATGAGTAGGGCATGGCACAAGAGCCAGTTGTCTGGAGAAAAAGCTGCCCTGTGACTTTACAGCACTTTAATTCATCTACTGTGAATGCGTGTGCTCTTCACCCTCTGTCAACATGAGGTTTGACAGCATGCTCTCAGGCAAAGACAGCTAAGTATCTAACACATTTTAGGTTCTTTGCTTCTTGCTCATTCCAAAATGAGGGCAGACATTAATTACCGTAATAAAATGGCCAAGAAGCACACCACAGCTGTCCATAGCATCTACAAGTAGCTAAGTTGCTACTGGGATAATCTAAACTGCTTGCACCAAAACACCCATGGAAAGAAGGCAATCCATCTTGGAAACAAACTGCTTGAAAGTAAGAACAAGAGGAAGTTGAAAGAGCAGGCATCAAAATGTCGCTCCTTCATGTTTGCAATTAGCAACCAAACATATGGGGGAGTGGGAGGACTCGCTGTTTGCTCAGAGTGGAGCATCTGTTACACAAGCAATGCAGCAGTGCCAGGCCTCCCAGATCCAAGGCAAACAAACCTTATTGGGAAGCAGACACACAGCCACGTGTCTCACTTGCATGCCCCATCCTCAGCATTGCACAGAGCCATGGCACTTGCAAGGGGCTGATGACATACTGCTAGCTGGAAGTGGGACTTGTCATGATTAGTGTTTGGCAAGACGGTCAGTCATCTCAGATGCCAGCCTGTCTCCTGTCTGTCTCTTTCGATCCAGGCGTTTGATATTGATATTCGTCACCAAAGCACTGGGGCATCCTTGGAAGTGAAAACTATTCCATCAGCAGGAGCTGGTTAATGTTTAAGCCCCTGGTTTTGCTTTCTCCTTTCTCAGTGCATCACTCTGCTTCACATGTTTTGCAGTGGAGCCAGCTGTGCCTCCCTTTCATTGAGTCCTTGGCTCTTGGCATTTACTGGAAACAGTTTCCAGCTGTGAGATGAAAGGTAAAAGATTCGAAATTATATAGTGGACAGTAGACCTTTGAAAGAGTTTATTCACAGGAAATCTGACATACTCCCTGCTAAATACCACAGGCTATAAGAAAATCTTTGAGCACAGCAACCCACTGACTATTTGGAAAATGTCATGAAGGGCCATCCAGGGATCTGAAATCTTCTGGCTGTGTTACCTGGCAGCGGGAAAAAGCCAATTTTGACTAGAAGGTCCCAGAGCTTTTTGACTTATCAAGCTCCGCACATGCAGCCCTGGGACCCAGCATGTGAAGCCCTGGGCAGTAGCCATTGCCCAGTCCTTCTGGCAACCTTCCTGGAAGCTAGCAGCCTGGCACAGCCACTTACCAAGCCATGTGGCAGCTGTATAGGGTCACCCTGCTTAGACACCCATGCCTTTTCATCCATGCATTGTTTTTTCACAAGTGCTTCACTGAGAATTGCAAATTCATTCCACTTCTACCAAGAAAACACTTCTTTCCCCCACTCTCCACCCCTTTTGATGTTTTTCCCTCTCTGTGGTTTCTATTGCTTCAGCTGCTTAGATCAAGCACGGCAATGTTTTCACCACAGCTAAATAAAACACACCCCACCCACTCGTTGCCACAACTTGTCTTTAAATTAGCTGGAGCAAAAAAAAAAACATTCCAACAGGTAAAACATTAATTTACTGTGGGCTCAAATGCGCCTTGGAGCTGTGCAATGCTCTATGAAGTTATGCAGGACAGAGTCGGTATTGTCTGCACCTGAATTCATTAGACTTTAATATAAAAGGTTGGAGGTGGGCCTGGCGGAAGTCACAGCTCCAGGTTCTGCCTCCTGTTGTGACTGCACCTTTCTGTCCTGGTCTCACCACTGAGTCTTTCAAGGGTCTGTGGTGCTTCGGATCCTGAATGCTTAAAATCCAAACTCAAATTTGCCTGAAGTTACTGGTATTTAAGTTCACTGGCCAAATGGTAAAAAAGCTCAGAGGTGCTATTTCTGCTGCTCGGTCCAGAGCTCAGCATCTGGTTCAGAGATCCGTCTGTGTCACTTTGCTTTTTCTGTGAGAGCCTCAAACCCACTTGCTCCAGGAGGCATGCTAGTCCTTCTCTGCTATGCTCAGTCTGGCTCAAGGCATCCTCACTTCTATCAGGATGTAAAACATCAACCAGAAGAGCTATGGAAAGACTAAGAGGAGGCACGACATGTGACCTGTTCAACGCCACCTCCAAGAAGCAAACATTTGGCAGCATAACCTGACCATTCAGCTCTGGAATCTAAACTGACAACATGAGTTGATGTTACAGAAGAGAAAACCAAAACCATGTTTTCCCAGGTTGCAGAGATTACTCCAGTGGGAGGAGATCCCATTTCCACAGTGACAGCTGCCCACCTCCTCCCCATGGCACCTCTCACTTGCAGTTCACCAGCCGGGACTTGAGTGAGGGGACGGCTCAACATGGTAAGGCCTCCCAAAACTTGCAAGAACAGGGACCTGCAGGTCAGCCCCTGCCCAGACCATCATGCTTGGAGGGAAAGCCACAGAGCACCAGCATGTGCAAAACTGCAAACTTGGGAGGTCCTGCACAGCACTTATGCCCCCCTTGTGCTGGTTTTGGCTACAGTAGAGTTAATTTTCTTCCTAGTAGCTGGTATGGTGCTGTGTTTTGGATTTAGGATGAGAATAATGTTGGTAGCATAACAATGTTTTAGTGCCTTGCACAGAGCCCAAGACTTTTTGCTTCTCATGCTGCCCTGTCAGGGGAGCTTGGGGTGCACAGGGAGCTGGGAGGGAACAGCAATAGGACAGCTGACCCCAGCTGGCCAAAGGGATGTCCCATACCGTAGGGCATCACGCAGAACAATAAAACTGGGTGGAGCTGGGGGGAGCTGCTGCTGCTCAATGACTGGCTGGGCATCAGTCGGAGGGTGGTGAGCACTTGCATTGTGCGCCACTCATTTTATATATTCTTTTCATTATTCATTCATTCATATTCTTATCATTATTATTATTATTATTATTATCCCTTCCTTTTCTGTTCTATTAAACTGTTTTTATCCAACTCATGAGTTTTACCTTTTTTCCAGTTCTCTCTCCAATCCCACTGGGGATGCTGAGCTGCCTGCTGGGTTAGAGCACAGCACCTCCTGTGACGGGTCTGGCATGGCAGGTGGGGCTTTGCTCATGCTGTTGCTTTTCTGAGATTCAAAGTGAGACTCAGGGCAAGCAAGATCAAATATAAATATATTCTGAGGAAGTTAGCGAGAGTCTATCTGATTTCAAATTTGGAAGGCTTGTCAACTACTGATGTAGTTTTTTTCAGGAATGTTTTTTTCAGGAATGCTTTTTTCAGGAATGTTTGCACTGCTCCTGGTAATCATATTCTTACAGAGCTAAGTGCAACATGACAGGTTCGCTGATGCTTTCCTCAATAAAGTGACTGTTCTGACACTGGACTTTTACATTCTGCTCACTAGCATTACAAAGAGACAGATAAGATTAGGGCTTCAAGACACTTGGCAGTGAAGAGGAAATGAAATAAATGCCAGTTGTGCCTCAGTTCCTCTTCAGAGAAGAATAAGAAACAACCACGAAGAGACATGGTGGCTTGCTCAAAACTACAGGAGCAGTCAGTAACAGATGATGAACTAAGCCAACTTTCTTGTCTGTCATCCAAAAGCCTTTCCATGGCTCTCCACTGACAGTATTACCTTTTGTTTGCATAACTGATGGGTTAAAAGGTATGCAAAGTGGATCTTGATTATGTATGTGAAAAAATACAAAAGAGGTGAGATATGACTGACAAATGGAAATGGAAATGGCAATCAAAACAGAGTGCAAGGTTCAAGCCATCACAGTAGGATTCAGTACATAAGTGATTGGCTCCAGAAATGGAACATAAGAAATTCTAGAAGGTTGAAAAGGAGAAGTGCGAACCCCTCTTCATGACTTTCTCCCCTAAAACTGGCAGAATATTTGATGCAGGTAGGTCAGTACAAATGAGTCCCAACAAAAATGAATTGTTTCTTCATGCAGCTTATTATTAAGCTCTTCTGAGAAATTAAGTGGTTAATGGAATCAGCCATTGAATCCAATGTTGCATCTGAACTAAAAGAAGAAATGCATTATTTAATTTCAACTGTAGTAATTTTTGCTGCTGAGGTGATAACCAGGACCAGTCAAATGTAATGATGCAGGATAGAGGAGGATATATGTTGGTAACTCAGCGCTGGGAAACTGCCGCAGTCCTTCATGTCCTCTCTGTCCATTTGGTTGGGCAGAGGGAGTCTGCTTTTCTAATTCATGACGAGCTGCTCTAATCTTATCCTAAATTTCATTAGTAGGAGTGGGGGAAATGCAGGTGGTAGACTGAACTGCCAACGCACAGGTAGGACATGCTCAGAGAGCTCCTCCTTTCCACACCAACTTGTTTTTCTTTGATGTCACATGCCACTAACCCTGCTATATTTGGGCTTAAGAAGCAATATTATCATTACTGCTTGAAGCTTCAACCAGGTCTGCATCCAAGATAAATAAAAGTAAAGATAAATCTCTCTTTCCATTCATGTATTAAGGCATTAGGGAGGACCAATGCACGAGCAAGCAACTGGAACAAATCTGATCTGCTGTAAAAGGATTTTGCTTATGTGATAAAACCAACATACATTTGAAGAAACTTGCAAATAATTTTGCATAGTGCTTACTATATGGTTAACACCACACAGATCTTTCCTGTCTGGATTATAGGTTGGTGCTCACTCCTTCAGATCTCAAGTACAAACGAGTGGCAGCCTGCAGTTTTAAGTATTAAATATTAGGTCTGGAGGGCAGCTATTTCAGCACAACAGATGCCTTTCGCCTGTGAAACTCCCACACATAGGAGATGCTGGGTTCATGTATGCTTAACTGCTCCATCCTTCAGCACTTCCTTTCCCTAGAGTGAAGGAAAATTAAGGAGGGCTTGACTTCCAGCATGGATGCAAATGCTGTTTTGAATTACAAAGAGGAAAACGAAGGACTCTCCCTGGGTTGCCTGACATGCTACAAATTCCTTACTTGTAGACATAGTCTTGGGTCTTCCTCCAGGGAATCAGAAGACCAAAGGGTTCAAAACGCTCTAGTAACACAAAGAGCTCAGTTTAACTCCAAAACCTTGAGAAACCTTCCCTCTCATCTCACTCTCACAAAAAAAAAAAAAAAAACCCCCCCCCCCAAAAAAAAAAAAAAAAAAAGCCACCACAACCCAACCCAAAACTTCAGTAGAAAACAGTTTCCAGAACTTTTCTGCTGTAGTACACTTCTCAGTGTAGCAGAGCTCTTTCTGGCAGTAGCTTTTTTAAAGAAGGAAAGCAGAAAGCATGGAGGAGTTACAACACATGTGAGCTCAAAGCTGCTAGGAAGGTAGAAACAGTTAAGCAAGGACTGGTTTCTCTCTGCACTAGCATTTCCAGGTAATTTCTCCCTGAGTTGGTCCCATTGCTGCACACAGAGATTAGGTTGGTTGTGTGGCTTGTCTGATCCCAATAACTTCCTTCTTTACTTGTTTGCCAAACTAGACTTGAAAAGATTAGAGAAATACCTCAGCTTTGACATGGTCTATGTGTGAGAGGAAAGATATTATCAGCCTAATCCTTGTATTGTTGAAGTATAGGGGGGCACATGGAGGAGGGATTGTACATCATAGTTTAATATAAGATGGCTAAGAAATAGTAGCAAATCCCAAAAAGACAGAGAAAAATGCCAGGGCCCAATAATATTTCCAAACTGGTAGTTAAAGGTCAAGAAATACAGAATCAAAGGGAGTTGGAACTGCCCTGCCCAGCAACCAGGAATATAAGCCTGACCAGTATTACAAAAATAGCATGTTCTTATAGAATGAAAAATCTGTGCTAAGCCACAAAACTCCACAGTATCATCTGGTGCTTCTATTAAAGCATCATCCTTCTCTGCCAGACACATTCCTGCTACTGTCCTTCCAAATAGAAAAAGAAGGGGAGAAGACTGCTCAAACATGATGAAATAAACTCATCACAAAAATCTATAGCAAGTACAGATAAAGATGTGGAAAGAGATTCTTCTTCCAGATGACTGACACCTGTCAGTATCCTAAAAGTTACCACTTCTGAAAGATATCATCTTCTAGGACTCAGGGTGAATTCATTTTATAGCATAAATTAAAAAGAAAAGGAAAATACATGGGTATTTGTGGACTGGAGTGTGCCTTGTTCTGGTGGAGAGAAGAGGGCTGTTTACCACAGCCTCTTGATTTGAGAGATTAAATAGTCCATCAGCTTGTTACTTATAACACACAGAAAGTCTGGTTTTGTAGAAAGGACTTCAACCTTTACAGTTGACTTCCTGGAACCTCCATATCTACTCTGGTGATACCTGGATTAAAACATGAGGCCAGAAATGCCACGTGGAGCAAACCCTTATAACTCTTGTACACTGTGCAGACCAGTGCAGGGGCTGTGGTCAGAACTTCGTGCTTAAATTGGTCCACAACAAAGCAGAACAGCCAGAGAGTGACATCCAGGCAAGCAATTCCAGCAAAAATCAACAGAGATGTTAGCCATGATCACTGAGGCACAATGATCACGTACTGAGTGCTCAGAAGTCCCTCAGGCGGTCACAGAAGTGCCATTGGCCTATTCTTCCTGCTGTTGATGGAACTGTGCATTTGCCTTCCTCCTCCATAACATCTTGTCTTCCTGCTGCATATCAGGCGTAAAGAACATTCTGCCATGTCTTGACTCTTAGAAAAAGAGCTGGGCTCAACAGCTGAGTGCACACCTAAGCCCTACTTTAAATGTTCTAGCTGAGAACCTGCATTCTGCTTTCAAGAAACAATTCGGCATTGTAAACATTGAAACATTTCTTTGTTAGTCCCCTAGAGGCCACCACCACCGCAAACACAATGATAAGAACTGGAACCTCCCTTTTCCTGGGGAAGGCAGCTCCCCACTGCTGTCCCCTCGAGCCCTTGAGCTCCCATGCTGCCAGGCCATGGAGGGGTTAAGTGCTGAGGCCACTTCACTCACCTCTGCATAAGCAGCCAGCAGGAGCTGGAGCTGCTGGTTGGCTTGGAAGAGCCAAGCTGTCCTTTCAGCCCCTGGCAGGACCTCCAGGGCCCTGAGGCTGCAAGCTGCAGACAGAGATACTCATGTTTCTTGGGTATCTTTGGGTTGAGAAGACTTCTGACAACAACCCAGTTCCTTCAACATTACATTGTGTCTATCTGAGTGGGTTGCTGTTTGAAGTGTAAACGTTGTGTATTGTAAACCAAAATATTTTTACATGTTCCTGCTGTCTCTATCCATTTCTCCTCTGCATCCCCTGGCTTCTGGCCCTGACTAGATTCTTTCCCCTTTAGACTTCAGCCACCAGCCTTATGCATCAGTTTGATAGAAAACGTGTATTCTTAAAAGCTATAGAACATAGCTGGGTTGCCCGAAGAGACCATGATTTACCGAAATTTTGGATTTAGAAATCATTTTTACAGCTTCAATTTTTTTAATTTTTTTTTTGTATGCTACCTATTTTTATAAAATATATAACAGGTGTTTAAGAAGATGCAATGAATCAACAAAACCATTTTACATAAATGACTCAACATTTGGGAAGTCAACAGAAAAACTGAGCTCAGTGCTGATTTTTGTGGCAACTCAGTGGCTGCCTTTTTCTCACCCATTTTCATCCTCTCCCTGCACACTTCCTTGCCATGTCCCTTCTAAAGCTCTTGAAACTGTGCTGTTGATGCTGTGTTTGCTCACTGACCTCAAACCCTCTAAGCATCTCTAGTGTTCTGTGAAGGGCTCTGTTAAAAGCTTTTTAAAAGTATGGCTAGATTAGATCTACCACTTTATTCTTGTTAGCTCTCTGGCCGTGCAATATCAGCATCCAAACTCAGTTAGATGGAATCATGGCATAAAGAAAAACACAAGTAAAATTAATGACCGGACAATGGTCTACCTAAAGGAATATATTTATTCTTTATGTCTTTCATGGTAAACTGTAATATAAGCTTTTATTTTTTTGTGATAAGATCATTTGACTGTTCAAACATACCGAAATTAGACCTCACAGAGAGGGGTACTCAGACTCCTGACTTGGCGTGACCTGTGAATACATTCTTTTCCTAGTCCTAAAGCTACTGTAGTGCTTCTAACACGCTTTTCATTACAGCTTTTTTCAAGTGCATTTGTGTGTGGAACAGAAAAGGAAGGAACAAAAGAAGAAGCTAATGATACTGCAAGAGAGAGAGAGAGAGAGAGAAAAGATAATCATCCCTATTATTACAGCTTATGCAATTTCCAGATGTCTGTTAATGAAAAAAACATAGAAGAGATGAAATTAAGAGGAGAGCTTAAATAAAAATAATCCAAAATGAAGTTCACATTTGTCTAAAGGTTTGCTGCAGCTCAGAAACCCTCTGTATGAACCTGGACTGATTTATGATTTCTCATCAAAACCACCCCAGCCAGGGGACTTTGCATGGTTAGGCTGTGAGACCAGATGATTCTTGCCACTTCCAGGGTTTATTCAATTCCCAGAACACAAAAGAAAAGCCAGGGGGTGCAAGCCTGCATGAACCAACATAAAAGGGAAAACAGCAAAACTCTGAAAAGCACAAGGGCTAAGTTTTACATAGCTCCATTTGTGAGCTGGGAATTTCCACATATTCTTTCCACACTAGTGATTCCTTTGAAATTGCACCCTCTTCCCCTTCCAGACCAGAGAGCCTAAAGTTACGTGCGTCTTGGCTCTTCTGTAACCACATAGCTTGGCCCTCAATCCCCATTGGCAATGCTACATTAAAGTTCCCAGGAATCCTTAGCCAGGCCCAGACACAGGACAGAGGAAGAGATTGAGGAGTCGGCTCATGCTCCAGGTCATGTAAGGCAGCAGTGATCGTACAGCTGCACAGCTCCCACCGCTCTACATGTCTGCCTTGGCTTCTGCTAGGCTATTTTTAAATCACAGTATGCCATTTCCTCATGCTTTTCATTCTTTTATCTAGATATTGCTTAGAAATGTTATTCTCATTTATTTAAATGGCTGGAATACCGAGCAGTCGTGATTTCATTTCCAATATATGTTGACTGCAAACTACTTTTTCTCCATCATGCTTACCCATTTCAACATACAGAATTTACACTTCCGCTATGATCTACACGCTGTCCTCTGTCACTGGTTCAACTGATTCTCGGTTCACTGGAACAGAGTCCTGGCAGTGCGAGAGTGTCCTGAGAATCCCACAGATGCTGTTTCATGGCATTATTTGGCATCCATTTCCCTCATTGTAATTGCTCATTACGGCCTCATATCTACACAGTCACCCAAATGGAAGTCCTACTTCCATGCATTTCTCTGACATGGTTCCTAAGTCTGTTTCTGTCCTCTGTAGAACAGGCCTGGAGTTTCTACTCAGAAAAGTTTTGATATTTTCCATTTTGGTATCAAAATGACTGATGACGACACTGAGGAATCCACAAGTACATCTCTGCAACTAAAGCCTCTAAATATCTCTGAAAAATGGTGCTCTCTTTGCAACTGCAGTCTTTCCTCCTTGGTACTTGGATATGAATGACTCATCATGCAGGGATCTCTGGGAAATAATACAAAGATCACTGTTCCTAATAGTTTGCAAAGTGACAAACAGAATGTACTTCTAAGGGGGGTGTAAATGGCCAGGAGAAAGAAGAATCCTCGAGTGATTGTAACAGCTGGGACCAGAGCCTTGAAACTCCTGCTGCTGGTGCCATTGCAGCTGCTGGTTTCCAAACTGCGGAGGTTTGGGGAAGCTCTCTCCTAGGCAATGTGCGAGTTTGTCTAGTGCTGCTGACCACGTGCAAACACATCCTGCTGTGATTCGGATTTCTCTCATCTGCCGGTATTTCAGATTAGCAGATACATTATCAATGAACAAGTGGGTCTGTGCCCTGAAAGTGCAGAATTAGCACAGCAATTCTCGCAACAGTCAGGAGCTCCCAAGCCAAGTCTGAGGTCAGGATTTTTTCTTAAAAAGAAAAAACCATGAAGAAAAATCAAAGCCAATTACAGAGCCTGGCTCTGGGTGATTGATGCACCCAGCCATGCTCCTTGGAAGACACTCAACCCGCACGAGGCATGTGCCATCGGAAGAGCACAAGCTGCAGGGAGTCCCGACAGGGCAATCATAAATCACTTCTCACTCCTGGGTGACTCTGAGGTGGTTCATATTAAGCAGCAGGCCAACATTACAGAAGTTTTATGATATTTTAATAAATTAGAGATCTGTTGAAAAGGCTGAGAAGGGAAAGAATGTTCTATGCTTAATTTTTGCAGTCAAACTAGTGAGTGGTTCCTGTGTTGGTCTTGGGTTCCTCGGGCATGCCAATTAGGTATAAGATGTTCTCTTAATCTCTCATTGCTCTAGGGTTTCTTCTAGACTGCCAAAGGAGGCAGAAAAAGTAGCACACAATGGGACAAAACCTCCAAATTCTCACCTCCTTGACAATGACTACATGCTGAACAAGTTGGCGCTTTCTAAAGACAAACCAGACCCTGGGACTGTTGGAAGAAGTCAACAATTTCAATACCTCAGACTGCTTTCTGACACTCTCTGCTGGCCTCTGTGCAGCTGCCAAACCTGCAGATTTCCTGGCTTGGATCTGACAAAGGACATCTTTTTCCAACACATGAATTACTTCAGATTGTGCAACGTTGTCAGGAGATTTAGAAATTTAAAGCTAAATCTGAAATTAAATGCATCTTACTGCATACTTTCCCAGCTTGTGGGAGCAAGTTTGTTTAACCCAGGTTTACTTCACTTTCTGTGGGGTCTGGGCTGGAAGGAAAAAAACAGAGATAGTTTATGGAAGCTGGCAGGGTAACAGAGAAAGGGAATCCTACACAGCGTTTTGTCTTTTACTTTTGTATGAATTCAAGTGCTTTCAATACAAGTTCACCCCAATCTTCAAGCTGCCATTTGAGAAGGGAGAAGAAAGAATGCCATAGTAAATGCGCTGGTTAATTCTCTCAAATTGGTCTTTGAATTAGGAAGATCTGCTGACATCTTCCTCTCAGCATTTCTGAATCTTTCAGAGCCCGGAGAGAAGCGCTTGAAGAGATTTCAGCATGTGACATTGGGTCTGTTACCCAGTGCTGTAACCAGTGAAGCCCAACACCATCCACCCTGTGGAAATGGCTTTTAGACCTACAGTGGCTCAAGGCATCACAGCGAAACGTGCATCCTAGCTCTCATTTTGGAGAGCTCTCCTTTTGGAGTTTGTGGTCTCCTAGATGACCACAACAGCAGGCAATCACTGGCTGTAACTTCAGCACCTTTGGTCATGCATATAGATCAGCTACAATATAAAGTTTTTTGAACTAAGCATTCTAATGTTATTTTAACAGCACTGGTAATTTCCATTAGGGTCTGTATACTTGTTGGCCAGCTCAGTTCACTCAGCTATCTACACTAAATTAACTCCTTGAGACCCAATGCAGACTGGGTTCCCAAGATGTGCATGAGAATACAGCGACTGCCAGATCAGCGGTTTCCTGAGTCCTGCCTTTTCCCTCCAGCCAGGGTCTGTATCAGATGCTGATGAGGAAGGCACAAACCTCTCCTGGAAGGCAGCTGTGCAGTAACCTGTTCTCTGTGTTAAAATCTTGTCCCTATTTCAAGATAGTTAGAGTCTGATGCAAGTCCTAAAGAAGGAGACACCAGATTTTTTTCGGTTCATGGAACCACTTCGTCTTTTGGCAGTTTGGGTTGAAAACTCTTTACTGGGCCATGGAATTACACTGTATTGGCTGATCAACGTGATACAAAGAAAAGACTTGTGAGAAACAGTGACCTGAGGTCTGTCCTTCACACAATATGCATGCTGATGAGTCTGATCTGCCATAATCAATTTATGCACACATTCTCCACATCTTGTGAAATTTCTGGTCTTAGTGACTTTCTGGGGTTTTCCATTTTTAACCAGTTGAGGCAGATGCTGGCTCACAACCTCACTTGGCTAGGATGACAAGTGTAGGTTTAGGTTACGTGCTGTGTAACATTCACATGACACATCTCTGCAGCACCTCATGACAGGGTTTGTGTATCCCACAAAACCCTGAGCTGCCACCTTCACAAAGCTGTCAACAGCAATGTCTGTGACTTTTTCTTGACAGGGGACAGTGAGTACAGCTCCTAAGAGGCACCACAGCCCAGTTTCCCTGCAGCAGGGGCACACTTACAAACCAAAATCCCCTTTGCCCATTTCCACCAGCTGGCTGCAGCTCTCCAAACCTGCCCTGTTTTCTTACCAAGTCCAAGCCAAACATCCACCAATCTGCAGAGCAACAGGTCCCACCCTTTGAAGCCCACTCTGGAGGGCGCTTGCTCTCAGCACATGCTGTCTGAATCAATTCCATGATATGTGCTTTGCAGGAGGTGTGCTCATGCCTGTACACTGATATTCTGCCTTTCTATGATATTACGAAATCTATGCCATCTCACCACTTTCTCATCTGGAATAAATTCGAAGTAAAAAATTACTATAGCTGTTCCATGTAAAAATGTGTTTGATTCTTTTTCTAAGCTTGTGGAAACCACTTTTAAAAGATGTGTCTTTACTAAAATAATAAAATGTATCTGGAAAAAAATGTAGACTTTGTTTCTGTAACAGTAACATTTTTACCTTGAAGACTGTTCGTGTGATTGCAAAGACCAGTGTGGGATTTTTTTTTCAGTGTTGTTGCAACTTATTAGTGTTTTGCTCATTAATGCTGACCATCAACAGTAGTTAAGAAAAAACAAACAACAAAACAGTAGGAGAAGCACTCAGCTCAATGCACCACCCGAACTTAAATTCTGTAATTCCTTCCATCACATTTTCTAGTTAAATGAACACATCTGTGCTCTACGCACTCCTCCTTGAATATAGCACCACAAATGCCACCAACAATATCAAGCCCAAGTGATGACTTCAAGCTGTTATGCAATATTTAGACCCATTCTTTTTTAAAATAAACAAAAATATCTTCTCAGTCTTTACTAATGAGGACTTAATTTTTCAGAAGGATTTAATGGGTTTGTGTGCTCAAAGTCAGAAAGCTCACAGGCACGTGGGCACTGCTGGGAAGCACTGAGCTCCCTTCAGGACTCCCAGCTTGGGCACAAAACAAAATGAAAACCTCCACAACAGAAACCAGTTCCTGGGCAGCAAAAGCTGAAGTCCTGGTGGGCCGACTGTACCTTGCAATCATAGCTCACATGACTTAGGATCACTTTCCTTCAGTATCCTCATTCAACCCTGCATGTCTTTTGTGAGCTCTCACAATTCACTGAACAGTCCTAGGGGCTTTGTTACTCCCATTCTTCTCTCTTTTTTCATCTTCTCTGACAAATGCCTCTGCTGTCCTTCACCAGCCTCCTTTGTGCATGACACTGATTTCAGCGGAAACTCTCTGAAGATGGGGCTGGTTTGCTGCCCTCTCCTCCATCCTACTCTCCGACTGTGCTGCCAGCTTATTTGTGCGCTGAACTTTCCCTCTGTTTATGCCACATTAATTGTTTCGCTATAGCCTCAATAGACAGGCATTTCTTCCTTGCCACGTTCCTTTTCCTTCTTGAGTTTCAGAAATGCACATAACTTTAAGCTACTCTCCAATTACAGGTAAATTATTCCCTAAGGCAATTAAGGTGAAACATTACTTTGAAAGACAGTGCTAGCGTTTCAAATTAACAGCAGCATTTGATACAGTTGTCAGTATTTTTCCATTAACAGTGCTAACCTCCCCATTCTCCCCACAAACCCTTAACATTGATCTGATTCCTGTAGAGCTGATGTGAAGGGTCCAGGTGCAGTTTCTCCCGGTGAAGCTGAAATAAAACGTTTGCAAGGACAAGCTGTTTCCAAGAACTCCCTGCTCCATTTATTGATCTCTTTCATTCAGTGCATTACAGCTCAAAAAGCTCTTCCCCTCCCCCCACCCCATTTAATCCCCTTTAATCAGCGGTAGATCATGTTTCAGCAGGGCTTTAATGGATTCTTGAGGATGGTTATGGAGTAATTTACCCTTATGACTTGGCTCTGCATAATCAGTATACTGGCTTAAAATCCATCTGATTTCCTGGAATTCTTCTAAAGACAGCGGAAAGAAGCCCAAAAGTGGCAGAATTACACCACAGCAGGGAAATCCGCTCATGTTCCTGGTGTGCATTACTGGGTGCTGACCCCCCTCTCTGCATCTCTCTCCGTGACAGTGCAATACCTGTGTTGGGAGAACAACAATGCTCATCCATGGGACTTCAAAATGACCCGAATGACAACATATGCACAGCATTTCCAAGGTAGCAACAACAAGTATTCACGCTATCCCATGCAGCACTACTTTGGACATTATTTTTAAACCCTTTAGCTCTCATCCTGCAATGATGAAGAGAAAAGCTTTGGGCAACCTATTTCTCTAAGATTCAGTCAAATGTGATCTGCCTTTGAGTTGAGTCTTGCTGGCACGAATTTAAGCCTTAGCTTGAAGGACAACCTTTACTTAACTAGTAAATATTTTTTGAGGATAACTTCATCCATGGTTCTTGCATGTTTATTGTCCCCTCCCCTGTAAGTTTAGGTGGATTTTAAAGAAAATGAACATTATCACTACTCAATTGTAAATCTTTTTTGGGTACATCTTCTGAGATAAATAAACGTATAAGGATGTCTAGAATGATTCTGCACTAATCCACTATGAATAAAAAAGTGCAGAATGTCTCAGTCAGCCATTTAAGTTCAGTAGTAGCTACAATACCTGGAATGCTGGGCGCAAGTAAGCATCTCCTGAGTTTAGAAACAGCTCAGGTCCACAGCATTTCCCTGATCAAATCTGAAATAAAGCAACGCTGTCTGGGATTTGTATTTGTAGATAAAACCCTTAGAAGTATTGTAAGCATTGAGCAGGTGGCTCACAATAAGTGAATAGATATAACAGACTGTGAATGGACATGGTGCTACCCTGAGCCTTCCTCTATCCAGCACAGATACGCTGATAGCTGCTGCATCTGACCTTTCTTATACATCCTGCTACAATACTGCATTAACAGTGAGGGATGTGGCAGGTAAGCAGGGTTGTTTGAAACAGAACTTAGTAACACATGTTGGGAGTATAAAGTCTCGAGCTAAGCCTACCTTTTTGGCAATTGTTTGGTCAACTTTGCATTCCTGAGTAAACGGCCCTAATCAGCCCAAACCGTTCCAAAAACTTGATCTTTTATCTCAGGGCCTATTCATCATATTATAATAGCTATCCCTGCAGCTGACAGCATGTTGGCACACAGGTGCCGAGCCCACTCACAAAGCTCATTGCTACCACGTTCACAAGGCAGAGACAATCCAAAGTGCAGCTCTTCCATGTGAAGAGTCTTTTCTTCTCCCCATACACCCACAATGTGACCTCACAGCTCCGTTCACAAGCTGTGGACAAAGGTCGACAAGAATTTACATAAATAGACCAAGACACAGAGCAAAGAACACATAATATGCTGTGAAAGCGAGAAGAGCACATTGTCTTTCTCAAGAAATATGGCAACTGTCACATGCAGTACAGTCAAGGCCACTCTGAGAGAAACCATTCTCCATAGAAGTGCCTGTGATTTATTCTACAGGAATTAATCTTCACATCACAAATATTTTCATTACCAGAAAACACTAAGGACAAATGGAAGGACAGCTACAGACAGAAAACAACAGTGGTGCACAGCTGCAGAAGCTGTTATTGGCTCAACCCACAGACCCTGCACCCCAGGACAAATGTGTCTTTATATCTTTCTTCAGGCTTCCTACATGCAGGTAAGAAGCACAGAAAAGGTCTGACAACCAGCGCCAGGTTGCTGTTCAATTCAGAGCCCGTTGTCCACGCTATCTGCACAGCCAGCGGCCAGACGCGCCGTGCTGAAGTGCACTGAGACCCAAGTCTCAGCCAGTAATGGAGGCAGAGCTCTACTGCAAATTGTTCCAGCAGAAACTGGTAGAGATGGAAATACAAATAAAACCATGTAACTATTAAACCTTTCCTTTATAAGCTCTAATAAAAGCCATATTTATGTTTTAAAAAAACCTAATAGGTAATATTTTCAGCGAACTTAGCTTTATTTTTTCCAAATACAAAGATAATCACTGATTCTGCTTTGATCAGGAGGTTCCTGCTCAGAGACTTCCTGAAGTCCCTTCCAACTGGAATTTTCCTATGATCTCATAATTAAAAGTTACCTGAGAACTGAGAAAAGTTCTTAAATCCAGCTTAACTAATGTGAGCAAGCTGGATGTCCAGTTTAAATGCATCTACTATCAGGTGGTCTGTCGTGCTTCAAAGTGTCTAAGCAAGTGCTCAGAAGCAGACTGCACCAGTAACAGCTACTGTGAAATATGGAGTTAAAAAAAAAAAAAAAAAGCGCAGAAGGTGAAGGAGAAGAAAGGACAAAGAAAAGGAGAAGAAAGAAAAAAAAGCACCCCTATTATCAAGAGATTGTCCCTATTTCTAAACTTGATGCCTAGGTTTTGGACTAGACATCTACTCAGATTTTAAAGCTAGAAAACATCCTGAGATATAAGCCACTGACTCAAGAACAGTCCCCAGCTCCACACCAAAGTTTTTAGTGCCTCATTCAGAATTGTTCCACTACCAAAATACATAAATACACTTCTCCCAAACCACCACCCCAGCTATTGAAAGAAAAGCCTGTCCCTAAGAGGTCACCTTCCCTTCCCTTCTCTTCCCTTCTGATTATAAACCCGCANTTTTTTAATTTCAGAACACCTGAAGGAGCCCAGCCCTCCAACCATCAGCTCTACACAATTGGACTTGTGGGACTTTCATGGCCCAAGCGCCCCTTAAGATTGTTCCCATACCGGGTACCAAAATCAACAGGGCTGCAGTTCACCAGCTGAGCAGCTGGCCCACACTGGGCCAACTCTATCAACTAGTTGGGTCTGGTTAATATTAGAGACTAATCAAATTAGTCTGCTTTGGAAGTAAAGGTGAGCCAACAGTTAAATCTGCCATCAGTGAAATAATATAAAAAAGGCTAGAGGAAGCCTGAGAATGATTAATGCTGGGCCCAAACTAACCAGAAAACAAATACTCCTCAAAGCTACCATCAAGAAGAAGATATTGAAGCCAACATTTTGATGCATGATGTAGCTCTGACTAAGAAATGTAACGCTGGAATCAATTTTATCCAATAGTGCAAACAATAAAAATCATAAGCCAAAGTCTACCCTGGATGTACACATGGGACTTCCATTGATTTCAGTGTTAGCCACACACATACATCTGAGGGTGGATTTTGGAACCCCAGGTCTTTAATCCACTCCCTCTACTAAGCTTAGTTATTACATGCATTAAGGATGAGGGTTGTGTAGCTGAAACTGAGAACAGAATTTGGCCCATTTACTGTAAGTGCTCCATCTGAAGTGGGTTTTCTCCTACTAAAGAAAACCAACTTTTCAGGATTACGAATAGTCATAAGTGGTATATCGTAAAAAACCTCCCATTCTACAATATAAAATACACACTAAAAACTACTTAAATGAACAGAATCCATCTTCTAGAGTCAGAAAACGATTCACCATAGAATGCACGTGAGGAAAGGCTGCTTCAGCTGCTTTGACTTTGGACTAGACTAATGTCTCTGCTAGTTTTATGACTTTCAAGACCTTTAGTACTGTTCTATCTATGTTGTATTGTCCCTAAAAAAATATGACCCTTTGTTTAAGCCTAATACCTGCATCTGTTCCTCCCCTCTTTGCTTTGGCTAGCAACACTAGGAGGACAGATAAATAACCAGTGATGTCAGAAGTATATATCATAAATCACTGAGAAATTGAAGCAATCTGAATTGTCTCTCTGGCTTCTGATATGCATTAACTATATGCGCAGCTCTAGGAAATATTACTTGCAATTGCAAGTCATTAACCTGAGGAGCATCCCACATCCCGCAGTGTGCTTTACAGAGCCTGACCCAGCACCGTTGACCTTAGGGAGTGCTCTCCAGAGTTCATGGCTCACATACTGAATGCTTAAATCCACCTGGAAAATCGACCAGATCATATTTTTCTTAAGAATTCTATGCCAGTGTTCAGAAAACATAAATTATCACAAAAATTGTTAGCAAAACAAACCGAGGATTTCCAGGGGACCACAGAAATGTAGGTGTTTGCACAAGTTCTGCATTTGTTTAGGGTCATTGGGAAATTCTAGCCTTTATAGGCTGAACTTTCCAGCAGCATAAGAAGCAGCCAGGACATTAATTGTCATTGAAAGCTAATGGAAAGAGGGTGTCAAACCTCCAGGTCTGCTTACAAGGATTTTCCTTGAGGATTTAGCCAACTATTGCTATTAATTCCAAGGGGGATCCAGATGTCTGCCTGTGAGGGCCCTAAGTGCACCCTCCTTGGGGTCTGGCTGCCAGTGCTTGGAGTGAGGGAAGGGCTGCCCCCTCCTGTAGTGGGGAGGGCTCCTGGCACTGTGGTGGGCTGGCTGTGGCCTGGGCTGGCCCCTGCCCTGGGGAGCGGATTTCAGCCCAGACACTGGCACTTGGGCCCTGCTGGAGGGTCGGTAACCACTATAACCTTTAAGCAGTCTAAAGGCAGGCCATGTGGAGGCTCCCTGAGGCAAAACCTCTGAACAATGGGAATATTTAGCCAGACTGCAGCTGAGGCCCAACTTTGCATCCTACATCCTGCCCATGAGCCTGCTCATGGTCTTCAAGAAAATCCTGCTGGGGCTATGGAAAACTTTGTATTTGCTTCAGTACAGTGGGATTTTTTTAAAGTGTCAATTGCATGTTTTGATTTATGTGCAATACAGTAAAAAGTCCCCAGTGCAATAAAAACCCACCAACATGCAATGCAACATCACTTCAACAACAGCATGGGAAAAGGCTTTTCCCAGCATGAGGGAGAATGCTTTTCCCAGCAAAAAGACTTTTCTGTGATGGCCATGATGTGGTCAACCTTTCTTCTTAATTCTGACACACAAATTAAATTGTAATACAAAAATGAGTATATACATGAGTGTATACATATTTTTCATTAAATGTAAATACTTGCTTCAAAGCATTGGGTGTCTAGAGAATGAGGTCTGACTGTTGCAGGTGTAGTAAAGAGTCTTGAGAAGCAACAAGAGACGTGTTGAAGGAAATTTGTGACAAATCCATCACGACATCCTGGAGTTCCCATTACAATATTTCTCCATCTTCTTTGAAGATAACGGGAAAACTGATTTGCAAAATTGACCATAATGAGCATTATTTATGAAAAAAGAAAACACACATTGATATTTTACAGTTTTGCTCTTGGGCTGGAAAATTTAAGAGTAACAAACAGTATATTCTGTGACCAGATGATGAGTGTTTGTAAACGTAAGGATCTGCACCTATTGTTCATTTTGTCTCAGTGTCCTGAACTGGGCTGCAAGCGGAGGGCCAACTTAGCAGGCAATGGTAAACTCTTCGGGTTTAAGCTCTAGGAAGTCAAAGGTATAGAAGGATAAAACAAAGCTAAAGATAACTCGTTTTTCACGCATTTCACTCACACATCCACATCCATACAAAGGCACCAGGCTCACAGTGGACTGACTTGGCATAGATGAAACCTGACAGCAAACAGAAGAACGGCCTCTTCTTGCAAATTGAATCTTTCTATCATTTGTGCCTCTTTGTGCTCCCAAGCGCGCTGAAAATACTCAGGATGCACCACAGCCTCCGCTGAAGTCCTGTGCAAATGTTTCTGATAAATTTATCTCACACTGCCCTGGGTAATGTATGGTTCAAGTGCCGTGGTGAGGCTTCTGAAAGGGATGACTGTCATCGGTTTACTCTGCAGGCCTCTGTGCAGACACAGTTGCCACAAAAGAGGCAAAAAGGTAAAATAAATACGACAATATCTGATGAAAGATGGCCGTCTCTTATCGGAGCCATTAAAATTCCAGTCTTGAAAGGAGAGTGAGTTGGATTGTCCCCTGGAATTTGTAGTCATCATTCAGAAGAGTGTAGTATTCAAGAAAACTGCAAATAGTTCAGGAAGCGCCAAATGCATTTTTTATTGCAGTGTTGTATGGCTGGCTGTTCCCTGATTGATGCTGCATGACAGCATTTCGCTGATAAGAGCACTTGTGGGCACTGACTTAGTGTGGTCGGTTGTGTTTGCTTCTGCTTCCTGGGAGAATGGCTTTGGATGGAAAACCAGGCTTGTATTGTTTGAATTACCAGAATAAACCCAGTCTTATAAACAGAAGTTTGTGAGGCATAGGCCTTCTGTAGAAGGTGAATATCACTCTTGTAAATCACAAAAAGCTGCAGAATATATATTTCTGGCTCAGGTATAAGCTAACAGAAAAGAGGAAATTCACATTTGGAACTTTAAAAGTCTGCTGCTGACATTTTGCTCTGTACACATTCATTGCACAAACGAGAAACCAGCCTCTCTAATTACATAAGTAAATCACCATGAGAGAGAGAAAAGCGAAACTGGGCATCCAGCTTTTTTTTTTAAGACTGGAAAACTTCTCTCAAGATATACTCAAGCTGGACCTGATTCAGCCATAGTAATTAAAGCAGAAACTTGATCTTGACTTTGAGTTTTACTTTACAGACCATCGTTTTGTTCAGTAGGACCTTCTGCATTACTATTACATATGTGTGCAAAAGCTCTGTTCTTCAGATACTTGGAGAGATTCTATTTTCAGTTCACTCCTGGAAGTGTGTTAAAACTGTTTAAATGCACCTTTAAAATACGCAGAATTTTAGGAAAGCAAATGGCTCTAAATGCTGATAAATGTTAGGAAATACACTTCTAAAGCCTTTAAAGGTAACTTCTGTCCATTCCCCCACATCCATCACCTACACTGACATCTTAGTATCCACTCTTTCCCTGTTTTCTCCCTGCCTACCATGCTTATGACTGGATTCAGTTCACACTGAGCTTCTCACCTGTTACTGTGCACGGACTGTTAAAATAATCTTTTTAGCATGATCAGTCTTCGTATCTTTCTAATGTTGTCACTGCAAATGATTAACACTATTCCTACAGTTATTGCAGGGAGCACTGAGAGAGAAGGAGGGTTTAAGATGTGTACAGCCAGACTTAACTCTCTGAGAACCAGTGAACTCACCCACAGAGAGTACTCTGGCTACTGGGTTTCCTTGCCTACTTCACATGTGAAGATTTAAGTAGTAATTGTGTTCTGTTACCTCAGTACAAAAACACGAACCTACCCTCAATGACAAATGCTCTTGATACTGAGCTTGGTGCAAATGAAAATGCAATCCAGAATTTTCCTTACCCTGCAGGCCTTCCAGAAGGCAGCTTCCAAATACCGGTAGCACTTCTGAAAACAGTGAGCTATTCTGCAAATACACCCTTTGTTGTACTGGACACAGGTGCTGTCAAGACAGCAACATTGTCTTGCTTTGCTGCATAACCAGAGAACATGTATTTCGGAAAAGATCTTTCCCTGTTGTTCAGCACCCAAATTATCAGAACACAGCCAACAAATTAAGGCATTGAATAATAAAAAGAAAACTTTGTAAGACATTCTGCAAATTTTGACATTCCCACCTCTGTGCTGAGAAAGTTTGTCAAGACCATTTGAAGGTTTGCCAACATTTCTTACAGTTTTCTATTTTCCTACCAATAAAGAACATCTTTCAAAACAAATCAACTATACCTGTCAAAATTTAAAAGAACTTAGAAATCTTCTACACACAAGTTACATCCATAATATATTTCATTTCACTGTTCATCAGAAGTTCTCCAACCTTAACATCAGGGCCAGCATTAGGTAGGACCGCAGGGGCACCAGCACTGAACCTTCATATGGCTTCTGTTAAACTGGAAAGCCAGAAGAAACATTACCTAATATGTCACAGATGTTAAAAGGAGTTGTCCACAGACACAACAAACATAAAGGACACTCTGTGAATGCACTGGGTTGAGCAGAAAATCTACTTTCGTGTGTGCACAGGGACACAGCATTTAGAATGGCAGTTAATGTCTTGTGTAACACTAACTTCAACATATGTTATTTCCAATGAAAGAGGGAAAGGTTTTCCTGCCTAAACTCTGTGCTTTGTAAAACACTAAAGGGAAGTTGAAGACAGGTTTGGCCTACGTTGAGGACAGTCTGCCCATACTGAACAGACACTACTCGTATGAGGGTGATGTCACAACTTCTAAATCTGATTTGAGTGTTCTAGATGAATGATGACCTTAATCACTACGAACCAACAGCTAATTCAAACCAGTGGAATATGCATTTAGAGAGAGGCAGGAAAATTACATAGTACATAGATTCTTGCAGGGCATGAGAGTTTACGAGCAGCTGGTAGATAATAGCTTTTTAAAATAAACACTGCTAAATGCGTAATCCAGATTGCACACAGGTCTTTGAATCTCAGTGGCTGCTGTTTTATTTTCCCTGCCACTTGCAGCCAGAGACTCAGGAAGATGGCAATGAATTGTCTGCTGCTTATAGTTAGAGAAGCCCATCAACATGTTGTTTTCATTAGTAGGTGACCTCCCTAGCTACTAGGCTTGCTTTAAAACTCTCAGCAGAAAGTATGCCATCTCTCAGAAAATTATCATCCCCAGGACTTGGAGGGCTAGGGGGTAGTTGCCCAAAGGGATTTTTCTGTCTTCTGCTTTTCAAGTCTAAGCATGCTTCATCTAAGGAGTTCTGATTATAGGATACGGTATGATCCTTAATATCAGAATTTGCCATATCATTGCTTTGCCTGACTTACTACAAGAAAGCCCAGAATTGTCTCAGTCTGGCCAAAAGTCTGGTTAACTTTTGATGGGTTTATGTTGGCTGAAATTCAGAATTATTGCAATTATCTTGAAAATATGTCATCTCATTTGTGAGATTTTTGCTCATTTTAAGATGGCATCTGTGCGAGGAGATACTTCCAGACCTCTGGCTACCTGGTGACTGTGAAGAGCCACTCTTCTCCTGGGAGAGTGTTTAGGACAGTCAGCTCTATACAGAAGAGTTTCCTGGACACACAGTCATGTTATGAACTACCACAGAAGCCTACTCAGGTGTGAGAATCAGTAAGGGGAGTTCAATAAATGCATTCATTAGGGGACTTCAGTAAATGCACTCATTGCCTATGTGGGCTTCATCCACATCCACATCTGGCAGCAACACACACATGTTCTCACTTGCTGTGAGGATTTTTGTTTTGTTTTGTTTTTCCAAACAGGAAGTATTGCTGTTCTCTCATAAAGCCTGTGAATAACATTTGCTTTGATATCTCCCTTCTGGAATCATAGAATCATAAAGGTTGGAAAAGACCTCTAGGATCATCTAGTCCAACCGTCAACACACCACCCCTATGCCCTCTAAACCATGTCCCTAAGTGCCACATCTACACGCTTCTTGAACACCTCCAGGGAAGGAGACTTCACCACCTCCCTGGGCAGCCTGTTCCAATGCCTGACCACTCTTTCAGAGAATAAATTTTGCCTAATATCTAACCTGAATCTCCCCTGGTGCAGCTTGAGGCCGTTATCTCTCTAATTATATGGGGGAAGAGGCTGACAAAAACATTTATCTGGGTCAAAGGGATCCATCAGTAGCACAGATGAGTGGCCAGCCACACAGGTAGACTCCTTACATTTATTTGGGTGGATGAGCATGAAATACCTGAAACTGAGCCTCTCCTGCAGGTGCCAATGTCAGCTCTTAACACAAAAGATGTGAGCCGCATGGTGGGACCAAGCCCTTCCCTTGGCCAGGACCCTTGGTTTTGTGCTACACTGACAAGGCTTCCCTTAGGTGATGGGGTGCCCAGTCTGAGACCTGTGGACTCTCTTGAGATGTAGAGGGAAAGCATACTACAAGGAAGAAGTGAGATGGAAAAGGAGAAAACAAGCATTAAAATAAAGGCAATTCCATGCCATTCGTCGGTATGAAATTCAGGCCCTGAAGTTTTTTCCAAGTGAAGATATTAATAGCAGAGAGCAGCATTTTTGATGCAATTCTTCTCATTCAAGAGAATATAGTCTCCTCTCACAAGCACAGTAGGGTGCAAACAACCGGAGGCAACTTCTCTTCCCAGATGCCAGATCTTTCCCAGCTGCTCCCACGACAGTGCTGGTGCAGCACTGCCTGGGCTGCAGCTCCCTCCATGGTCTGTTTCCCACATGCTGTCTCCTCCTTCCCCACCTGAACCATCTCTCATCCACCCACACATATATACCCCAAAATAATACCCAGACAAAGCCTGGCTTCCCACAGTATTCAAATGCTTCAGCTGCCTTTGTTTTGGGTGGAAACACGTGCTTAGCAGTCTACTGTAGTATCTTAAATGGAGGACAGTTTTCTGCAGGACATAATGCAGATTACAGTGTACCAGCATGCTGAGATACCTGCATTCAGGCCATTGCCCTGACCTCTCTGATTAAACATAGGCTATCATAGGTTTAAACAATACTAGAGCTAAATGTCCTTATCACATTATCGAATTAATACCTACCAAAGGCTGTTGTCTTGTTTCTTTGAATTTGATACCCAAGACAGACAACACTGGTATTTGCAGAAATACTGTTAGGGTCCTGAGCCTAACGAAAAAAGCAGAAGTCCTGAATGAGAAAGAGCAAATGAAAAATGTCTGCAAACCAGTGCTTGCACAAACCCTCTGCCCCTCCCAGCTTACAAAATGGCCCAGCATACAACCAGGGCAAACTCCTCTGCACTTCTCAGAAAAGGAATATAAAACTCCCCCTTCTTTTGTCTGTTTGGGATAAGACCATGAGGCTCTACACACCTCTGAAAGGTAACCGAATCACATGAAGTGACAGCAGCTCCCACGTATGCCTAAACACTGCTGAGGGACTAAGGTTTTAGAGATTAAGCCTTTGCTGCTTTGGCTCCGCAGCTGATGAGATCTGTGGTGGCAGTGGAATCAAGCCCTGTTATTCTTTTGCATTTTCTCCTGCGCTGTACAGGCCACCCACCACCACAGATGTCCTGCAAAGGCAAGCCACAGAGCTTTGAAAAAATCAGGAGATGAAAGAGGTGATATTAAAGCAGGCTGCAAAGTGCATTGGGTAAAGTTTCTTATCATACAAGTGGTAGCGCGGGTCATTTACTTGGCGCCTGCGACTGCAATGCCTCTGGGGAATCCCGCTAAATGTTATCATCCTGCAGCAGGATTTCTCCTCAGAGCCCCATAAAAGAGGCCGGGAAGTTACTTACATTCCAGGGCCAATAACTGTTGAAGTACAACAGAACACTGATGCCCTGGCTAAAGGATGTCAGGAATGGGATGTCAGTAGAGACTGAGATCCCAATTGTACAGATCTCCAGAGATGGGGACATTTATCCATTCATTAGAGGACAGCAAAGGCAGTACAGGGATACAACCCAGGCTGAATCACTGAGGTGAAAAGTCTTCGTGCCACCTGATTGGTGTCAGTGCCAAAGGATGTTGCTAGACAAAGTTACTCAGTTTTTCAGGTGGTCTGTCATGAAGCCCAAAACCACCCCCTAGAGATGCATGGATCTGAGGCATTCAGGTACTAGACCCTTCTCTTTTCTGGGTCAGCTGGCATGGTCCTACTGCATAGCTCCTTTGAAGAACCAATAGCATCCATAGGCAATCTGTGAGAACAGCCTCAGGAGTCTGGGAGGAGTCATATTTTTTTCTGTGAGATATTTGAAATAGAATATTGCTCCAGAAAGAGGCTGGAGAATGCAGCCACAAAGCAGAAGGAAAATGATGGTGATCATTTTTTTCTTTAAGATATCTATATCTGTCAAGCTTAGCTGAACATGAAGACATTGGAAAGGCAAGACTTCTGAAGTAAGAATGAAGGCCATTATAGACTTTTAATAACAATATTTTTGATACATCAACCTGTGTATGGAATGTAATAAAAATGACAGGATAGCTAGAAGAGACTATTTTTATTGAAGCATACTTCAAAGACAGGATGAAAATTGCTTGGATCTACCCATACTTGTCTCTAGTTCACTTGAGTACTTGGATTCAGCCCTTTTCTTCAATGCTCAGAAATGGAATCTGTATCACATTTCGGAGCTATAAGGAGCAGTCAGGGCTCAGGTTTTGAGAAAGAACCTCCTTAAAAGCACAAGCACAGATGCAAAGCAATTTCAACATGCTACAGACTAAAAATGTAAATCTGTAGCAAAAGGGAAAATGGAGAAAATAAAAGTTTTGTCTGAAAATGGGTCTGATTCCAACAAAACCAACTCCATCCTGACCCAGCACTGGAAAGTGGTTTAATGAACCACAGCTGAAGTAGGAGTTGGAATTGCTCAGGTTTAAGGATATGCCGTTTCTGCTCCACAAGGCTCAGCGAATTTGTGTCAGGGTTGAAGTGAAACCCCTTCCTTTGCATCGCCTGATCCAGCCCAGTGCAATCACAGTTATGAGCAGATAGCAAAGAGCTGATTGATGCTGTACACAAAACGTTAGGGGACTCAGCTCCTGCCTTTACAGTATATATCTGCTCATAAACCTACGTATCTTTCTAAGTATGCCTATAAACACATAGACCTCATTTCACTTATCTTACTTGCCTTTTTGTTGGGCCCTCTCTCAGAGGAGGACCAAGGAAATACAACCTGAATACTTCAAATCTATTCTGACAAATCACCCTTTTGTTCTGGGGAAATCTCCCCTGATTGTACCAAATGTGCTGTGAAAAAGCATCAGCCTCAGCCTCCAGGTCTCTTTGTAGAGTGGCATCTCTAAGGCACAGGGCGTGGGTGTGAGGGACAGACAGCTCTTGTTTGTCCTGGACTCTTCTGGTGTCCTAGCCTCTCACAGCTCAAGCAAAGGGAGGAAAACACATCCACTGCTGGAACAAATCGTCCTTGTAAACACAACAGATCTTCCTAGCTTCAAGCATTTGCTAATTACAGCTATGCCTAGGAAACAGAACCTGTTCTTTCTAATCTCCATAGAAACACTCAGTCATGCTTCCTTCCTAACCCATGCACAGATTACTGCAAACACGGATCAGCAAGCCTTACTGGCTGGATTGGTTTTTTTAGCTAGAGCATTGTTTGTCCAAAATATGCAGTAAGGAATTACAGCTGAGGGGATTAAAAAAAAAAAAAAGTGTTTGTTCTCTTATTTGCAGGCACAAGGAATTTAAGCAATCATTCTACTATTCCACTATTCTTGTTTATCATGCATTACATTGGGAAACCTGAGATGCTGAGAGCTGTCTACAAGTTCCTGGAAATCCATAGACTGTTCTGTAATATCTGACGAAAACTAGGACTAAAAGGTACAACAGCAAGAATATTTTTATGTTGTTCTTTCTTGTTAGAACACAGTTATTCTTCAGATTGAGATTTTGCCTCACAGACTCCAGCTGAAATCTTAAATGGGGTCTTGAGGTCTTGTTTGCAATTCGAGGCCAGAAATCTGGTGACAGCCTAAAAAAACCATGCACGCCACTCTGTGGTTTTCTTCTGTTACAGTCTGGGAGTATCCAGGAGTTCCTCAGCTCTTGTCCTTGCAGCTGCTTCACAATCTGTTGGGGTCTTGCATTTGGACTTCTGACACTCCGGATGCATGTGGCAGGACAGAGAGCTTCTGGGTTTGTTCACATGTGTAACAATCTCCCCTGGGAAGTGCTTTCACCTAGTGCATGGGCCCCATAGGAAGGCCCACTGCTGAGACACAAAGCTACCTGGCCCTGGGGAGAGCATCAGGTATCATGTAGGCTCACCACCAGGTCCTCTCCTCACAGCCAAAAGCATACTGCACTGTTTGGGACAGTCATAAAAACACTGGCACTTTGCTTCGGATCTCCCTGGCTTGCCCGTGCCACAGACATTGATATCCTGGATCTTCACCCAAACCAGCAGCGTCATCTGCATTTAGCTCTGGAAGCTGTACTGCGATCACCAGCAGTTAATAAGATGTCTCTTGCTAGAGAAGGCATCTTGCTTGCCTGAACTGCTAAACCACCCTAACTACTGTGAGGAACTTTGCGTACTATACCAGTTATCATTCTGTTTTAAGTGTGTACTGGATTTTTCTACCTTTCATGAATGTTCTTGAAAAAGCCTTTGTGCCCCCTGTTCTAAGTTAACTTGTTTCATTCCTTACCTCTTTCTCCCTTATTAGTAAGGCAACGGCTTTTTGGCTGGCCAGTCTCACAGTAGCAGTTCACTTAGTATCTGGCAGAAATCCTAAAGGGAAAAAAAGTATTTCCATTCCAGCAAGCAAGTTTTTTTTNTTCCATATCTGTGCCCTAACTAGCATTTCAAATCCATCTTAAAACAAAGCAACTGAAGTGTATTTGCATTTTATAAAAACAAATTGTGAAATCCTAGCCTAATGCTTTGATATAGAATCTCACAAATGCCATACGTCACGCTAATCTGAAGGCTCTGCCTACCATAAACATATCTGAATCCACAATTGCATGTAATGCTGTCTCTGCCACACTTCAGTGGAAGAAAAGAGAGAAGAAAAGCCCTCTCAGCAGCACTGAAAGTAATCAATCTTAGAATAATCAGCCTTATATAATCACTCTTAATTGTAAAAATGTTTTTAAAAGAGAAAGGATAGAGTAGAAGCCTACTGACAACAACAACAGGATTGTGCAGACATTGGAGTTTTAAATTCTATTGTCTAGTTTAATTAGCCAGTTACCTCCATCTTTCCAATGACAGATTTAGCCAATTAACTTGACCAATAAACATTATAATGTGTAGATTAGGATTTCAAAATTGATTAAACAAAGTTGAGGAGGCAAGTGAATTAAGCTACATCACAATTCTGATGGTAGTTGTAATTAACTGGAAGCTTTAGCCTGAAAGACCGAAGGCCAGACGCTCAGCCTCTGACAGTAAGATAATTCAGCTATATCACATGCCACTGGCTCCCTCTTGGACTTAATCCAGAACCATAGCCTTACACTAGAAGAATTACATTAATTATACACTGTGAAAGGAGGACAAGACTCTCACTAGCTGTGGGTATAAATCATGATACACACTCTTAAGCTCTGAATCAACAAAATTCATACACATCGGAGAGTAGGAACATCTGTGCTGAGTCAGACCAAAAGCCCATGAAGGCCTCTACGTTGCCTCTGAGCGCTCGGTAGCGGACACCTGGGGACTGCTGTACCAGCTTGTGTCACTGGGGCTTAAACCACACGACAAAATTAAGCAGGGGTTTATTTATGTAGGGGCCTACATGTCAAGAAAATGAAGACCAGGGTGCCCAGGCAGAGGGAAGTGCACACAGTGGGACTTCTGCTGCTGTATTCTCTGCCATTTCCTCTGGGGGAATTATTAATCTTAATTAATAAGATCATGATCTTAACTTAAATGCATGTAAAGCTTTACAAGTGGGCATTTTCACGTTTGGTGGCCTGCGGAGGTCATTACTATAAGGCTGCTGAGTGCTTTAAAACCTGTGAGATACTCCAAGGATTCCAGAAAACTGTATGGCGATGGATAAGGCCCCAAACAACATGAAACAATAGTCACTTATTTCCACATACAACAGAAGGTGGCTTTGTAGCCAACTGCCATTTTTTAAGGAATACTGCACAAAGTAGGTGCTGGCTTTGAGTCACACAGATTGCTGTACGGTTGCACTTGATTATTTTCTAGGAAGAAATCACAAACCTCCCACAAACGCTGCTGAAATCTACAACTTAAGTATTGGAGAGATGAGAAGCTGAGGAAAAGGCAGGAAAGGAGAGGAACATGCATGGCACATCTGCAAAAACACTTGGACATTTCACTTAATCATATTAATATATCTGGTTACAAAGTGTGGGATTCATTTCATCCAACTTCGTATGTCTAAGAATTGTCTAAGTTTCCGTTATGCACAGTAGAAAGAAATAGGCACCCCAAAAGGCAATGTATCCCAGATATCTTCAGTGGCCATGCTCAGCTGGGGTGACTCATCCTATGAAGATGGTTTTTGCTTTTTTTTTTTTTTCTATAGCAAGATTTTAAAGGACTAGCTTAAACCAGGACGACCAGCTTTCATATAATTAGAGACTCTGAGACAAGCTCCACCCAGAGAGACCAAAAATGTGTGGATTTTTCCAAAAGAAAACCATACAACCAGTCAGTGATTAAAGTGAGTAGGAAACTGAGATGGAGAACAGAGCTTGCTCTAAAAGCTATAGCTCCTTTACCTTTCTCTTCCCATTCATTTGCTTGTTTGAAGCATTTAACTTCTATGCACCGAGATGCAGCCTGGATCCTTACACTGTGTCAGCTAAGCAAACTTCTGAGGCTAATGAGAAATTTTCAGAATAAGGGTAGAGATAATACTAAGAATGTACCTCTGGATTTCGTTCTGAGAGAAAAATAGGAATCAACAGTCTTACTTATCCTTTGCTACAACAGATGAATGTCGTCACCCACTAAAACTCACCTACAATAGGACAGGTAAAAATAATTCACAGTCTTTGAGCCAAGCTTGGACAACTCTGTTCCCGGAAGTAGAAGTGCTCCTTTTAAGATTATTTCCGCATTCTGCACACTTCAGATTAACACGGGAAATCGGAAGAAGTTTTTTGGAAAATAGCACCAGCCTTGGGCAGTACTTGGTTTTGGAAGGCTCTGTAGCATTTAAGCCTTTGCCGAGACCTTTCTTCTTATCCTTCTTACTCACAGTAGCTTGATTTTTTTTTTTTTTAATTCTTCTTTTTATCCCAGCCCATTCTCACTTCTGCTTTTCCCTGCTATATTCTTGCAGTGCATTGTGTAGGGGGTCAGGCTAGAAGATCATGACTCCTCCAACCACAAAACTCCTTGATGTTCATTTTACCTTCCTATTCTTCTACTCTTCTTCTCATTATTTCATGCTCACCTGACTTCAGTCTTCAAAGATTGTTTGGCACCATGAGATCCCTACCAATCCTTAACAAACGCTCCTTATTGTGTTCATGTATTTTAAATACACAATGGTGATGAAAGCTTCTCTTTATCTCTTTTGTAGAAAATCCCCTTTGGATATCTGTTCTTGAAAACTATTTGTTCCATGATATCTGGAATCCATGTGTGGCCTCTAAAGATGAGCCTACTCCTATGCAAGAAAACTGGTATTTCAAAACCCTAGAATAACTTTACTGATTTCACAGAATCACAAGGGAGAAATTTTAGATCCATTGAGTTTATGCTATCCAAGACCACAGCTTGGTGTAATTTGTTTATTGATTTCAAACCTCTGATGTAATCTGTGAACCTGTAATTTATGTATTCATCCCAAAAGACTTTGCGCTATCCCATTGTGACTGCCTACAAAAGCTATTTCAAAGGCAAAACTACTAATTTTGTGCCAGTTTCAAGAGGGAAAAAGCTCTTTCTAGAGTAATCAAACTTTATCAACTTGTTTTGAGTAAGTTATTCAGCTAAAAGCAACCAATTTTTTAATTTTTTTTTTTATTTGTGTTGGTAGACGTATGGATGTAGGTGACAGAAAGGTTGGTCTACTCTTTCTACAGGTATCCACTGTCAGTCAGCTGCTCTCCTCCCTGCTTGTACAGCTGATTTACAAACTAGCTGCCTGTAACAGCAAGGACCTAATGGTGTGCTCAGAAGTAGAATTAGCCTACTACCTATATTCTCAGGTATTTCTGTTGAGAAGTGTTCCTTGGCGTGACCCCAGAGCTCCTGTACTACAATGGAGTTACAAGTAAAGTCCCAATTACAAGCAAATATGCACCTGAGAGACAGTTCCTTCTCATTCCTGTTGGTCTGAGTTATTATGCCTTCAAACCTTGAGAGAGAGAGATACTTGCTGTTGCCATTTTAATGTTATGTTTAAACTAAAGCATGTAGGACATAGAATTGCAACTTTCAAGTTGTTATCTATTGACAGGCATTAAGATGGATGTTTAATCTTAGAGACACAGATATATGCAGCAGATAAGCATGGACCCACTCTGATGAGCAGACTAATCCAGGATTTCTCTGTGACTTGACAGCATCATCATTGTTGAGGGTGAAAAGATCCCACATGCCCTGTGCTGCCCAGCCTGCTACATAGCAAAGAGCTAACACATTCAGGCTACTTTTACATCCTTCTTTTACATCAGGCTTTGCAGCAGATACAAGGGTGAATGGCAACAACTCATATATTGTAAAGAAAACATAGAAATCACAAAAATATAGCAAAGAGACACTTGTAGAACTGATGGAGGGTGTCATTGCCGACAGATATTAAAAGAATTTTGCTATGTTGTCTGAGGTGATATGAGGTTCCTGCAGAGTCCCAGCAGTATCCCCTCCCAAGGCTGGGACTGGGGCTGGTGGGTGCAGAACAGCTGCTCTGGTGGTCCCCATGGTCAGCCCATCACCACTAGCCAAGGAGTCAAATCCCATGAATTTTCATCAAGAAAAACTCGGACAGACTGCAGTGGTCCACGAGAGCTGGCACTGAGTCATTATTGTTAAGCACTTTGGGACACCTCAAATATGAATGGAGCTATATAAAATTCAATTCTATTGTAAAGAAAACAGCTGTCATGAATTAAGGCTACATTTAGCTTTTGAGATGTGGACTGCTGTCCAGTAGGGAATGAACAGAAAACTCAACCCATTTAACTTCGGAATGGAGATTTGTCTTCGCTTTCCCAGAAAACAAAACCCCAGGGATTTTAAATCTATAAACCACATATAGCGTATCACCCAAACAATTTCTTCTGAGGTTTGAAAAACCCCTTGCTGCTAATTATTGCTTATAGATGGTTTGAAAGAAAAATGTAGTTTTAATGCTGGGTTTAATTAAAATGCCTTTAATAACAGTCATGGATTTTTCAGCATAAGTGCTAAAAGGCCAAGTCCTGCTTTTGCAGTGAGTTGAGTTCAGAAGAACTAGATGAGCAAGCAGCCCAATCCAGATTTGGGCCAAGCTTTGCAAAACAATTTTGTTTTTAATGTGACTGAAGTCCAGTTTCTCAATAGGAACATTTTCTGGAAAGGAGTGGTTTTAAGTGTTTGAGCTTTATAATTTCCTCTTCCACAAAACAATAGAAGAGAAAAGGAACCCTTCCAATTTTTCACCCCTTTAATTAATAAGACATTCTTTAGCATATGGCAGGAAAAATATGTGATGAATGTACTAGATAGGTTCTGATTAATAGTGGTCTAGGGAGGTTTTAGAGACATGAGACGCCCCATAAACACAAAATTAATACCAAAGTGAACATTTTTATAATGTCCATTTTGGCACTCCCTCTGAACTAAGATGTTAGTAGCTTTATAAGTCATTTAATTAATGATTTTAAAAAAATAAAATGCAAACAGCTCTTTTCAAACCATAACAATTCATTGCATGAATTATGTGGGTTTGAACTGGCACAGTCAGTGAAAACATTTCTAGTGCCACTTTATTTCCATAAACCATTTGTATTGTAAACTTTACCAGACATTTCTGTGCCAGGTTTGAAGAGTTCAGGCAGAGGGCACTTTGAAAAAAGGGGTTGGATGCAGTCCGTTCATCAGAATAACTAAAAAATGTAATTAGTAATGATTAGAGAAAGAAATGGAAGCTGCAACCAACAGTATCTCTAATCCATAACTGGAGTTTGTGGCAAGATATACTTTAGGAAAATTAATATCTCTATTCAGGTCTGAAAATACCGGCCCCACACTTATCTCTTACTGGTGGAAATTACAAATCATTAGTGGTGTCAACCCAAAATAATATCAAAATAAAGGGATAATTTGGCCCATTTCCAATTTCTTGAAATAAAGGTGATGTCTTCCACACGGTTCTCTCATGGAGAGGTCCTTAGTCCAGGGTTGTTTTGGGTACTCTGCTGAGCTGCTGGCAGAGGCTATCCACCATGGAAGAAAAAACAGCTAGGAAAAGGATATAAAACCAGACAGATGGAATTACACATGCTCAGTGGCTGTCACTCTGGAGCAAAACACAGAAGCAGTGTGTCAGTGCAGGATAGGCAGCAAGCTCATAGGGAGTTTCTTGATCCTGAGCTGACTGGGGAGACAAGCTTAGGAGTGCTGAGAAAAGGGATAAAATGCTGCATGCACTACTGGCCTTTTGTTTCTGAGTACCCAAAGAGACCAGAGTTGTAAAATGGTAACACAGCAGCCTTCCCCAACCTCCAGAAAGAAACATTGAAAGAGAGGAAAAATGGAGGGTTAATATCAGAAGAAATCACCCAACTGATGACACCCTTAGAGAAAGGACTGCATCTACTCTAGTTGCTAAACCAACTGTCATTAAGGGAAAACTGAAGTGTCCATATTTTCCCTAAAACAAAAAGGGAAATTAGAAAGAGCGGACAGTGATGCGAAATCTTGTTGTGTTGTCACAGATGAGAGAAGAAGGATTTTGAAGGGTTTGTGACGAAAAGATGTATTTTGAAAAGAAAATGAAGCAGAGTAACATTATATGATGTTCTGAGAAAGACCATAAAGAAGTAAGCAATGGTATAGTACAGGTAATACTATTCAGTGTATATAAGTGCAGTATCCCATGTCATGCTAAAATCTACCATGAAAAATAAATATTAACAATAAGGTCTACATATTCCTAAGTATGATGGCAGACAATGTTCTTTATCAACTAAGATAACATTCATTGAACAAGGGAGGACCCCTAATTAAACCTTGTTTTTATAGGTGATATGAAATAAAAACTTGTTTCAAGTGGATCATGGGTTGATTCAGTTAAAATACAATTTAAGGATAAACAAAGGCAGTTTTGTAATTAAGGTCTTAGATCTCAAATGGATAAAGAATGAAAAATGAAGCCATCTAATTAGTCATCTATCCAAAAGAAATCAAGGACCTGAGTACAGAGGAAACAGAATTACTCAAAGTCAGAAGGATAAAACCTATCTGGAACCTGTATCATAAGCAAAGGAAAAATCTTTGTAAACTTGTGAGGAAGGACTCCAGACAGAAAGAGGTTAATAACCACCTGAAAAATGGATTAAGATTTTTAAAAGAGCCTTCTCAGGAGGAAAAAATGGAATGATCAGCAAAATGAGCTACATTAGCTACATTAGTCAAGAAATGTACAGGTAAAATGAGAATGAAAACAGTTCAGGCTGCATTACTCCCTGAAAAATAAATTGAGACAATGAGAAAAAAGCTGTTTTACCATATATAAAACAGTGAAAAAAAAAAGTAAAACTCCACTGAAGAGAAGGCAATGTATAAATCAGCAGTAACTCAGGTACAGCTTCAATATGGTGCCTTGTTTTTTAATAAAGACAATGAAAAAGGGTAAGGCAAATAATGAAAGTGAGAATTTCAAAATGGAAGTACACACACACAAAGTGGAAGCAGGAATCACTGGACCAGACAATCTCCCGCCTGGAACTGTGAAGGAGTTGGCAAGTAATAAGTTTTGCACTGATTACATTAAATTAGCATTCTGCTCTATGTTTGCTCATAGTACATACTGAGGGATGAGGCTGGAGAGCAGCCCCACAGAAAGAGACATGCGGGTTCTGGCTCATGGCAAGTTAAATGTGAGCCAGCAGCATGCCCTGGCAGCCCAAAGGGGCAGCTGCACCCTGGGGTGCATCAGGCCCAGCACCATCAGCCGGGTGAGGGCAGGGATTGTCCCGCTCCGCTCTGCCCGGTGCTGCCTCACCTCAAGCACTGGGTGCAGGTTTGGGTGCCACAGTGTAAGGATGTAAAGGTATCAGAGAGCATCCAAAGGAGGACAGTGAAGAAGGGGAAGGGTCTACAGGGCAAGATGTGTAAGGAGCAGCTGAGGTCCCTGGTTCAGCTGAGGTCCCTTGGTTTGTTCAGCCCAGAGCAGAGGAGGCTGAGGGGAGGCCTCATGGCGGCCTACAGCTCCCTCCCAGGGGAGCGGAGGGGCAGGTGCTGAGCTCTGCTCTCTGGGGACAGCAACAGGACCCAAGGGAACGGCATGGAGCTGTGTCAGGGGAGGGTCAGGCTGGGGATTAGGAAAAGGTTCTGCACCAGGGGGTGCTGGGCATGGAACAGGCTCCCCAGGGCAGTGGGCAGGGCCCCAGGCTGCCGGAGCTCAAGGAGCGTTTGGACACTGCTCTCAGACACAGGGTTTGGGTTTGGGCGGTGCTGTGTGGGGCCAGGGGTTGGACTCCATGATCCCTGTGGGTCTCTTCCAGCTCGGGATTTTCTGTGGTTATATTGCTAAGGTAATGCTGCTGCTTATGAAAAGATGGAAATAGCCCACTGACTGCTAGGGACTAATCTGACTTCAATAGTACACAATATCTAATAATGAATAATTGAAAGACATAATACATAGAGAGAAATGAAAAATGTTATAAAAAGCAGTATGACTTCAACAAAAATGAATCACACAAGAATTAGCAGGTGTATTTATTAGGTGTTAAAAATGCTTTCCTAGACAAAGAAAATACAGCCGTTTATCTGGATTTCAGGTAAACATTTGATACAAAGCCATAGGTAAAACATCACACACAGAAGCTGAGAATTAGTATAATAGCTATAAGGTCAGCAGGGAACTGCCTAAAGGGCAGCTCACAACAGGCTGTGCTGAAGGGAAATTATCAGGTGGGAGGAAATCTATTGTTTAACAGACTGACCTTAGGACCTATTTACTTACTAGTTTCGTTAGTGACCTTGGCACAGAAAACAGCAAATGAGAGATATTTACTGATGACATAAAACTGGAAAGCATGAAAAGAGTTGGAAAGAAAGAAATGGATAACCCTGAGGCCTGGTGCAGTAGAATTGAATTTGTGTGTAACAGAACCAATAGCAATGCCCTTGCACAGGGAGAGCAAAGACACAGGTCTGCCTACACCCATCTGAACCTTCAGACTTTGCTGACTACTGCCGAGCCCAGGGATACACCTCAAATTTAGGCCGTACGTCTCCGAAACATGAACTCTAGAAACAATAATTCCTATTGGAAAGAAATAGCTGTGCATACGAATGGATCACAGGGTGGTTCTGAACCATAAACAGGATGCTTCCATGAACAGACCCTGAACATGCAGGTACTCCCAACCGCAAAAGGAAAATAACAGTACTGCATGAGAAGCTATGGGAAGTCCACAGAGGGTAAGCTGTTTACTTTCCTGGTCATTTATTACCAAGAAAGAAGTACTGAAACTGAAAATAATGCAAAGAAGGATTTCTCAAAAGACTGGAGAGACTACTTCCTGAGAAAATGTGACTGGGTTTGTTTAGCTTAGCATGGTGAAGTTCAAGAAGAGGTAGGATTGTTTTCTCTAAGCACATTGGGGGTAGAGCTGAAGGACAGCTCTGGCACAAAATCTGTATGCACTACTTCCTAATCAGAGCTGTAAGTTCCTTGAACAGTTTCCCAGCAGCAGTATTTGAAGGAAAAAACCTCCCTAGGTAGTTGTTAATCATTCCGTGCAATGGATTCTACGCTCATCAGTTGCATGATGACGCCGAGCAGAGGACTCACAGCCTGCAGCATCTCTTCAGCCCTACACTCAAGCTGCAGCCACATACATTCTGCCAGCTGAGGCTCATATACACAGTTTTTCTGTGACAATTTCAACATAACTGGCTCCACTTGCAGCCCATCATCAGAAATATTTGAATGCTTTGAAAATGCTGACCTTAAAAAGTAAGGTGGGAGACCTGCAGTGTGCTACCTCCATACTTCTGGCAGAATTAGCCTTACTGTAGGGATTTTAAGAGTTAATCAAGTTCAGAAACACTGGAGCTCAAAAAGGGAGCAGGGAGGGTATGGGTCAGCAGGGAGGAACTGTCAAAAGAAGGCAGGTTAGGGTAAGACCTTACTGAGTCCTGTCCTTTCAAATTTCCTGTGCTTGACACATCATCAGGATGATGTCAAAGTGACTTAACCAGCTATGACACTTCATTCCAATGATGTGGCCAAGCAGAGGAAATTTGAAAGGATGTGGCTTACGGTACTGAAAGCAATCGTTTAGAGAAATGCACGACTGCTGTTTTTCAATTTAAATGAATTTCAAGCCCTTCCTCCCCTCTCCTAAAGACATATTGCACCCCTTGGAATATCTGCATTGCTTCTGAGCTTGCCTAAGATTGTTAAAATGGCTTTACTCTGATTAAAAGGCAGCCTTAGTTTTGATGTTGGGACTTCATCATATTTTCTGTTGTGCACTATAGTATCTATGGCACTGTATGGATAACTACTAAAATAAAAAAAATTAATGCTATTATTATGGTTGCTACTAATTTTAATACTATTAACGTATAATAGTAGTGGTAAAAGTATTTCTGCCTTTCCCAGGAAATGCATTGCTCCAACATACCATTGGGTATGGTATATGGGTATTGGTATATTGGTATACAGACAGTCTCCTGTCTGTAGGCACCTCTTGGGTGACCACAACCCTCAACAGGAACTGGCCTGGCCATGGCTGGTGCCTGCAAGGGCAGCTCACCTCATCTCATGGCGCCCACTCCAGCGAGTAAGGCCACCTGCAGCAAATGCTGTTGCCATGGGGAGGGTGGGGAGATGCTGCAGTGGCTTTTTTGGGGAGCCAGATGTTTTTCATGATGCATAGATGCTACTGTCCATCTCTCCTGGATCACTGGTGAGAAGTTTATATTACAGCATCTTCTCAACCTTGAGAGGCACCGTGCTTGGTGACAGAATGGTGAAGCATTTTCCAGAGTACTGAAATGCCTTGGAGACATCATTTTGGAAGTAAAACTCATTTTAAAAAAAGTCTTAGCCATCAATATGCTTCATTAATCTGTGTCACAGTTACAGCAGCATCTCAGCTACCAAGGCACAACTGAAGACTCTTGCTCTTCTTTAATGGGTAGTAAGAGGAAACAAATTGTTCAAATGCATATCTAGGGGATGTGCAGAATAGTTGTGTTTTGGGATAATTTGCCCATATCTGGGTGCAATAAAATAATCTCTAGGAACAGAGGGACTGTTACACCCAAAAAAAAAAAAAAAAAAAAAAAAAACATATCAAAGGACAGCTTATATGTCACCAAGAAGAACTGCACTGGTTTCTTTGGAAACCAGTGGATAAGGGAAGAGCAACTGACATCACTTACCTGGAACTGTGATATGGATAGTGGGATTGAGAGCACCCTCAGCAAGTTTGCGGACAACAATCATATAACAGTCATATAAACACAGTGGAAACTATGCACAACACATGCTTTGATTAACTTGTCTGCTGATTTCACCTGATTTATATATATCAGATCTTTTCCAGTGGAAGCAGTTTTTCTACTACCAATTGATGCCTTACACTAGATCCTCAGAGTTTATGTCAAATTTTATCTTCTGTTAGCTTTAACTGTGTACAAAAGAAGAAAAATGTTGCATAATCCGCTCCTTCAGAAATCAGATATTTTCATATGAACATCCCTCTAGGTCTCATGATCTCATTATTCATGAACAAAGATTAACAGCATCAGGTTTTTTCAGAATATGTCGAAGAGGAAACTGGCATTTCAGGCCCCTTAAAACATTATACGAAAGAATGATGTTGGGAAAGAAGTGTAGGAGGAAAGGTAATAACAGCAGTCATGTAAGTCCCTGGGGAAAACCCGTTTCCTTCAAGAAGCAACATCTTTTGTCTTTTTATGTAACTTCATGTTAAGTGAGATATTTGAAAGGAATTCTAAACCAGTATCTCAAAGGGATCTGACCAGACAGAAACACGTGATTTTGAAATGCTGCTGAGCTGCAAGAGCAGCACATCTGTGGATGTTATAGACACCAAGGAGCTTTCATGGCTGCCTGCACAGTATCTGCTGTGTACTTTTGTTTTGATACTTATTTCAGTCTGATGCAGCCAAGACCCGTGGACAGGATGTATGTAGCTACTGAGTGACACAAGACTAAATTTCCAACACAAAACCGCTGTCCTCCCCAACGTATTTTTTAAAAACAGGAAACAATACTATTTCAGTGAAAAATGTTAGAAATGAAACATGAAAACAGTTATTTTCATAGTCTACAGAAAGTTTCATGCCTGCAACCAGAGTGTGTAACAGCTGTAGTCATGCCAGACAAACCCCAGACCAAGAAGAGACATCACACTAAATCAAAATTTCCTTTGTTGGGTTCCTCCTATGAATTCTCCACTTTCTTGCTTTGCCTTTTTCTTTTTTTTTATTTTTTTTTCCTTCTTATCTCTAACCTGGTCTTATTCCTAACCTGCTGCTATTCAAAAGGCTATTTCAAATGCTATTTTGGCTCTGCTCCCCATGCCAAACTGTTGATGTTCATAACCAGAGGGATTCTCATGCTTGCAACTAAAGCCATTTCTTGGGCTGCCACAACATTTTTAAGCCATGATGATCTTCTACAAACACTGTAAGAACTATTCTTCACACAAACACTTTATCAAACCAGAGTTTCTATCATGGTCTTAGCTTTCCACAGCTGCCACATGATGCATAAATCACACAGAAGACAGGTTTGGTAGCAAGATCTATAGTGACTCCCTCATTTTGTCAGCTTTTGGGCCTCCGGGCATAAGATTTAAACAAATCTATTTAAATTCCCATATTTATATTTACAAACCAGGGTATTTGCAGAAAGGAAAAAAAAGTCTGCATTATTAACTATAGTTTGTAGGCAGGGATGGAAGACATCAGATATCCAAGGGTTATGAGCCTCTTTAAAAGCTCAGTGAAGTCACTCACAGCCTTTGCTTTGACTGTTTGGGCACTGAATGAGAACAGCACCCAGGGAGGACTACTCAACTGTGATTTAGAAATTTTGTTAAAAGAAAAGCACCACAAAACAACTAACACATAAATTCCCCATCTCTTTGTGGACTGCAGGCTTGTCAGAGATCTCCTGCAGCTTCTTCTTTAGCTCTGCTAAATCTATTCCATACCCCTTCAGTGAATGGCACTGAACTGAGCTGTGTGCCAAGGCTTTCTAGGTTATCTTTCTTCTTTGCATGTGCTGAGCAATTTCCGCAAGATACAGTTTTGCATAGTGCCTTGCATGACAGAGGATAAAACAAATGAGGAGTTCTGTGAGCTTTTTCCTATTATGTTCTAATCCACAAGGATATATTTGTAATCTTTATTCCAAGATCCCTCTCCTTTTGATATCAACTTTATGGTGACAAGGATCCTTTTTTGTAGGTCAAATATACTAGGTAATGCTTCAAACCATCTAACTACCAAAACAATGCTGGCAAAGATCATTGTTACAGGTGAACCATAACAACGGCACATTCAGTCCTGTCACTGCTGCATGTAGTCACTACAGTAAGGATTTTAGGATGTTAGGATGTTGTCCTTGTTGGACGGCCTTTGTAGTGGAGGTGGGAAATGAAACCAGACCAATCTCTCTTACACCAAAAATGCACAGAAGTTAATAGGAAGTATCAAGATGATGTCTGTACTGTATGTAGTGCCAGCTTTGACAGTAATGTGTCACCAAGGGATACTATAGCCCTTTAAGCTTGGATTATTCTGATGTGGAGTGGGAATAGATATCCTGCCCAGGGGTGAATCCAGAGCAAAAACTTCAGGGCTAAACTTTCTGGCCTTTTTTCCCTTCTTGCCTCAGTATTAAAAGGCCTTAGAGAGTTTGCACCTCTAAAATTACATGAGTTAGATATGAGATACAGATCTTAGTATAAAGACAACAAATCATGATGGGTGCCATGGGATGGGTGCCCAGTGCTGCATGAGGGAGAGGCATGCTCTCAGGATGAAGACCAGGATTTGGTTGTGTGCATGTTGTTCAGAGAAATTTCAGATTTAAAAAAAAAGAAAAAAAAAAAAAAGGCTTTCTAGGCTTTCTAGACCATATAACCCAAAGAAAAGGGTTACGGTAATGTTTGTTTTCATCCTCCATCCCTCTCCTGCTCTTGAGTCTTGGTGTGAGTTACTGAGCAGGGTATGGTGACAGTAGCACAAGTGACATTGCCCAGCCAGGGGAATACATGGGTTTCCCATCAAAGGTATGAAGGTACGGCTGAAACAAAGTCAGCTCTCACCTTTTGGTCACTGACAATTCATTCAATCAACTTGCGACCATGGCTGCTTCCTGCAAACTGACCATTTCTCACCGGAGTGGATACAAGTACACTGTGAAAGCAGCTTTGCACTGAAAATGTTGTCACCACTGACTCCAAGAGTCGCCCCCATAGCTACATTTGTATGGTAGGATTTACAGAAACTGCCGTGCTGTGGTACTTCCCTCACTTGCCTGTGAGGAATGAAGACCCAGCAATCAAGCCTCACCACCTGTTTGCCCAGCCCCTAACTGAATTGCAGGGAAGTGCCCGCCTTAGGTAGCAGTTCATAATCTCGACTCTTTCCCTGGAGCCAGAATCCTAATTTTTATTTCACAAACCAAAGCTGGTTTTATGTCTTTCAAAAGATAAGTGAAAGGCCTGCTTGCTTTTTAGCCAAGAGCCCAGCAGTTAATTAATCTTCATTCATCTAGGGAATGGGTAAAGTTCCAGCATCCGCCTGCAGGCATTTGTGTGCACTTACTCACCTCCCTGGGTGAGCACTCCCATCAAAAAATGACTTTATGTGAGGCTGTGCCAACCCTTCCTCTTGGAGTTGTCGTATCTTACTTAACTATTTCGGCACTGGTTAGGCATAGGAAGACAGTGGCTCCTTATCTCCATGGTTTTACAGCTCAAATGAATGGGAAGAGGTAAAGATTCCACATCCACACATAAGTCAATACTTAATAAAATAACAAAACTGTGCAAGAGAGGAGAAAAGATTACCCTCACTCCATTAATACCTGAATTATTCTACACAAAGTGGAACATTATGTTCCATACCTGCGTGTGTCCACAAAAGACATTAAAGCCTCAGCTCAAAGGCAGGTTGGAGCCTCTGTCCAGGAGATGAGAGGTGCAGGGCCAAACACCTCCTGGAGAGACTTGGATCTGCTTGGCTAAGTCCCAATATCACTGGGCTGTTGATGAAAAGACAGAGAAATCTCCTCTAAAAAAGTAAGTAGATGTTAGGGTAAGAAGAGAATGAGGGATTCTATTTTACAAGAGCCACAAATTGCACTTTGTAGAGTATTATATGGGTTAATTGATTGTTGCCTGATGTCTACGTGTTAAAAGTGGATGTTTTCCTAAAAGATAAAACCCAGAAGCTGCTGTACTAATGTACTTTGAAAGAGTTATTTCCCCTGTTGCAGAATTTTCTGGACTCACAGCTTATGTTACACTAGGTTTCAGAGCAGATTATTGCACTGATATCTTGTGGCCTTAACAGCTATTAACTGTCTTCCAGAAGTTAATTGGTAAAATATTAATAACATTATGTGCCTTGTGTAATGAACAGAAATTCAGCTTGACATGTCTACTTAAAAATAAATAAAGCTTCCACTTTTACACAGCACCCACATATACTAAACAATCCTTCAGATTTTTGTGTAAGTATATATGAATTATTCAAGAAGATGAACACAATCTGATGTTCTCTGATGATCCTTCTCTCAGGAAGCTTTAAGTAAGAAAATTCCCCTGCTTTCCCAAATTCACTTGCTTTTTGTTTGTTTGTTTTTTTTTTTTCAAAATTTTTGAGAATCACAGTTCTTCCAAAGGAAAATCATTGTAAAATACGGGCAGTCCTAAAAACGAACAAGCAATATTATGAAATCCCTTTGTAGTCTGAAATGCGGCTATTCGCCAAAGGAACCTTGTTCCCTATGCCACTGCAAATAGCAATTAGTTCAAGTAGAAAAGATTAGGGCCAGGTGCAGGTTTTGAAGTGACTTTTGGTGGGAGGAGGGAAAGGTCTCTCTTTTGTTAATTGTCTGTGGTAATTCATCAGGCATCTGAGGAATTTAGGGATATTCAACCTTTTGCGCTTAGCCAACAACATACAACCTCCATGGCATCCGTGAACTGGATGGAGATTCAGGGCTTATTGATGCTTGTCAGCCCACTGAGGTGAAAGACAACACGAGGAAAAAGCACACGTTACATTTGCCTTCCACAGCGTACCTGTTTTGCACGGGCTTTGTCAGAGGGCTCATGAAGAAGAAAGGCAGAATGAGCCCCTCCATGGTGGGAACCCGTGGGTGAGCTCAAGGTCCAGGGCAGGCAGCGGGCAGATGAAGTGGCTGCAGCGGTCCCGTCAAGCCTTGCAAATCAATAGGTGACAGAAAATTACAAAGGAAGGGGGCTAACATAACACAGCGTGCCCCCGAGAAGAAAGATACTCTCAAAACTTCAAAAACCTCCTTAGAAGATTGGATTAACTTCTTTTAATCCTTTGAATCATGAACAGATACGAGTTCAAAGGACTAATGTAATTTTATTATTACATTAAATCAAATGTTTAAGTTAGGAAATAGGAACTGAGCTAAGGGCAACCTTCCCTTATCAGCTTCCAACGTCTGAAAGCAGGAATGGATTAATTAAATAAATGTAACAAGTTTAGGGGAATAACATACAGCAGCAGCTGAGTCAGCTTGACCATCGGCCATTCACTGGGATGAGATGTGCCGCTCAAGTACTACCAGATGATTCAATTTGCATATCTTGGCAGTAACAGATAAGCCAAAAGGGATGCCCAGAGGGAAATAGTGTCATAAATTGGCAAGGCAGAGAGTCATTCACCAGCTTAAACAAAATGCTGTCATCACAGAAGTTGCACATTCAATCCATACAGCATAGTAGGCTGCCTACCAAAAGAAAGCAGATTTTGCAAGTTAGCTTCTCACTAACGGACAAGTGATTTTTACCAGGTCTGGGCATATTTTATGTAACTGGAATATATCAGGCCATGTACTCCAGGACTTGAATACTCATGGCTACAAACAGCAGGAAGCCAACCCCTCCTTTTCAGGAGTTTTAGTCCATAGTCTAATGCCAAATAAGAACCCATTGGTCACAACAGGAGAGTTAAAGGTAAGGAGTTAGCATTCCTGCCCCTTTCCATAGCTTCCCACAGACAGAATCTCCCTCAGAAGTAGGATAACAGTGTAACATTCACTCAGAGATGGCCCATTTGCTTGCATTGTGCATCAGGAAATTGTAACATATAATCAGCTCCACCATCATCAGGTATTTCCAGATGACATATGGCTAAAAATCTTCCTTTCTTTCTACAAATTAACGATGTGTGAGATGTGACTTCATTACAATAGTTTTCATTTGTGCACAATCAATGAATTCAGTGTGGTTTAACAAAGGAAATTCCATTCCAACAGCACAGATTTCAGCACAAACATTTCTCCTTAGATGACAGGTAGATTTTCAGGGGACAACTAAGGAGAGGAAGAAAGAAATTATCTAAAAAATCAGAGTACATTATCATTTATTTTCAGTTCAGTGGGAACCTAAGTGTAGCTGAAAAAAAGGTGCAATGTAATTTGAAGGAATCATTCCAAGGACTGGGGATTTCTTCTGTTTGCTAGCAAAATAAAAACACAAAACATCTAGAGGTAAAAGGAAAGGAATAAATCTGAGTCCTAGTCTGTTGCCTCTTTCAACCAGCCAAATTTGGAAGAAGCATGGAAGCATCATGAACAGCAGCCCCAAACCCAACCAGCCACCAACTTCATATCCATGAAAAGAAGGCCTCAGCAGTATGCTGCCTGGACTGTCAGACCACCAAGGTCCAGCACAAGACTGAGAGCTAGGAATTTAGGAAGTTGGAAGTCTTTCCCTCTGCTTAAGCCTACACCTTAAACACGAAAACAACAACAACAACAAAAAAACAACTTCTGGTTTTCCAGCTTTGCCTTCTTCCTTGGCTATTTTCCCCATACACTTGTATTTGTGCACATCATATGATGACAGAGCTTCCTCTGGTTTTATTCTTTCTCCTATATGGTTTTTGTAGCAAAATCAGGTCATTGTGTGTGCAGTGTTCAGACATTCCCATGGCAACCAACTGTGATGTCAGAAACATGGGATTAGGAGCTGCTGGCATCGTTGAGCTGGGGAGAATCCCAGCTGGGAAGGAGAAAACTCCACTCCCAGCAGCTCCAGCAATACAAATGGGAATTTCAAAAGCAGCGAGCAAAGAACCCTCAGCAGTAAGCTATCCAGAAACAACCAGAAATTCAGAGTCAAAATATCTGTTGACTGAAATAATCCCGAAACAATTGGCATGGGAGTAAGTCATCAAAATCAGTGGAGCAAAGCCAGTCTTGTGTCAGCAGTAACTGTGATATTAGAATCAAGATCTTTTTACCATTTTACCAGTGAAAGCAACATTCAGTGGCTGAAAATATAGCATCTCTAAGTCAATTATCCTGTGAGTATTTTAGGTCTGCTGGTAAAAAGCTGAGTGCAATTTTACACGTATTATTCTCTCGAGCAAAAAGTTCACAGCAGAAAACACAAAGCAAGAACTACATGCATGAGTGCACTTAAAATAATCAGATACCTCAGCTTACATGTGCATTAATACTGTGCAAAACTGCAAGTGGTAACAGGAGACTTGACAGCCCAAGTCCACTTCCACCACTATTACTTTGGAAAACGAACAAATGCCCAGAGCCGAGCCATCAGCCCACTTCTGGGGGCTGAGACAGGCCCCCCGACCCTGTGGCAGAGTGGGTTGCAGCACCAGGCTCAGCACTGCCGGAGTGGGAATGCAGCTGGCACGGGGTGGGGGGGAGGGGGGAGGAAAGATAAGTGGGGAGACAAAGGGAGAGAAAGAGTGTGGAGGCCCAAAGTCAGAGTTGAAACCATTTTTCTGAATGTGGGTGGTTTGTACTGAAATGAGCTGAGACCTTCTCTCAGAAGCATGATGCCTTGCTTCACCTCCTGCCTGGGTGGCCATGCTCCTTTTGGCATTCACTGCTGTGATGCCCAAGCTACTTATGTACCTACCTGCCATGATGGGACTCTTAAGCTCTGCCTGCTTCCTAGACAGGAAGCTCAATGACTCATGTTGGACAAGGGTGATGCGATGAGCTGAAGGGCCTCAAGCAGCATATTTCCATGGAAAACTAAACAAGCTGAAGGATCTCCCCCACGCCCATCACAATTTTAAAACATGACTTTAAAAAGCAACCTAAAAGTCAGTGTCTCTTCAGCACTGCGCTGTGGTTTAAGGCACGTCTAACACCCAGCAGTGGAGTACTGAGGCAAAGTGCCCTGAGCTACCTCGTTCCAGAGCCGGATGCACTATAATTCCTAACTGGCCTTGCTTCAAAAAAAGGGATTACTAGTTTGGGTGCAGCCCCACATACATCTGTGTTGCAGCTGGGACATGAGCCAGCACCTTCTCGCATCCCTATGTTGCGCCATGGGGACACATCACCACACCATCCTGCTGAGAGGCTGCATGGGGTCTGAGCCCAGCTGTGTGGGGCAGACATGCCCCTGGGATCCTGCCTGATGGACAGCTGTGAAACAATGTGCACAGAAGAGACTTCAGCTCATATCTGTGCTTTTGGAATCAAAACTCTATTTCACTTAGCTAAATTCCAAGCAGACCAGCCCATATTATTTTTGGTATGGATGTTGTACTGACCTCTAAATGGTTTGAATTGTTGGTAGGATTTTTGTGCCTGTTTTGCAAGCCAGAATCCCTGGGCTGTAAAACAGAAGCTGGGATTCCAGTGGACAATGTTTTCCTCAGCATTTTTGCTGCTGCTTTCAGTGGCAGTGAACTGTGAAGAAGCCACAGTCTAGCTTAGCACTGAGCCCTTTGCATTGTTTTCTGCATTGTCTCGTGTGGTATTTTAAGCATCTGATGTGTAGATGACAATTACCCTGCTGCTGGCATGCACGTATGTGCTACTGCTGATTCCTCCAATTTCACTGCTAGTACTTTGTATTTGCCTTAAAGAATGAAGGAATGACAAGCATATAAAGCGTTTTTAACATTGTCTGACCCCAACCCTCCAACAGCCTGGTTCCTTCGCAAGTTATACCTGGTTCTTACTTCTGCCACTATCAGCATTGCACTTTGCAGAAGGGCAGGTAATGCAAATTTTGGCTGCACATTTCAATAAAAGCAACTGTGTGGGGACTCGGTGCAAGGGGCTTGACCAGAATGAACTCACCAACTCAGGAGGGTGGGAAGGGGACTTCTGGGAAGGGAAGGAAAGATTTATCTTGGGTTTATAGTAGGATGCCTCTACTACCTTCTGCCTGGAGTAAAAGCTGCCTCATGGCAACGGTTGTGTCAAAATCATTCTTGAAGCTGTGGTTGCAGAAAAGGCACCTACTCATGTTCATGCATCTTTTCAAATAGTTTTGTCCTGGCCACTAACACTTTTCTGGAGTTCTCTGATTAACTTCATCTTGGTTTGCAATAAATATGCCCTCACTTAAAACTGACTGGAGAAATGCTGTGCACCTGCAACAGGCCACAGGAAAGCATAGAAGATAGACACTTCATGTCTTCGCTGCTGAAAAGAGAGAATTGCAGAGGTCCTAGAACCACACAAAATCAACAAGAATACAATTAAGTGACTATGGAATTCTTATAGACAAAAAAGAAGGAGAAGGGATTTTGATGGCACTGGAATACAGCAGTTAGAGGAAAAAGGACTTCATTTCATCAGAAAATACTTTGCTATTGACAGCTGTCTTCTCAAACATCTTGCTGTACTGAGAGCAAAACAACAGATCAAACAAAAGTAATCCTTAACTTAAGCTAAAATGTTTGCATGTTGCATTTTGCATCATGTTCTCATTATACCCAGTTCACTAAGTACAATTATACCACTTTAGAAATCATATGAAAAATGACAGACAAGCTACAAACACTCTGATATCAAGTGCAGACTCATGTCCACATGCTCACACTTGTGCTCTCCCACGCTTTTTCTTCCTTTAATTATGTTATTTTTCTAGTAAGTAGCAGGTTACCTGACATGTATGTCAATTGCTCATCCTTTTCCCATTGCAAATCTCACCAGCTGTTCAAGACCTCTTAGGTCAATGGGAGCTTTCAGCTGACTTCATTACTCACTGGGTCAGATCCTCAAATATTCAAAAAGAAAGGTATGATTATACTGAAGTCTAAATTCATGTGAAGCTTTACGGAGGAACAGCAGTCAGATCCTGATGGATCTAAGAATTGGATCTGACTAAATCATATGTTTAAAGATGGAGACCTACTTTCTTGTCAACTCTGAATGTACTGATCCACTGTCTTGGATTCTTACTTATGTAATCATTTCTGGTTTTATATCATTATGAAGACAATGTATTTCTTGTAGATTGCTTGTCATCTGCAAAGCACAATATCCTGCTTTGTGCTCACAAAGGTAAGAAATCCCTGGCCACTGCTGTGTAGGAAAGGTGATGCCATGTTTTGCTTATGGTGACCCACCCTTCCCAGAAAAACATTCAGGTTTTTTGATTCCCAGATTAATTCCTATGACATGCGGTTGACACCAAGCTGTGTGGTGCCATTGACATGCTAAAGGGAAGGGATGCCATCCAGAGGGACCTGGACAGGCTGGAGGGGTGGGCCCATGCCAACATCATGAAGCTCAGCAAGGCCAAGTGTAAGGTCCTGCACCTGGGTCGGGGCAATCCCAAGCACCAAAACAGGTCTGAGGGAAGAATTTGAGGGTGTCGGTTGGTGAAAAACTCATCATGAACTGACAATGTGCGCCTGCAGCCCAGAAGGTCAACCACATCCTGGGCTGCATCAAGAGAAGCGTGACCAGCAGGGCAAGGGAGGCGATCCTTTCCCTCTACTCTGCTCTCGTGAGACCTCACCTGGAGGACTGCGTCCAGTTCTGGGGCCCCCAACACAAGAATGACATCAAGATGCTGGAGGGGGTCCAGAGGAGAGCCATGAAGATGATCAGAGGGCTGGAGCACCTGCCCTATGAAGGCAGACTGAGAAAGTTGGGGTTGTTCAGCCTGGAGAAGAGGAGGCTCTGGGAGGACCTGACAGCAGCCTTCCAGTACCTGAAGGGGGCCTACAGGAGAGCTGGGGAGGGACTCTTCAGAAGGGCGTGCAGCCACAGGACAAGGGGTAATGGCCACAAACTGGAAGAGGGGAGATTTAGGCTAGATATTAGGATGAAATTCTTTCCTGTGGGGGTGGTGAGACACTGGCACAGGTTGCCCAGAGAGGCTGCGGGTGCCCCCTCCCTGGCAGTGTTCAAGGCCAGGCTGGATGGGGCTCTGAGCAACCTGGTCTGGTGGGAGGTGTCCCTGCCCATGGCAGGGGGGTTGGAACTAGATGGTCTGTAAGGTCCCTTCCAACCCAAACCATCCTATGATTCTGTGATTCTATGACACTCCCAGGGTGTAGACAAAAGCATTGATCCCCAATTGCTTCAAGGAAACTAAAGCAAAGAGATACATGGTTTGATCTTCGAAAGCACTGATAACTAACTATACATTTTATTAATTTCAGTGATACATGAGTGTGCTTAGTCCCTTTAGGGATACCAAACACTGTGCAACTTGCTCAGTTCTGCTAAAGTAATCCTAACCATTTCTGTTTATCAGTCTAATTTCTGTAATATTCTGCTATAACATAAAAATGAAAGTTATTGGTGGCCTTCTTGGTCTTGAAAATATAGCATGTAATAAAGTCAACATCAAAAGATCAACCTCCAAAAACGTTTCAAACAGATTAAAATAAAATATTTAGGAATACTTCCTCTTTGGTAAGATTCTAAAAATGCATCACAAATACCAGAAATTACTGATGCTAATAACCCTGTCACTGTTCCAGCCAACTAAAAATAGAGGTCTGCGACAGGCTAAGAATAAAAATATTCAGTCAGAAGTTTGTAACAGTTAGTCATCCTTTGATTCCTTAAATCTAGCTTCAGTGGAAGAAATGAATAATATAAAAGCAATCTCAAACTTTTAGAGAGTTATGAGGGTGTACTACAAACAGCTGCATTATACTAAACACCTAACACAATAATTGCATTTTTGCAGGCATATAAACTTAATCATTCATTATATTGCATGCACTTTTGACCTACACATGCTTTCCTAGAGAAGGTTTTCCTTCCTTTTGAAAAGAAAATATAGCTGTAGTTTACCATTCCAGCATTGTCACTTCCTTCTGTTAGCAATTACTGTAGTCACTGATCCATTCATTTCTATGTATATTTGAGATAACTTCATAATCAGAATTCCTACAGCCACACACAAGAACAGAAGTTGCTGTTCATTTGTGATAAAGACCAGCTTCACTGGTGGTTAGCGGGATGTGGCGCATCTGTAGGGTGCACTTGGTTCCTCAGGATTCGCTGGGGGGGGAGAAAGAGGCTCTGTGTTGGTTTTAGATGGATCTTAAATGACCTCCCTGCTCCTTCGCTTCCCTCAACACTAAACATTTATGAGTGGTAGGCAAGGTTTTAAGGAAAAGCCAGGCCTGGATGCTGTTTTAACTCTCAGACTGCAGGGTTTCTGTACACAGGTACCTAGATCACCTGGCATTTGCACCTTTTGCTCTTTAGGGGTCTGGGTCACTGGTGGTGCTTGGGATCTCTTCCTCAGTCACATTACATCTTATTGGTACAGCCCAAAATCTGCCTTCCTTTGTATGAATGATTTGAGCCTGGTACTGTCGCTGACCAGCGAAGAGTTTGTAGCTGCTGTGTACAAATTTGTAGCAAGCACAAATCCAAGGGCCTTCTGAACAACATCTCAGTGACACGGCTGTCCAGGTCTCTCAGGCTGCACCCTGGAGACCAGTTGCTAAGCTTCTGCCATTAAGGAGTTTCTATGCTACTTCATTATTAGAGCATCACATTCAGATTGGATGGAGAAGGATTTTCCTGAGAAAGGCAGGTGATGGCATCACTGACTCAGGGCCTTTTTGGCCTGTATCTCTGGGGAAGCCAGCGGCCACCAGGCAGAGTCACAGCTGGCATAACACAGATTGCTCTGAGACCACTTGTCCACCCCTGGTGCAGCTGGGGTCCTTGCACATATGACAAGACTCATCTAGAAAATACATACTCCATTGGTTTTCTCTTCTGCTACCTGCAACACAATCAACAGATCTACTGCCTCATTTCTGTCTGCTAGGCATGGGCCAAAGGTTTACTTTCCTCTATGCAAGATCATGCTCCTTTGGATTTTGTTCCCCACTTCTTTTGCAAACTGCAACAACTTATTTTCTAGGGCACATTTGCTTTCATGCCACCATACTTCACCAGTCTCACAATCTGCTGAGGCCCAACCTCTCTAGGATACACTTAAAAGTTAACCACTTCATCCTTAGTTGTATTCTTCTATGCTGTCAAAGTGACATACATTTTTTAGGGAGAATATGCTATTTTTATCCCTTAGATCAGTGAGATCTCTTTAAAAACCTAGGGTTAGGAATTCCAGCATGAAATCTTGCACAACAATCAGGGAAGGGTGGAGATATAAATATCATAGAGTACAAATTCATCACTCAATCTGGAGCACATCCACAAATTTAAAAGCCGATGGGACACTCAAAGAAGAAATAAACACAGATGGACAACAACATTGCCAGAGAGGAGGATCAGGCAGGACCCATGAGTGATGTTAGGGAATGGCCAGATCAAGGCAGTGCATCTTTACTCCCACAAACATCCTTTTTTCCCACCTCTTCCAGTAAGACGAGGCAAGAAATTTCTTACCCCCCACTAAGAATGCTTGCAGCAAAGACCTTTTAACGGTGCAGTCAGAGTGTCCTGCCTGGGTCTGTGCTTCTGGCATCTCCTTCTTTAGAAAACTGCCCACTCCCTGACCTTCCTGTGCTCTTCCCACTTGCTGTGTTGTCACTCAGCTATGGGCAATGCCAAAATTTCCCCTGTGAACTCTGTCCCAGTTCCCATAACTACCCCGGTTTGCTATGTGTCCTCTCCTAAAACAATTCAGCTCCTTGGACTACATGTGCATAAGCTTGCTTCTTGGAGTAAATTGTTTCACTGCATACAAATACATTGCATACAAACACTACATTCTTCCTCTGAAGAAAAAGATGTTTGGTGGTGGCTCTACCTGAATAGTATCCACCAATAAATATATAAAAGGACACAACGTTGCTTGCTCTTCTTCCTTGCTTCACCCTGGGGACTTCGAATTCACTGTGTGCTTCAGAACGTAAAAGGAAAGCTCAAATTTCTGAGACAGCCCATTCCCTCCACATTGCCTTGCTTTCAATACCTGTCCAGTCAGACAGATGCTGCCAGCACTTCTATCACAAGTGTTCGCTGTCCTGTCAGCAGGGAGTGACGCCTCCATCTAACAGTCGACACCTAACACTAGCAATGCGCTAGCTGATGTTTGTCGAGTAAACTCTGAACTGGTTTAAGCAACTCTGCCATTTCTGAACGCAGCAGGCACTCCCAATGAATGTAGTAACCTAAAGAGCATCCTGTGTGAGTCAAAGAAAAAAATTCAGCGTGGGGTTTTTGACTTTGCAACACACATAACTATATTTATCTACAAAGAATGATGTCTTAAAAGTTACAAGAACTCATGCAATTTTGAAAATGAAACCCTTAGGATGATTTTAAGATTTTGCTTGACTTATCTGGGAAAACCAGACAGAGTTCCTCTTCTAAGAAGATCAGCCATAAGCTGAGGTGAGCTTAACACAGCAGTCAACTCCTACATTTCTGATATTCACACCAAAAAGACACTTGTTACTCCACGCCAAGCCAGCCTTATTGCTGGAGGCCCCATCATTAACTATTATTTTTTCTTTAGAGTTTTTCACTTTCTTGGCATTTCTCTCTACTGTAGTTGCAGATGGAATCAAATGCTGGAGCTGCTGGTTCCCATTCATTTCTGGGCACAGCTTATGCACACTGCCCTGGAGAGCTGAGATTGTTCTGGTGCCTGCATCCCGAAGGCCTGATTCCCATTTAACCTGGGGCCTGATTCCCTGTTACGGTCCTATAAAGCAGCAATGGAAAAGGGCCTCAGCAGGAAGAACAAGCTGAAAATACCTGTTTGCCAGGTAGCTAACCCAAGACAGCACAGCTATTTATAAAAACTTGCTATTTTTCTACAGCCATCCAGGAATGTTGTTAATAGCTCTTCACCATGGTGCCAAGAGACACTTTTTGAAGGGATTTAATGCCCAGTTCATTGCAAATCTGACCTTTGTTTCTGCCTGTTCCCCAGTCAGCAGCTATGAACAAAACTGACTTTGAAGCCTGCAGCATTATTAATCTGAGACTTACTATAGTAAGAGAGAGAGAAGGAAATAAATCCCTTCTCCTAGCACTACTAACTCAGTGTAATGGCCCAAG
>VXAV01006439.1:108797-156003 GCA_013399715.1 Alectura lathami | reverse complement strand
ACCCTGCTTTCCACTCTTGTCTCAGGCAGGTTGGCAAGAGGCACCCACCACAGGCACTGCTTTGGAAACATGTCTGTGATGGTGCAACCATATCACAAGACTGGTCTCCAGGGAGCTTCCAGCATGTCTGAAAGACATTTCTTTGTGCAGGCTTAGCTGTCCTGCCCAGCATCATCTCCTCCCCTGCCGAGTCCTTAAAAGCCAGCAGCTGTTTGAGGAATGACTTCAGCCCCATGGGATCAGGAGCTGTGGCCAGTCACACAAAGTGATGCGAAGCCTCTGAGGTAAATGATGGCACAGCGAGCAGGGAAATGGGAAATCAGACCCATGTGGCTTTCATGAGTTTTGGTGTTTTGGTTTTTATTGTTGTTGTTTTTTTTTTTTTTTTTTTTTTTTTTTTTTTTTTTTTTTTTTTTTTTTTTTTTTTTTTTTTTTTTTCTGCCTTGTTAAGAAGAAGGCCCTCTCAAAAGTCAGAAAGGGAACTGAAATGGTATTGTACTACTCTTCATTCATAAGCCCAGATTTCACATAACATTGAATCACTCCACATTTTATTTTTTTTGTGGCACACAGAATAGCAGCTACCAATAAAACTCCTAAGTTCACCATTTCATCACTTCAGACATAGTGGTGGAGCTGGCCACTGACTCTTCAGTTGTATTGTTCCCAAGCCGTATCTGATAACATTTCATGGGCAGGAGCTCTGGACGTTCATTTGTCTCCAGGTTCCAACACTTGCATATTTTATTATAATCCAGTTATCTGAACAGAGCTGTTTCATCTCTCCCTGTTATACGGCCACACATCTGCTTCCTCCAAGCTGCTAAGTTACGGCAAACTCCTGATTCAATTTGCAGTTCTTTGAGCTCTGAGCGCCAAAAGCTGTGGTTTAAAAAGATTAAAACCAGAGATGAAACCTGATTGTTTTTCCATGCATCTGCTTTAAATTGGTTGTTCTGTTTATTTTAGAGAATTCAACTGATGCAACAACAACAAAAAAAAGCATCCAGAGTAAATCTTGCTATGTTGGTCGTTACATTCAGCTTTTATTTATCCTTCTTTCTTAAAGCATCACCGAAATCTTGTCTTCACTGCAAAATTAACATGACTAACAATTAGCAGATGCCATTAAATGAAGTGCTAGATCTACATTAAATCCTATAAGATATAATCAGTTGTGTTCCAGCATGGTTGTCTGGGCCAGGGTACCACTCGTTTAATGACCAATCATCAGTGGTCCCTTCACGCCTTCCCACAAAGCTGCCCAGCACAAGTAGATATGTTCGCCCTCTCCTCCAGGCATGACGCAATAGTAAGATTCATCTTTTCCAGGCTTTAGACAGAGAGGGAGAGCCCCAGAGGTGCCAGGGGCCATGTTCTGAAGGAAAAAGGACACCTCATGGCTTGTCCCGAGGTGGTACACAAGATGGATGATATGGAGAGGAGAAGCTCAAGTGTGGACAATACAGTTAAAGCTGTCAGAGACCCATGGAAAGATCTTCCAATTATGCTGGGCTTATCTCCTCATTCAGATGACCCTTTCAGAAATCAGGGAAATGGGATAAATAGTCTTACCAAGAGCAAGAATAAAGCCTTAGTATCACTTAATTTCATTTCAGTGGTCTGCCAATCTTGGCCAGCCTCCAGCAGGAAGCTGAATTCCACCCTCATCACTTGTTCTTTTGGGAGCTGAGAGGGAACTTAACACAACTGGCTTCATGCTGGGACCCTTGGACCACATGGGCAGTCCATGACTGCTTCTAAACAGTCTTTAGAATCATAGAATCATTAAGGTTGAAGAAGACCTCTAAGATCATCAAGTTCAGCCATCAGCCCATCACCATTAACCCATCACAGAAGACAGGTAAGAAAAGCAAGGCTTGCATATTTGACAGAGACACCACCTTGAAGTGTACAGATGTACAGGCACTCGCAACTCAGAAAAAAAGGATCGCTCCATGCAATTTGGGCAGCCAACACCCAGCCTCAAACCACATTTCCCACAAGGCACTGAGATTCCTGTTACCACCAGTCCATGGCAGAGGTCAATGCCTTGCATTAGGGTACCCAGCCTGTATGACTTTTGAAAGGGCCATATGACACTCCTTAGAGGAACAGGACATTAGAACTGAGTATTTTGAAAGGCTATCTGCAGAAACAGGCACTAGTCAGTAAAATTTTCATAGTTGAAGTATATGTATAAGCAATGTACAAGGCAATTTGTAATTGCTTATAGACAAAAAACAGATATTGGTGCTACAAGCAGTGCAATAAGTTCCACCAAGCAAAACGCTGGCTTTTATTTTTAAAGTGAATGGATAATGCAAGCCTGTGGCAAGCTGCAGTAGTCTGCTTGAGCCTGCGTAATGTATGTGGATTTGACATCCTATTACTTCCCAGGGCATTCTGAGAATGGAGATAATGTTTCTGGTGCCAGGCCAGGTTAACTGCATCCAGCATAATAGACCCTGCAGATGCTCAGTTGGACAGATGCAGAAAACTCGATGTTATCCTATTTTCGGATGCCAAACAGAACTTATTCTGTTCTTACAAAGCAAGGACATAAGAGACATGATGAGGAAGTGGTTTACCGCAACAAAGGCATTCATGGCTTGTAACGCCCTCCCAATTACAAGGAGCAGACAATTGTTCATCATAAATGTTAGAGAGAGAAATCTGGAAGAAGAGAAAAAGCAGCTTGCCATGAACTAGAATAAAAAGGCTGTACGTGAAAATGTGCACTCACATAGGCTGATGCACATCTGGCACGACTCCACTGTAATCAGCAGTTAGCTTGTACTTGCACCCCTCTACACAACAGCTGCACCCGACCCCAAAAGTCTCCCCCTGTAATTGTGGCAAATGCTGCCTCACCCAAACCACTCCTTTGTTCTCCCCAGAATACTGGGCTTCCTGACTTTTCCAAACTAAGCTCTGCTTAAAAGTCATAACGATGAAAAATTATACCCTCTCTCTTCTGCCACACAGTTTATTTGCCTGCAGACTTCCTAGGAGGAAAAGATCAGCAAAGATGCAATTTCCAGCTACACTGATGAGTCTCCAGCTCATATTTGTGTCCTGCTAAAGACCATGTTTGTTTTGGGGCTGAGTGATTGCCCTCCCTGGTTTTGTCCTGCTGGTGCTTTCAGAGAAGTTGTGTTAGCACTAAACTGGAACAGCATGATGGTGAATCTGGCTCTTTAACCTGGGCTTCCTAGAAGGTGGTGGGAGGAACCTGAGGATGGATTAAGCACAAAGAAGAAGTGCAAAGAAGGTCCAAACCCACAATGTTTTCAAGCTTCTTCAGCCAAATGATAAGTACCACTGGTGGGGGAGGAAGGGGGAACAAAACACAGATTCCTGAGGTTTTAGCAAGCCTTACGGACTTCTTCGTGAAAGTGGCTTTCCAGGCATGTCCAAGTGGCAACAAATGAGACTTGCTTTATGTGGCTGTTAGGCAGCTTTGGTAGATGAAACTGATATTCCTCACTCATCATCTGGATGTTTCTGGCTGAGACATGCAGAGCATGTTATGTTAGGGAGTGCACCACCTTCAAAACCCAGAAAAACCTCAGAGAGCTTCCATCTGCCCCAGATTCGTGCATGACCATAGCTGCATCATGAAATAGCAATAATAATATCTTCCTACTGCATCTTACCACAAAGCTTTGTGATTGCTAGAAAAACACGTGTGGGAAACAATGGAGGTGCATCCAAAACAGAGCAGAGACAAAGGGCAGCGAGCTGCCTGTTACCCAGAAACTGCAGCTGCTTTTAGCAACCCTGATGAAAAGAATTTTTTCATTCCAGGGAAAAGATTTTTTTTTTTTTTTTTTTTAACCAAGTCAAATGGAATCATATTAATCATCAGCAGCAATTAGATGAAAAATTGTGATTTCACTCTAGTGTTTTCATTTTACATGAAGCTGCTGAGCAGTGATTAGAGCATCAACAAAACCACTTATTTTTATCATATTTCATGTCTTGGGATTGTCTGATGAGGAAACTTCAAAGACATGTGGAAGACACATTCCCCTTAGCACAGCACCTGAGGACAGCACTAAAGCAAAGGAACCCTTGTATTTGCCCAGCATCCCACATCCTCTGAGCAGGGAAAAGGCAGGGTTGTGAGCACTTGGCCTCAGCCAGGTACCCATGGGCACAAGATAACAACTGTAAAGCTGCACTAACCTGTGCAGGGCCTCAGAGAAATAAATCTCACCCTTTGAACTCAGATCAGAGTCAGAGGTACTGTAGACAGGGAGATGCAGTATACTAATGCATCAGTAAGACACAGGCTGCTACTAAGATATGTTCGTGGTAAACAAGTGGCCCGTCTCTGATTAGTGTGAAAATATGGACATACCCTTCTAAAAAACAACAAGAACAACAACAACAAAAAAGCCAAAGCAAACCAAAAAAAAACACATTTTTCTTAGCTGGTTGATAAGAAATTTGGTATCTTCAGTCCAGTACAAAGCCATGACTCAGAAGCCATGAATCAAATGACTAACCACAAGAGATAAATTGAGTATGATCTTCAGTAGCTCAGCCATGCCAAAGAACTTCTTAGCTTAATAACGCTGGTTGACACTGGCACAATCCCAGTGGTTCCCAGTGTTTCCTTATTGATGTGAATGTTTTTGACTCAGCATTTCCACAGTTTCATAAACATCGAAGGCTGACATCATTTAAACTGTAAAAAGCATTTATAAGCATTAAAGCTCAATAGTAAAGCGATTGAGCCTGAGGCTTGAGTTAAGCCTTGATTTATGCACTGAAGGTTTCTACTAACCAGGCTATGGGATGCCTTCAGCACAAAACTGAGTTTCTCATTTGCTCCTTTCTCTGTAATAGAGCAAGTTAAATCCCTGGAACCAAATCCTTAACTTCTAGGTATGAGCTGTTCAGTTTGGGTCCATTTCCAGTAATTCTGTCACAGATAGAGCATAATTCACTTACTGTTCTGAAGGTGTGTGGAGACGCTTAGCATAAAGGCAGCTTTCACAAAGCAAATCTTCCAGGTCACTGCTAGCATAACCGTGTCTCCAAGCAATGCCTGCTAGCAGTCCTTTATGTTTCAGAATACGAGATAGAACTAGACAAGACCAATTTCATGGCAACATCACCCCTGTCACAAAGCATCGTGCACACCACTTACTATGCCCAGAGCATCAAGCCAGCATTTGTTTGAAAGCAATGTCATATTTACCTTTACCCCTGCAACAGCTGCGAAGGGAAAACAGTCCCTCAGAATTAACTTTTTGGGTCACTGCAGTGACCTTCCGACTCCACACTCCTGTGTTAGTCAGCTCATTTTGGTGGCTGGAAATCTATATTCAGTCCAAACTGAAAATGCAACCTAGGTCTTCCAATGAGTGAAAACGGCCCTGTGGTTAAGAAATCCTAGCTTAGAGCTTTTCCTTATGAACACAGCATCTTCACTGAAGTCTCAAAATGTTCATTTAACTAAACTTGCCAAGTTGACTTGATAACTTTGCTGCTATATCCCTTATCAGCCGCAAAAGAAAATGCGTTACTGCAAGAAAAATATCTTCTCGACAAAGATTTCATAAAAAGTGCTCAAAAGGTATGCATTGTACTAAGAATTCAACATAAATAGACTGGTACAAGTTAATTGAGTAGAAAAGGAATAAGCAAAAATAATATATGGTTTGGGGATAGTGTAGAGACACTGGGCAAGGAATAAAGGAAAAAAGCACAGACAAAACCAAAATGAAAAGATCTGATGCAGATATTTGATGATGAGAACATCTGCATGATGACAAATTTTCCAGCACATCACTTTCATTCTTTGCTATAGGCAAAGTAGAACAGTTCTCTCATTACTGAAAGACTTTGCAGCTATTCTTCGAAATACAGAGAGTGAAAAGAACAAGCCTGCAGCCTTTATGGTAGCAGTGTAAAATCTTACAGTGTGACCTGTGGCGAAAAGTCCCAAAAGTCCGTCGAAATACTGTACTGGGTGCGTTCGATTGCTTTGAGAGCCCCACAAAAGATGCTATTTCAAGTTTCTAGCAGTAGGCTATCATTCTCTGCTGTGCTAATCCATATTTACTGCACTAAGAGCTGCAACCTTGATGTAAAAATGCTGTGCTGTTGGTGCCCACTCCCCATCACGGAACGTGCGGTGAGGCCATTACTGCACCTTTGAGCTGACCTGGTGTAAGTAGTGGGACAAAGCTGTGAATCCCCTGGCTTGGAACATGCTCTAACACCCAGCCACCAGTGGAAAGGCTATGGTTCCCTCAGACTGTTTCTCATCTGATCTGTTCTTCAGCGAGTGAGTAGGCACCAGGCAGGGTAGATGGAGTGGAATAGGAGAAGTGGACAGTGCTGAGCTAATCGGAGATGTGCTTCCACAGCATGCCTGAAGAGAATGAATGAAAAAGTAATCTCAACCTAAAAACAAGCAACAAGTCCAAAAAGTCTTGATCTGTTATAGAGAGGAGCCTGCTGACTAATGGAAAAGGAATGCACAATCAGGTTTTGTCAGATTTGACTCCACCAATCTTTCTGCTGCAGGTTTCTGCCTCTCAGATGTGATACGAAGGGCTGGCCACAAAACAAGAATTTTATTTCACAATTCAGAAAGAATAAAAAAAAAAAAAATGGGGGAAGGGGAGATACATTTTGAATCTGTTTTTGTTATGCACCAGAACAAAGCTATCATGCTTCCAAAACTGTCACACATAAGAGCCAGAGAAGAAAGAAAAGAGGAGGCCAAACAGCAAATAGGCTGGTGCCTGGTTTTTCTCCTCCAAAGGGGAAGGCCTGGCTCCCAGCTCCCAGGTGCTGTCAGACAGAGGAGGGACAGCAATGTGGACACCCCCGCCAGAAGGCTGTGGGCAGGCAGGTTTGCTCCCCACACACACTCCTCTCGTTAACTCTCTCTCACCCTCTGCCCGCATCTCCTTGGAGCCTCTCCACTCCATGTAAATAATTACATACAAATCAAGCTAGAGAGAATGAGAGTATGCAGCGCAGCCATTAGGAAGTTCCCTGGAGATAAAAGGGAGCTGCAGATTCAAGTTCTTGCTCTCTCTGATTTGAAGCTGATTTCAATTAAGTATTCATTGGACAAAGGAGAAATGTCCCATATAGCTCAGCAGTCAGGGAACCATTCCAAATCGGAGCGAGGACGCAAACCTGGGGACATACTTCCCTGGGAAGCCTCCTAACCCCTGGCAGATTGATCGGTTCTCACGCATGAAGCATGAGTGGGAGGAAGACTGGAGCACTCAGCAAGTCCTGGGGAGCTGCCTCCCAGGGGACTTTGCTCCGAAAGGAAACCCGTCGGAGGGCAGGAGTCCAGACGGTGTGCTACAGTCATCACGTGCACCGATGGGTAAGCACGTCCCTTCCCCTCGGCCCCGCCATGCAGGCCCCCACACAGGCTCTCTCTCACCAGGATCTGGGGTAGCTGAGAAGTTGATATCAGGCATCTCTAGAGTAGGACTCATTTTCTCCTTTCCCACAATTCCCCTACCAATCTATGAAGGCTTTCTGTTGATATAATAGTTAAAACCGAGATATTCTCTCAACAAGTTCCAGAGAAGCATCATTTCCAGGTGGAAAAGTTGATCTTGGTATATCCTGGATTGTATGGGATGGATCCAATACTAGTTAGGAACAGTAAAATTATCAATCATAACGTGGGAAATGGAGAAGTACTTGACAAATGTTTCTGTTCCAGATTCAGAAGGAAGCAGAATGATATATTCAGGGCCTAACTTGATACTTACTGTTCCACTGGCAATTAGGGATGATGTTAAACAGCAGTCATTAATAACATTTGTAAACCTGCAGGACTTGATTACAGTCCTGGTGAGGATTGCCAGCTTGGCTGACAGAAATAGCTGCAAAAGGGAAAAAATATTTAGGCCTTTTAAGGTGTTTAACTCACTCCCACATAGCAATCCATTAGCATTAAATGGCTTAAAAGCTGGTTAACGAATGGATTTCTTAAAGTAATTTTAGTAGAATAGCTATCATTCAGGAAGGTAGGAATTTAGCAGGGCTCTATTCTTCGTGCCAGCTACTGCTACCTATGACATCTAAACCAACACTGCAGACAAAAACAAAAACAAAAACAAAAACCTGTGGTAGAAACAAAACCAAAACCACTGTGGTAGAATTTTTAGGCGATACAGAGGGAATATTGGGTGATAAAAGTGATATGGGGAACAAGTCTGTTATAAGGATTAATTTCTCGTCAATGGTATTACTTGCATTTTCAGAACCAAAAGCAAGCTCATACATCTTGTGACAAAGGCTTTATGTCACCCTCTTAGCAATGAACCAGCAATTCAGATGTAATTAAATTTGAAACAACTTCATGCTCACATTAGATAATCAGTTGAATGTGACCCTCCAGAGCAATTCTGATCTTTAGATAAATAAGCAAGAGAGTTTGAAAGAGTGAGGATATAACTCTAGTGAGAATATTGCTGCAATAACACATGTAGTTCTGGCATCCAAAGTTTTCAAAGTGTATTCAAAATTTGGAAGGAGTTCAGAAAAGAGCTACAGGAATGACCTGTGGTCTGGAAATCAGACTGAGACTAAAGAAGTTTAATCTGATTTATCCCAGAGAAGTCTAAGAGGTAATATGATCACAGCTCACAGATACCTGGATGGTAGAGTAACTAGCATAACCATGAGAAAGAGATTTTTAACTGTAGGTGTCATATATAGTGCAAAAGGCATAACGAAATCCACTAGGTTGAAACCAAAGCTGGACAAGCTCCAAGTAGAAACAGGGTGTGCATTTTCTCTAAACTATGAAGGATATAATAACTGAATATAATTAACCAAATTCTCCCTCCAATGCAGTCTTTAAAGAAAGACTAAAATGCTCTCCATTAGCATGGACAGACAAAATCATGAGGTGCTGCACTGAAGTTTGTAGATGTTTCATACAGGAGGTCAGACTAATGGCCATAACCGATCCTGACCTTAAAAATCTCTGAAGGTGTGGCTATAAATCTTTCATTGTTCTCTTCCTAATATAAGACGATAACTGACTTTACTACATAATTTCCTAGGTCAGTACTGGGCTGTTTGGGGACATAATTATGTATGGCAAACCCCGTTAAATATCCACGTTAGCAGTGGATATTCAACTTTTAAGGAGCTTTAGCTCTATTACCGTAATCTAAATAAGGGTTCCTGGTACATGCTGCAGAAAAACATCACTTATCTTCCTGTAATAATATGGAGGCTTTGGGGCCCCAGAATATTCATTCCAGAGAGAACTATACTGATTCTGAGTGTATACTCCTGCTAATAAGAAGCATTATGCTATTCTTTAAACCAAAATAAGGCTACCAGAAATTGCAGAGGAAAAAAACATGCATTTTATAAACAGAAATATTGCCCCAGCTTTTGGAATGTTCCTTCACACTGTAACTGAGCATTTGACAATGCTAACAGTCACATCAATAAGTCAGCTGAAATTCAACGCAACTCATCCTGCTGCTCGTTCTTCATTTCATGGGCCATGCAGAAACCATTTAGTGTCATCTTTCTGTGACTGCCATCACTTGACGGTAGGCGAAGACCCCATTTTCTGTAGGAGATGGCTATATCCTTTAAGACAGTGCAGGAAAAACTTTATTTCCATAAAATCGGTGGCATGAGGAAACTTACCTGTGTGTGTGTTTCAGTAGGAATTCTTTTCTGGTTCAGTAGTGCTCAGTTCATGAACATTTCAGCAAATCTCAAATGATTAATGGCATCCAATATAAATCAGATGAAAATCTTGAAGCTGTGATCAAGTATCCCTTTTTTTGTTTTGGGGTTCATTGAAACCAAAACACCTGAGAGGTATCTGGGGGGATATTCACATGAAACTATTCCAGAGTAAAAGCCCTGAGATTTTGGGAAATTCTATTCAAAACCTTGCTGTGGAAAGCTTACAGGAAAGCATGGAGCTTTGGAACAAACACATTCCTAAGTGTCCTCAGAATTGCACCTTATTTCAGTGAACAAATACTAATATGTGCCTTAGGTATCACGGCATGTAATCTTAAAACAGTGATATCAGTTTAGACAAGGTGCTACCTAGGGCAGCCAGAAGTTTGTCTCCTGTACAAGTTTGTAAGCAGAGAGAAGGTCCACTGGGGTTGTTACAGCAAGCTCTTCAAGGAACAGCCACTGATACTCTGTGCAAGGAAGTTTCTCCCCTGATTCCCCTCCCTGCGAGCTAGAAGCCAAAGCAGAAACAAAGGTGTCAATGGTCTAATTCACATTTTACAATAACAAAAGCCATTGATCTCATTAGTCAAAGCCCTGAGCCCACAATAGATGTTGTGCTGGCACATCAGTCATAAAGTCTGGAGTGGCACTTGGAGAGGACGCTTGAAACGCTTGTATTTAGTGCTACAGTGGCAACCAGCAAAGAGTCAGCAACTGCCAGGGATCACTACGCTCAGATAGTGAAGGTACCATTTACTCCTTGCTTAAGGTCTTCTCATTGCCATTTCTACAGTAGGGAAAATCATAGTATCTCACATCACGGTGTATGGTAACCACTGCTGAACACTGGCAGTTAACAGTCCCTCTTCCATGTAAACTTCAGCCTTTCTTTTATGTCATAGACAGCATATCTGTCTTCACATGACACTGATTCTTGGGGGTAAGTCTTCACCTTGCCTTTCAGCTCACCTCCAAGTTACAATACACAGATTTTCATTTGGTTTCACACATATAAAAAGCTTCCCATATATTTTGATAAATTTAAGAGCAATACTTCTGCATGTTGTTCAAGAATTTGGACCTGACACTTGGGTGTTTCCCACACCCAAGGTTGTACCTGTCCACAAGCTCTGCATCGGGGTGAGGTGGACCTGGGGCTGTAAAGCAGACCCTTAGTCTCACGGATTAAAGCTCCACAACATCTGAGAAGCAGAAGGCAAAAAAGAGACAATGTTGTATCATTGACTAAAAGTCACTGCTCCTAAACTGACAGAAATCTGGAATCGCTGTTGCGTCTTTATTGTTGCTATTTATTGTATTGCACTGCAGTATTCTCACACAGGGATTAGCACTTCAGCACACTTGGCATTGTATAGTTCCATACTTAACACTTAAATTATGTGATACCCTCTGCACCTCCCCCCAACCACTCAGTAATGGCCCAGCTTAGCACCTGAAGGGCAAATTTCAGACTGTTCTGTGAAACTTTGAAAAATAAAATCATTTTCTTGAGATGTGACAACGGGAAGGGTGGAGACTACAAAAAATTCAATGTGCCACAGCAGTGTGACCTGCCCAATATTTTTGTTGCCTTTATCATTACTAGAGGCATGTATTTGCTTCCTCCCTTACTGTTCTGTTCTGCTTCAGCAAGCCACCAAGTCACAGTCTCCCAGTTTCTCTTAATCAAAAAAAAGGGAAAATAGTTATCTCTTGATATCTAGTTATCTCTCAGCTGAAGGAAGATGAAAAACTCTGCATGATCAGCTTGAATGTTGCAGAGCCGAAATAATAAAGCCAGTGCATGGTCTGACAGCAGTATCCTTACAGAGGTTACGTAAAGGCGGCGTCTCTACCCATCCCTCCAGCAGAACGCTATGGCATGGCACCGCTGAGCCCAGCAGGGCGATGCAGAGCCTCCAGGTCACCTGAGCACGGGGGGATGTGCCATCTCACCCTCCTCACCCAGCGGTGGGGACAGGCAGCCAGGGCTGGTGGGAGCGATGTCCCGCCGGCTGGGAAGCACGCCTTCCAGCACAGCCCGTCTGCAGATGCAGTGCCACATGCAGCACCATGGCTCCTCTCCAGCTCCGGGCGGCCTGCAGCAGGAGGGGGGCCTGCACCGCAGACAGAAACGGGAGACAGGGTCTGAGAGCATGAGTCTTGCCCCGACAGCATTTGACTAGACAGGTCTGGTTACAGCAGCTGAAGATCTGATCTACAACACACAAATCCAGCATGAACAACATAAAAATGGAAAGCATCCTGTGCTAGTGGAACATCTGTTTAGGCGGTGAAAACCCCTTGGAGTGCATCATTCTGGGTGAATCAGCACGCCTGAGACGGCTGTTCAGCTGCCCGAGTGGCTGATTTCATTTTTTCCCAGCTTAGCTGAGTGCCATCACTAAGATTTATTAGCCACAGCGCTGCACAGTTCCGGGAGGTGCGGTTATCAGGAAGTACCTGGCTCCCCAGCACTGTTACCGGGCTTCGCACGGCATAAATTGCCAGGTGTGCACCCACTCACAGATAAGCAGACCCTCCGTTACTCCTTGCTGTTCTGAAATTGCCGTTCCTAACTGGGTTTCTGTGTTGGCTCTGAAAGCACAGAACAAGACCAAGACTGGTGCACATTAGCATCGCCCTGTCAAAGGCAGTGATGCAATGCTTGCTAAGCATCTGGCCCAGTTTCAAAACTCTCTAGATGAAAACTGTTTGGTGTTAAGAATTTGTCGGCCTGTTATTCCTCGTAATTAAGCTGGCAGCCTTAGCTGGGTTTGTCTTAGCTCTTGCTGTGCTTCTGCCATCTCTGTAGATGGGAAGAACAAGTCTTGTTCTTTTGATGTGTTCTTTGATGAATCAGAATTGTGGCTGCTTGACACAAGATGAGTATTAAAGAGTCTTATCATACTCTTAATGGTGAAGTAATATAATATAATGCTCTTAATTATGAAATCAAGTCTGGAAAAAAGAAAAGACCCAGTCCCAGGAGCCTAGACAAGTTCTAGAGGGTTCTATTTCTTCTGCAGCTCTCGGGTAGCTATGCTATCCCAGGGCTGCCCAGTCAAAAATCAGTCCTCTTCTCTATCTAGGCAAGGCAATGTTTCCTAAACAGATTTCTCCTCCGATACAAGGCGAACATTGTGGCAGGCACATGTATAGGTCAGTTGGCCAGTATTGCTTTTTTATGCATATCAAAAAGCAAGCAGCAAATGAAAACAAATGTGTGTTCATTACAAATGCTTCAGCAGAAAATTTCAGCTTCGTGATACAATTCAGAGCACCTGAAATCTTCAGGATATCCTCTTTGACTAAAAATACCAGTTTTCATTTTATTTCTGGGGAAAAAAAAAAAAAGTGAATTAAAGCACTTTCCTATATAGTAGACACTTCAGAGGTACTGAAATATTGCAGAAACTCCAATTCTCTGTCAAAGTTGAGAGTTATGAAGCAAAATGTTGATAGTCTCCACCTGGATAAACCTAGAAAAAAGTTCTCTGTGCCATTGCTTTCTTACACATACCTAAGCAGTAGCCATTTTATGAGCATGGATATAGAACTAGGACATAAGCCAGGATTCAGGAAAGGCATGAAAGTATTAATCTAGTCTAGCTCTGAATTTCGTCACTAAGCCTAACACCTTGAAAGAGACAAATGCCTACCAAATTTTGAAGAATGTTTTTCTCCTTCTGGCCTCACCTCTAGTTCCAACCCTGGCTTTGCTTAGAGCAGATGACAAGAAAAGATGTTTTTCTTCCTCTTCAGAAAATATCAGTTTCTAACTCTTTAAGCAACAGATTCTCATTAGCAGTGAGTTGGTCGGTTACCCTGGACACAGAAGACACAGAAATGTGCAGCTCTTGAAGAGACTAATTTTGATTTCTGAACATCACAAATAGTGGGATGTACAACAGCCCATCTACCAGAACTTGAGTATTTGCCCCAGCATGCAGAATAAACCGGTGCTCAACTAAAATCTGTAAACACAGACAACTACAGCTTGAATAAATCAGAACTGTAATTTTGCTGACAGTATGTTATAAATGTCTCTTTGCTCTTTGAAATCAGATTCTGTCTCCTCATTATACCTAATGAAACAGTGGTTATAGCACTCAGCTGAGAGCCCTGTTTTCATATCCCTTACTTGATCCTAACCACCCAGCTGAGTATCAAGTGTTCTGTTACAAACACCCTATGAATCCAGCGTAAGCATTTTGGTTGGAAAACACTGATACTTGGAAACATGTGCTGGTTATAAAACCAGCTTTACTACTGGATAGACCAAACACTCAAGACCTAATGTATCCAAATTCTCCAGGAGAAGACAGAAAAGGGAACAATAAATTTTTTAACTGCCAGAGGATGACCAAGGAATCAGTAAACAAAAGAAGACTTTTTTCCTCCATATGCTGCAGAAGCATCACTTGGCCCAAAAACACGGAACCACATTTAAAGACAGTCTCTTCTGCCCCCGTTTCTTCTCTCCTAACCTCAGAGGGAGCCATACATTGAGTGACATCCTTTGGCAGAAACATGCAAAGTTCAGCTGACCCTAATCTTGATGTCCTCATTCAAGCAGAACTCAGCTCTCAGCAGTCTTCTGAGTTAGTGTTGAACAAATGCTAAGTAGAAATGGAATAAAAATATCAGGTTGTCAACTCATAACAATAAGTTGCTGAGCTTTGCCATACAACAAAATTCAAATTAATGGAAAATTATAAAAAGCCTACAGGATAGTCACCTATCAAACTGACACACACCACTACTTTACGTATAGTTTACCTAATCTATACTGCCTAATGCAGCTTGAATAATGTGACTTCTCAGCCTAAGGGACAGATTTCCAGGCCCTCATATCACCCCTCTCCTAGCAATTTGCTCTGCTGTTCCTGACAGCAACATGTTGAAGATGAATACTTGCTTGGCTTACTACCTTTCGGTCAACATCTTAAGCATAGAAACTGAACAAAGATAACCAGAGTGTTTATTTTTGACTCACTGTAAGGATCTTATCTTCCCAAAGATTTGTATTATTGCTCAACATGGCAAGGCAGGACATAACAAGCAACTCTTGCAACAGTGCAAATGTGTTACTGTCATGTCATTAAGTTGTCATGTTTTTATGCCATGTTTCCAAAACAAAAATTGATTGGTTGCAAATCACAAAACCAACAGAAGATACTTGCTATTAACTCACTTTGTGGAGAAAGGAATTACTCTCAGAACTGTGTGTTTTCAGAGGGAGTTCCTGCAAATAAATAACTTTCAAACTAAACTTTATTAAGTTTAGTGTTTGAATACTTTTCCCTTTGGTAAAGACCCTTTACCCATTAACGCTGGAAAACAGCCTTTCATGGGATTCATTCCAAATCAAATTTAGGAGAGAAGCAGGGATAGTGTGTTCACAGACACATATGTGCAATTAAACGACTACATGCTCTCATAACAAAGAGCCAACTCAATTACCTCCCAAGTATAAAGTGCACAGAGAGGCAGATGTGATCTTTATTCCAGAAGGTTTACCAAGCAAACATGAGAGAAAGAATGTGGAAGAAATTTATGTGAAAGCAAATACTTCATACCTTATAAAATCCCCATTGGCTGATTACAAAAATCTCTTGGAAATGCCAATTAGTCAGGTGTCTCTTTGTCCTTCTTAATTCTCCTACCCTTATTAAATCAATATCTCAGACAACTTAATGGCTCCCCAAAGTCTAGGTCAAACAGAGAAGCATGAGGAGGTAGAATGAAAGGCTGTGCTTAATTTTGTGCTGTGATCTAACTGTGGGTGAGGAGAGAAGGAATAATTTAGCTTGATTAAATAACTAAATATACAGTGCCTTGAAAGGAAAATTGGCCTTCACTCACAGAACTATCAAGGCAATCCCTGACTAAAACCCATTACTGCTGTGGGTTGTAAAACTGTCGCAAATTCTCTTCAGAGGCATTTAGTTTTGTCTGCCCTGCACATTGGGTCCTTTATCTCCTTTCTGATAACACCCTATGAAGAAAAACCTTAAGAAGGTTGGTTCAGAACTAGACTGCACCCAAAGCACTCTCCACCTTCATGGGCAAAGCAAGACTCTGCTGCAAACAGATTTATATTTCTCTAAGCCATTTCCAGCAGGTGCATGAAATCTGATCATGGCAAGAAAGGGAAAGCAGTCATTATAGACCTTCGCCAGGTTCAGAGATGCTTCAGAATTTGGCTACAATAGAATATCATACCATATGGAGAACTGCATCAATGGAGCAAAACCGCTTTGACTGGGAGGGTAAAAATGAGGAGTATCAATCTTATCCACAAGAAAGTTTGGAAGAATGGAGCCTAAGATGAAATGAGCTGATAAATTTCCACCCATTATGAAAGAGATGCTACCAGTTCACACGAGCTAGAGACCTGGCTGAGGATGTATATTATAAGCCACTTCTCCCTTTTAAAATGATAGTGGTGGGTCCAGCTAAGAACTGAATTATCTGCTGAATGTGCTGTGGTCATCTCATGTGATTAGATAGGGCTTTGGAGCAACAAATCTCCTAAATTAAACACTTCAGTTTGGTATCTAAAGAGGAGCTAAGATGAATTTCAAACCTAATCATACTAAATCCTTGCTTTCCAACCCCTCAAGACTGCTTACATTCTTGCTAAGAAAGCAGAGCTGCCCCAGCTCGAAGATCAGACTCTCAAGAACAGCATTAAAAAAAAAAAAAAAAGTAAAAGTGTATATATGTAAAAATAAGTCCATGCATTTCTGGGAACCTAGGTTAGATTTCAGTGCTTCTCAGTAACAGTCCATATGCCTCGGAGTAATATGGTATGAAAACGTTTAGAGGACCCAAGAAGAACAAGAAGTGGGAGTATGCTAATTAGTGAACTTTTATCTTAACACTCACTGCTAATTAAAAGCAGAAAGCAAAAGCAGAGGCAGTGTTGTGGTAAAAGGGCAGAGAATGGGACAGAGAGAAGTCAGAAAAACTTCCCCTTGACTTTGGAGATCAGCCAGTAGCTGAGCAGAGCACACACACAGGGACAAGGAAGATGGGAAGAGACCAAGTAGGACAGGTGGAGGAGTGATGCTTCTGCGCCTTTATTTGCCTGAACGACACGGGGAATGGCACCACTAGACAAAAGAGTTAGAACAGGGCTGCAGTCAAAGAGGTGAATCTTTCACATCTTCATAATGTCATCCTCATAATATTCCTGTAGCACAAATAAATAATGTCATCTTCAGTCTGACAATTAATAAAATAAGATCCAAGTGATCCCGGCGGTGTTTTGAAAGGCTAAATCCTGTAATCCATAATAAAAAAATCATCAGGTTTTCAAGGAAGCTTGTGTATAGAGCTTTTACTGTGTTGATATGTTTACCTAGTGGAAAGAATAATTGTAAGAAATGTTCAGCAAGCAGTGTTTCATTTCCAGCTGATCTAAAATAGCTCTTTTTTCTCCCCAGATGCTTCACTTTCACAATGAAGTGGCTGAGGAGATGAATGCCATTACCAGGGTGACTAAAATGATCACCACTCACCAATGGTTTTGATTGCTAAATTCTTCCTTAAATTATTGAAGTGAAAAACAAGCACAGAAAAATATACTGAAAAATACAAATGTTTCATCTAGAAAATGGTAATATGAATACAACTCTTTGAATGATTAGAACTTGGTTTCATGGATCTATATGCTTACCGAAACAGAGTACCTGGTAATGCAAAATCCATTTTTTTCACTAAGAACATTAAAAAACTGGGGAATTTCTAGCATCTTTGAGCAAGTAATTACACTTTGTACAAAAGGGAATCCCATTTTCATCTCTCTGAGTTTATTCTGTCTTGCAAGCTCTCTGTAAAAGTGTGTGACAAATGGACTGGATAACATAGATTGGAAGTGGTCTGATTCATGTTGAATGCAACTCTAGCACTAGAGTTTGGTCTGTATGTTTTCTAACATTTTGCATGCTGATGACATGGATCGAACAAGGTAAATGCAGACCTCTCCTCTCACTGAAAATGCCTTAAAATGATTTGTATTCCTCATCTGGCCAGACCAACTGATATTCCCACGGAAGAGCAAGAGTTACTTCTTTCCTAATATTATTGGCTATCAGAACTTTAATGTGTGTGGCATAACAAAAATGATAGTAATGTCAGTGCTTAGAGAATTTCAGCTGCCAAAATAAATCCTTGCACCATCCTAAGACAGAGAGGCTCCACACCTTGAGGGGATCCATCTCCACTGCAGAGTTTCCTGGATCAGGGCCATTGCTCTTATTACACCCATGGACTGAAAATTCCTGAATTCTTCTGCTTTGACTTCTATGCCTTACAGCAGTGCATGAGTCATTTTACCTCCTACCTAACATGTCATTTCCCATCAACTCTTGAGTATGCGCAACCACACTAAAAAGAAGCAAAACCAGAGATATTTCTTATCTTACAAGTGTGTTTATTTTGAGCTAATCAGTCATCCTGACATCTGCTTGGCCCTAACCCTGGTTTTGTTAATAACCCATTTGGGTAAGTCTGTTCTATGCAGGGCCATGCCTTACTGCACCACTGAAGACTGACAAATGCATCTTGGAAGCCAGTAATGTTTTAGGATAAGCCCACCTTGGAACTCCAGTAATTTTCCAATAAATGTCCATGAATGAGCTCATGAACCTCCAGTATGAAGACCAACATGATCTCTAGGGTCAGAGTCAGATGGTGGGCAAGCTTCCAAGCAGGAAAACAATGCAACCTCCTCCATACCCAACATCTTCCTCCAAATCTGCACTGCTGATTAAAAAAAAAAAAAAAAAAAAGGTCCACTTTTTGATGTGAGCCCTTGAAAATACTGTGGTTACTTAATTATTCTGTTTCTTCTCTCCTGGTAATTCTCCTATACCCTTGCTACAACATTGATTCATATTTCTGAAGGCAACAGCAGACCAGACAGATCATCTGGCCTGTCCTCTTGCATAATTCACACCACAATGTTTCACCTCTGATCTCTGAATCAAGCTTTGTACCTTATGGGAGATCCAGAGTATCTCGATTTTGTCTCCAAACGCTGGAGAATTGACCACATCCTCGGTTAGCCGTTCCAGACTTTTGTTGCCTTCACAGTTAAGACATCTTAGTTTCATTTCCAATTAAGATTTTTCTGGATTTTTCACTTTCCAAGACTTATGTCCTGCTGTGCTCAAGGCACAACAAGATCTCTTCACTATCTCATCCTTCACCACATGCAGAGACTTCATGCTGAGACCCAGGGGGCCTCTCAGTCTCCTGCTCAGATAAACCCACCACCTGGAGTTCCTCACATCTCCAGCTGTCAGGAGTGGGTTTAACACCAAATTCACTCCGTTAATTCCTCTCTGATATCTCAACAGACTCTCAGCATTTGTTCGAAGGGCTGATACCAGTGCAGGAGGCAGCAGGACTTGGCAGCACGGGACATCTGCTCCTGAGCAGACACAGCCCAGCCTCAGCTCCCTGCTCCAGCCCCACTGAGACCTCATGCTCGCTCACCACCGGACAGCACTTTGTCACCACCTCCCAGCACACAACTTCCTCACTCAGAAGAACGCAGAGTTTACAATGTTTATTCCATCTGCCTAACCTCTCAAAAAGCATGTTTCTTCCACCACTGGGCTTCCTGAACAATGCTGGCTATGTCACTCAGGGCATGCCTCTGGCTATTTATTTCCACAGGAAATGCCACATCACCTGGAAACTTTGCATTTTTCCTCTTACAAAATAAAGCTTACCGTAACGAATTATTTACTTCTATCAACTTCCTTTTGCCCTTGAAAGACTCTAGCTGCAAAACAGAGTCCAAAGAGACATGTCTCAAGAAGCCTGTAGTAATTGGCTCTACAGACTGCCACAGCCATTGGGGTGTGAGTGTTATGGGCGTGTTTCACTAAGGAGACATAGGAATGGATATGTGAGAACAGTTCAGCACAAATGTTTGTATCCATAACTAGATATTTACTTTTCATTTGTCCTGCAGTATGGCATAATCTGAATTTGTAGCAGACTACTATGAATGCACTAAAAGGCGCGTACATGAAAAGCAGGAGCACTGAAGTCTGTTTATCTGCTGTCCTGCCTGAGGACCCGTGGTAATCCCATGAAATGTCGCAGGGATTCAGCCCATCCGGCAGTCTCTTCTCTAGCCAAGGCACTGGCGGAGTCCTTTTCTGCAAGCCAGATGCCTGCTTTCCAGAAACTCCCAAGACCTTAGCAATGCTGAGGTCTTTCTCCCTCAGCTAATTTGGCTGAAATTGGCCAACCACTTCAAAAGCTCCTGAGGGGAGGAGGAATGACTTGCAGGCAGGCAGGCAGACAGACACATGCAGATGGATAGTCACAGGCTGGAAAGGGGGAAGAGAAATCATTTGTGTTGTGGGAGTTCACTCTCAGTGACCTCACTGATCTTTTTCTCCTCTGCTTTACGCTATCTGCTGTGCAGTCACTCACTGCTCACCCTTGATGCACACCAGGACTAATTTTACTAGCATTTGTAGCCTCTTGGCAATCATTTATCTAAGATTTCTGTCCTACCCTTATTCCTGTTAAATTCATATTACAGTAGCCACTGGGAAAAGCTGTGAAAAGTGACTACATGTGCTCAGGCTCCATCTGTTGCTCTCAGCAAGTCCCAGGAAAGTAGTGACAGGCATAATTTGCTCTGAAAGGACACTGAAATCTGCAAGATTCATCTGAAGCAGCCCACACCCTGCAAGCCTGCAAAACCAAGAAGTGTTGCGAGGAGCCTTGTTCTGGACCACGCTATGCCACCTCTCCCTTTCTAGCCAGGGTAGGGGTGTTCTGTCAGTACCAGCGCAGCAAGGGCAGGCTCTGCAGCAGGAGGCAGAGCAACAATGTCCATCAGGTGCCAGGCGTGCTCTGTAGGGAAAGTTAGTGCAGTCAAAACACCACTAGCACAAAACAGACTGCACGCCAGGGTATCACACAAGGCCTCCTCTATCAGTCCACTGTGAATTTGCTGCTCTCATGGGAAAAATAAAAGAGTCCAGGGCAGCAGACAGCCTGTTTGCAAGCTACAGAAATAGTGAGTGGCTGATGTCTAGACTCAGGAAAGGAAATTCCTGTCCGTGTTTGGAGGAACAACACACGTACACATACAAATAAAAAAACAGGAAGGCGTGCGGTGCTGTAGTCTTTGATAGCAGCCCAAGGGAAATGGTGTCATTGGGTAGAAGCAGCAAACCTAGACATCACCATCAGGCCTGCGAAGAAGCAGAGTGCTTTGCCTTGGAAAGAGCAGGTCCAGCACGGCAGCACAGAACTGCCTCCATAATTAACACAGGGAACAAGGCTCTGGGAGAGACCCAGGCAGGCCAAACAGTTTGAGACCTCTCACTGACAGACCAGGAGGCTGGAGTTGTCAGTGTCCTGTCAGCTGGGAGAGATGCGTATTTGGATCTGTTGCAGCTCCTATCTTTTGGCCTGAGAGCCCATCTCTGCTCAGATACATTAATCTCCCTTTGAGCAGGGAACTGGGTGATATGTGCTTGCTCACAAGACCCTGCAAAGATCCTTGCCCAGACACATTTATCACATTATAAAAGACCTGTAGAGGTGCCAGTTTTGGTGAGTACTATGTAATGTGGTTCCAACCACAAAGACTTTATTTTTCCACTGTGATGAGGACCAGAATCTCTTTTCATCCAAAACAAATAAATAAATAAACAAATAAGAAGGGTCAAGGGGCTGCAAATCCTACTGACCCATTTCTCCCATTTCTTTAATTCATAGTACTACAAGCTTTTTTTTTTTTTTTTTTTTTTTTTTTTTTCTCCCCTTTTCTTTTCTTTTTCCTGCTGCCTAAGATATTTGCTACTAGACTGGAGGGCACCCTGCCCCATTTAGCAAAGACCAGAACAGATTCGTAAAGTCTTGCCAGGCCTCAGACATTATGTGATCTGAATGCAATTTCTCCACCCAGTCAACAAACACTCTATTTTTATTATTTTCATAAGAAGCTAGTAGGGAGGGAGGGAAGGAGGAAGAAGGGAGGGGAGGAAATGCCCTTTGACCAAGCAGAATGCCAGAGCTCAGTGAATTGTTACTAGCACAATATGCTAAAACTAAAGCTAGACTGTGTCTTTTCATTTCACAGCAAACCTAGCCCTAGGACTGGAAAACAAGATTTCTGTTCCACTGGGCTGGCACAGCAGCATTAGACAACTTAAGGCAGGAAATGAAGAAGAAATTACCAATGAGATGTCAGGGGAATATAGAGTAAAGCCCCATTCTTTTACAGAAGAAGAAAACTGGGACAATAACTCTGCCCCTGCACATCACTAGCCTGTCTGCTGGTACACTCAAGCCAGGGCCAGCCTTCCCAGCTGGCCAGCCCACCATGGCATCCCCCTCCCATGGACACACAGAAGGCAGCTGTGAGCATGAGAGAATTGTGTGGCACTGCCAGCACCCTGCATACACAGAGAAAGGCCACCACTGCCAGGATGCCATCATGGGAATCCCCCTCTTGGGCAAAATAGAGAGGGTTTGAGTCGATCCTAGAGAAAAACAAAGGTCGGGAGAAAGAGACGGCAACACTTATGGCAATTCAAGCTCTCCACACTATGCTTCCTCATCGTCCCCAAGTAAAAGTGTCCACGAGCAGACCAGAAGCTACTTAGCTTGGCAAAGTCAGCTACCTGCATCCAAGCAACCTTGCCATAAGCAATGCTTTTCTGCCTGGTGTCTCAATCTCTTTCCAGCTCTGCAGCAGAACCTCACTCCAGATTTTCAGCAGAGGAGAAGCAGGGTCTTAGAAACACCTACTGAGCAACTGCCCAACAAACTGTTCATTATAGAACTTGTTGCTGAACTGTCACATTCACCAGACTGTAGTAACAACTCTTGAAGCACATGGGAGACAGATCTATCTGATATAGGGCACTACCAAAAAAATCTCTACTATGGAAGATCACCTTTAGAGGAAACACAGTATTTATGGAGCAAAAGGTTTAAACAGGATGCACACATAAGTCCTGAAAGCCTTGTAAGTCTGCAGGAGGATTTGAGCCTGGTGTCAGATTTTTTAATTGTATCTAATGCTTGAGACTCCATCGGGGGAAAAAATGATGATAGATTCCAGTAAAATCCTCACTGAGCAAACTTGTCTTACAGCAAATCAGATTCCATTCTTGGAGAAGGGTGATGTGCAGTAAGGTGTCCTACAGGCTGATGCCTTGTTTAATAGTATAAGAATATACACCACTGGTTGTGAAGTGATTCGAGCCAAGCAGAGTCAATGCCTGCTTTTCAGATCACTTTCCTTGACCAATGAACTGCATATCACAGCTCTCCCGCTGGTCTTGTCCCTAAAACATTGCCTTTCTGGTTCGTATTTGAAATCTTCCCAAGGTCTCAGTGGTGTTCCCACCTTATCAGAAGAAGCTGTGAAGACGAGTGTATACTTCGTCCTATCACATCCACTATAAGGCAAGTTGTACTTATTGTCTTGTTGTACTTAATGTCTTTCCTGCCATTTGCCTCCAGCATAAAAGATCTTTACTGCCTGAAGATGCAAATGCTTTTCTCCAAGGTAAATATTTTGGTTCTCAGTGTGGGTCACTGGGTGAAACGTAATAGCCTACACAGTGCAGGAGTAGAGGCTAATAGATCTGATTGCCCCTTTTCACTTAAATTTGCCAGACCCTTCACCTCTGGTTTCATCTACATGGGACAAAGGACGATCTATGGAGAGGGATTCTAGGCAGCTCAGCTGTTGAAAAAAAATCCACATCAACATTTCTCCTGCTAAAAACACTGCAGCATTTTATGTGCATGGCACAGAAGGCAATCTCTCTGTAAATGATAGCTGATACAGGACAAAGTGTTCCTCTCTTGTCCAGACCCTCAAACTTTCTCTGCGGGAGATTCCTAGTTGAGAGCTAATGCCATAGTTGTACTCTTCACTGGTGAAGTGTTGTACCGAAGGGATTTCAAACATTATAAACCACCTCCTTGGAACCTATTCCTAGGAGCAGATGGCTTACACTGCTTGCCAACACTTTTGTCCAGCACAGGGAGCATTCAGTGAGCACTAAAAGTTAATGTCTGGTGGGTTGCTTCTCTTCCTGTACACAGCAGTTTGCTATGAAGGTCCTCACTGAGCTGCTTCCCTCAGAACTTCAGTAAATACTGAGCCCAGAAAAACTGCATTTCGTGTTGGTCCCTCTTGCTGTTTTACTTGTTAATTCTGCTCATGTAGGTTACAGTGGCTATTGAGTATTTTCAAGACTCTGTAGATACAGACTAATCAAAGTCGTACTGAAATCTGTCAGAAGCTTCTTAATGATGTCTATCACAGCCTATTTAATTACATGCTGTTTGGAAGAGTCAAAGCCAGCCAGTAAGGAGAAAGCAAGAATGCACCTGGGTAAAGAAACACATAAGCTGTGTATTTTCTTCCTTCTGTCCTTGCATCATATTCATTTGTTAATGGTTAAAATATTTTTGCAGTCCCTGAAATCCCACATTCTGTGTTGGTTAATTTTTTTAACTATATGGTGCAGCCAGGTGGTGAACCAATAACATTTTTCACCTCAGTTGACACAATTAAACACTATGATTTTCAACCACCAAGAAAAGTTGGCTGGTTGAGTAAGGCCAGTTTGACAGCTGAGATATTTATGTACAGCCAAAATGAGATAGTGCCCTATATTTTAAACAGTTCAAGTCAGAAGAGAAAAATGTAAAAATGGTTCCTAGATAATAATGCCTAATCTTTTTTGGCACTTTGCTGTGCAATTAAGGTTGGCCCAAGAAAGCTGTGCATGAGCACACTCAAATTGCTGAATGGCCTCATAGATGGCAGGAAAGAAAATAAATATTCTACTGTTTATACTTTCTGAAGTAAAATCTCTGAGATAAACAGTGTGTCAGCCTGACAGGTGTGACTTCTTTAGCCTTCGCCTGATGAATTTTTCATTCACAGCAGAGGCTGAAAGCCTAAAACTGTTGATGGAAAAAAAACACTGTTCTGATTTTGATAGGAATATGAAAGTCTGGGTCTTAGAAGGGTCTGACTTCTGTGCAAAGAATTATAGACACTGCTGTGTAGGCAAGGAGGAAGGACTGCACTGCAGCTGTGCTGCATCAGGCTGGTGTTTCACCTAAGGTGTGGCAATATGAGTGTCCAGTGTTTTACAGCAAGTTGTTCAGATGCATCTCCCACATGATACCTGGAGAACAGAAGAGTTTTCAGAGGCTTCTCCTGGGTATAAAGCATAAAGCACCCAAAGCCATACATTACCACAGCATTCTTCATTTTGGCAAATTCCTCACTTGCCAAAATGTTCCCTAGTTCTTTGTGGAACTACTGCCTGTAGGCAAGCAGCAGAAGCAGTAGTAGTATCTTCTTCTGGCTAGTTATGCTTGGGTTGCCCAGCTTTTCTGCTTAGGTCAGCTCCAGTACAAAGGAGGACTGAAATATGGATGGAGAGAATTAGATTTGCATTAAATACAATGAGGAGAAAATGATGAGTAGAGATCATCTGTGAAAGTAATCTCACATTGTAGAAGAAAGCTCGCAATCTCCGGGCTAACCAAATGTGAAAAAGGCTCCCTGACCCTCTGCCAGTATATGGAAATTCCAAGAACAACAAGTTAATCCAATAAGATCTAATAAGGCATTGAGATTGAGAAGTAAAGAGACAAATCGTATTCATACTCGAGGAAAATATAGAGCAATTGTAAGTCCTATAAACTCCCAAAGATTATTTTTCCTGTCCAAGAAAATCACCTGTGTCTCATATGGCCTGAATTTAAACCAACTAGCTTAAATCCTGGTCCTTAACTCAATCACTGAGAAAATAAAGAGACGATAGGATCAAAGTTCAAAGCAAAGCAGTGGGGCAGAGGATGGTGCTGAGCACAGGGATGGCGAGGTGGGTGGATTCAGTCCCCCTGCCCCACAGTTCTCACAGGAATCAAAGGGGAAACCTCTGCTTGAAGTTTCTGAAGGACTGTCACACCCTTCTCAGTGGTCAGTGACCATGTGCAGATGCGTGACAACTCAAAGATGTCATTTTGTATTGACAAGCATCTGCAAGAATCTGAGAAGAGGAGGAAGGATATGTACACATATATATGTATAACCAGTCACCACTTCTCTTATGTAAAGTTTTCTATTACACATTAGCAGTCTTCCCAGCTGTTTCAGGCATAGATCATTTCAAGTTTTTCAGAGTAATTATCTCCACGGTCCCTTTTCCCCTCCGCAACTGTTGATTTATAAGGTGATGGCAAGACTGTACTCCATCAGGACGCCTAGCAGTGAGGAAGAGATTGAAACTTACTCTAAAACCTTTATCCTTTTTAGGTGGTAAATTATAAACATTGCTGGGGAGAGGCAAGAAGACTGGAAAGCATTGAGTATGACTTAGATGTAAAACAATGGGAAAATCAGGGCTAGGCTATGACTGAATTGCACAGGAGTCTAGACCACACACACACAAATACATGAAACTATTCAAACTGGAGACCAAATTTATATATTTTTTTTCATCCCCACAGATGATAACTGAGAGGATCACTCCTCTCTCTAGAAGTTCAGGTCTACTTCGAAAAGTGACTTTGTAAAAAGCTTGCTTCCTGTGAGTATTCACTACCTGCCATGCTTACTCCAATATGTGACAATATGTGTAGTTTGTTGTCATTAGGACTGAAAAGCCACTACAGTCATGAGAGTAAATTCCAGAATGCAAAGAAAAGGAGATTGCAACGAAGAACAGAATGTGACCAGCAGTGTTCTGCTAACGTGGCAGACAGCTATAAGTATAGGGAATGGAGCAGAAATCCTTTAGCTTTCTCCATTTACCACCTTTAATCTGGGCTTGGCAGTGCCCTGTCAACACAGAACTCCACACTGCTATTTTTTTTCCAGAAGATCTGCTGCTCTGTCAACAGCACAACACAACAGACATTTAAAGCACTTCTAGAAGGGTGTACTTTTTCTCTTCTCTCAATTAAGAGTAAGACCTGCTTTCTTCTTCCTACCTGAACTTGCTCTAAAGATGAATCTACATAATATCTCCTTTTATTTGTTTGCTCATTTCCTTAAAAAAATAATTTAAATAAATAACTGTGAGAAAAGAGAGTTTCTATAAGGCTATTTCTGTAAGAAATACTATGCTATAAATTTACATGCACAGCATGCTCAAATAAAAATGTTTAAATTCTGCTTTAAAGGCCCATGCCACAAGGAAATGGAGTCACAGTGTTTGTTACTTACATTTACTGAAATGAGAAAATGTTAGAGAGGGATGCAGAGATGAGAGGAGAATTGAAGACACTCTTCGGCTTTGCAGAGCCAGGGCACACCCAGCTGAGTGGGATGAGGGGACAAGAGGTTGCAGCTGGGCACGAGGCACTGCTGGCAGCACTGCATTTACCTGCTGCCTTAAGGGCATTTCCAGAAAGTCTGAAAGCAAAACTTGGCAAGCAATATGACAGCTGGATGGAATGGGTGAATACTGGAGATTAAAAGTGATCACTTTCCAGAAATAAACACAAAGACCAGCCACCAATTCTCCCTTGCATAGCAGGATGCACGAGGATACCAGTAAATATCAACAGTACGATACTCCCACTCACTGTCCCATTCATGTTCACTTGCAGCGGTTTCCTCACCATTTATCAGAGGAAAAAGGCAGCAGTTTTATTTACAGAGCAATATAAATAACAAAGCCTGAAAGGAGGAGCACGGTGCCCTAGCTCTGCAGCAGTGACAACAGCAACAGGGCTGGCTGTCAGGCATGCTCCCCTATCTGCTAGCAGCACAGTGATCCAACGCTACACTACCAAAGGCTGCAGCCACCCACCACCAGCGCAGGCACAGAACATGACCTTTTCCTCCATAAATAACAGTACTCCATCCAAGTGCTATTATTAAATTCTTTGATGGGTGATGCAAGCCTTCCTAGGAATAAATAGTCTGGTACACGACCAGGATGGTTTTGTGGGGAGGCAGTTTAAAGAAAAACACGACCCACAACAGCTTAGGCTTGGGCAATTCAAAGGAAATTATGAAATACACACATTATTCAAAGTGTCGCATTAAACACTTTTCAAAATCCCAACATCTGACTATTTGTATTCTCTCATGTGATCCTATGTAATCCCTAGCCTTATATTCCAGCAACTGAAAGCACTTGAGCCTCACACAAAATGGTTATAGCTTCACCAAAATCCCACCGAGAACCCAGTCAGAGCTGACCGGGTGAGCATATCCAGTCAGTGCTAACTCCAGTCCCATTAGTCCCAGCCAAGGGCTGTGCTCCCATAATGCAGGAAAGCACAAGTTTGCCAAAGTGCTGGTTTGCAGTCCAAACCAATACTCAGACAAAAACAATCTCAAAATAGAATTAAGATCCTAATTATATCTTCCTTGAATATTAATAGAATGTTACAGTCATTAAAAATAGACCTTTCAAAAAAACAATTAAGACATTTCCAAGGTCCTAAACCACCAGCTCATCTCTCCCAAGCATCCCTAGTCAGCGTTCATTGCCTTTGCCAGCTGCTGTGGTCCAGAAGAGGTAGAGAGAGGTGCCCAACCACACACAGGAGGGACTGTAAATTTGTAAATCTCTTATCTGGGGTCATATTGGAACTTCCCTTAATTTTTTATTTTATCTTCCTCCCCCCCCCCCCCAAATTCCTCTCCTTTGGAGTGATTTAGGCAGCAGCAAGCAACTCTGCTTCTTACCAAGTAACTCATTGTCCACATTTTGCTCTCTCCCTTTTGTCCCAGATTGATTTAGTTGGCAAGGTAGGATAGGGGGTTCTTTGTTAAAATCAAGAACTTTTACAACCTCTAGGGTCTCCTTCATGTTGTTCAAATAAGTCACAAGCCCATTTCTGGTTTACCCTTGTGTAATGACACTTAGGTAATTCATTTCTCCTTGCTGTCCCTTTGTACCAATGTAAGAGGGAAAGAAGCCTAGCACGAATTAGAGCATAGCTCCCATGATATGGGACAGTTTGCCTTTTACCTCGAGTCCTCTCACTTCATAACACCTTCACTGCACCCACAAGCCTCTTACAGGACTGATGGTGAGAGAATGACACTCCGGAACAGATGACTGTCATGGCAGTGCACTGCGAGAAGATGTTCAGACACTATAATCTCTAGACCCTCTACTGGAGGGAATACAAGTGGGAGATTTCTCTCTCCACATTTGTCTTCCCATGGGTGACAGAGGAATTACATTAATGGTATTTGTAATAATGCCAGTATCTTGCTTGAGGGGGAAGCCTGGTCAAAGGAAAGGTAATGCTATACCCGGAGGCATTGTAAGGGTGAGAGCATATGCAATACAGAGGCATCAGACAGGCATTCAAAAATCTATCACACAGGCTCTCTGGCTCATTGGTTCATGAACTTTAATGGCACAGAGAATATTTTACAGCACTCCTGCTCCCTCCCCAGTACAGCTTTAAAGCAGAATATCTTGATCTCAAAGCTGTGATGACACAAACATCTGCTAAAGAAAAATTAAGAAAAGAACAGCTGCGTAAAGGATAAACAACACAAACTTTATCATCTCTGTTTTTTCCTCCACTAATATTCTGTTTATTCACAGAACTACTTTATTTTATTGGTAATTCTGGTGTTCAGCTGTCTCAGTCTATACAAACTCTCTTCTTCCAATGGCGTGATGCTGATCTGCGCCAGCTATGGATCAAGCCCCACATGGAGGAGACACGCTGTATTTCCTGTTTTGTGGACCTTGATCTCCATGTTATTATTTATCAGAGGTTTGCCAAAAGCGGCCTGCTTCCAGAATAACAACTTCAAAGTCAGGCTGGGTTACTGCTTGATGGAGGACGCCTGACATGTACATTGCTGGTCCTTGTCTTCTCCTTCACATGCACCTTTCACCTTACCAGTTGCTCAGTGCCCTGCTCATAAATCTTCCACGAGATGTGCTGTGAGACTCCACGGGGGCACCAGAGCTTGTTCACGCAGCAGCACTGGGCTGGGAAGGCAGTGGCTGACAAGCAAAAAACACTCTTCCCCTCAGGTGGCCTGCTCTCCCCTTGTCAGCTGCACGCTGCGGAGCGAAGTAGCTGAAAACCAGCTGTCCTGCCAAAAAGGACAGAAGAGTTTCTTGTGGGCAGCACAACTACTTTATTTATTTATTTTTCTTATTTACCACACTCTAGTCACTAGCTCGATTTCCCTTAATCTTACAAATCGCCTGCCAAGGACACAGAGCATCTGGCTTTCTTCAGCAAATAAACTGTTTGCCATGTGTCTGCTGTCCAAAAAGACATGCTGCCCCCAAGTTACAGTCCTGAAAAGGACTCTGTCAACATGTTTTATCAACTAATAATAATAATAATAATAAAACCTCCTGTGTTTTTCGTGCAGCTATTTATAAAATGTCTCCAGAAGCCAGACAGTGAATCAGTCTCCTTATCCAACTTTTGTTTCTACCAATGCAAATGCTCTCAGATTTGTTATTGGAGGGTTGTTCAAGAACAGCTGGGCTGCTGGCATTCAAGCTATTCCTTTTTTTTTTTTTAACGGGTTTTGTTCTGAGTACAAAGAGGCAGATTCAGAGATCATTCATGGACTTAAAGTCAAGCATATACTTAATTACTTTGCTGCACTGCGTCCTAAAGCATTTGCATTGAGGCAAAACCATACAAAAGCAGCCTTTCTGAACAAGCACGCACAAATATCTGCGACAGGCGGAGTCCTTGCAGAGCTGGTGCGGTGGCAGCAGAAAAAGGGTTGTAAATTCCCCCCGGTAAACCACAGTGAGTCAAAGTAGTTAATGGTTAAAGCTGGGTGAAGACTGTACAGGCGGCTTTCTTCTGGAAGGTGACTGGCACTGAAGGTGGGGAGATTGCGCCCATGTGGGCTGACTGCACAGCTCACGCTCAGGCAGAGAGTAGGGGTAAGGAATTTTAGCTGAATGTGCCATCACGCATGCATGCAGCTCCTGGTATTAAAAATCCACTAGCAACCAACATGCTCACATCCATCCTTTCATCCCCTGTTTTCCCACGTACTGATTCTGCATTTGCCTGGGTAAGTTTGCTCAGAGGAGCAATGGTTCCCATTGCATTTAGAGGGACTATTGCAGGGAACTGTTCAGCCAAAATTTGCCATGAACTAGCTGGGTGTGCTAGAGCATAACAAGAACTGTTGCTAAGTCTCATGAAATGCTGTATAAGGATCTGACCCAAACCACAGTGAAGTCAGGGCAAAGACTCCCACCGATTTAAATGGGTATTAGATCAAGACTTCAGACTTGTAAAATCTTCAGGGCAGAGGCCATGACTTTGTTACAATGCACAGTGTGCACTTAATGTGCTCTCTAAGTAATAATAAATAAGAACTTGGAGGTAATTTGATGGCGGATGGGGAAGAAGTTTCCAAAGCTTTCCAAAGAGCCTTGCTATCCTAGCATACCAATGTATTCTACCAAAGCTGTGCAAATCTTTTTAAATATCTCATACAAAGACCGTAAAATCCTAGCTGGTTACGTGGGTTGCAGTCATTCTGCAGCAGCAATTCATTTCACTCAATAGCTCACCTTGCAAAAAAATAAAATAAAAAGCCTATCTGTTATTATTCCGTTGCACATAATTAATGGCTTGCTGCCATCCTCCGCTGCACAAAATCTTTGAAATCTTTCCCGCTCCCCTTTACATGCTTTTCCTCCGACATGAGACACAACTCAAAAAGTTAACTTTGGGTTCAGAAGTCAACAAACTATCCATCACTTTCAGGGCGCTGTGGAGGAAGACAAATAAACACGGGAATGAAAGGACAATGGAATCTCTAAAATGCACCCAGTTTCCTGTGACTAACCAGCAGATAGACACGGACAGGCTCTTGCGGTTCGCACTCAAGGATGACTGTAAAAGCTTTTGACAGCTAAATGAGGTAGGTTGTTGTGTTGTGTTTTTTTTTTTTACTTAAAGACACTTGGTTTAGGACAGTTTCTTCCCTGTGAGCAAGATATGTTAACTCTGCCAGCTTTGAATGAGCAATAGACTGGCCCCTCCAGTCATACCTGTGAAATGCACAGGACTGCTATCTGTCTGCTTTGTATTAGCGGTAGACTTTTCCTCCTCAAGACCCTCATATTACAACCTACTTCTTTAGAGCGGTTGGGTGGGATCACTCTTCAAATACACCCAGATTTTTGGTGAGACAGTTACTAAGCAAGGATGCTCTGTTCTCCCAGCTTTTCAAAACTAGTGCTTTGCCCTTGTCATGCTCCCAGGTCCCTGGCTCAAGCACCACAAGAACAGACCCCAGAATTCAATCTGATACCATGCATGGCACTTCAGGAAGCTAATAGGAAAAACTTACACCAGCCATATCCATTGCTTGCTGTCATGGGGGATATATTTGCTTTACTTGGACTGTTTACCCCAGGATCTCCACTGGGATACTGACATTTTGCAAATGCTTCCTCTGAGATACACTATCAGTTTGCAAAACAGTCTCTTTGAGTGCTCTTGTCAGTGTGCTCACAGATAACTCGAGTTGGCAAGTACGGCAAAGCACAACAGATTCTCAGCTAAGAGAGAGTTGCTGATCTCAGTGACAGTCACTAGAAGTCTGGAATAACTCAGCTGGACTCCGTGAAGTTACTTGCCCCACACGAATGTCACTGAATTCAGGCACTGTCACCAGGGTAGGGAAGTATGCTTGTTTTTGCAGCTTTGTAAAGCAGAAGTGTCATGAGGCTGAAGTGTTTGGACATACTAAACAAAAGGTTAAGCACATGACTTTGGAAGGAGGAACCTGTCTCTCTGAAAACATGAAGATGGGCCTGGGGGGAACACATTAAGACTTGAATCTAGGCAAATGCAATACAGTACTTGCTGATATAAGAGCTTCTCAAGAAAGCTCAAATATCCACACTTTTCAGGAAGCCCAGCCAGACACAGAAATCACTTAATGTCACAGAGTGAACACACATTCACCAAAGCAAATACTGCAGTTACCGTCTGCATTTCTTAATGGAACACTGAGGAATGGGATGACTCTTGGTCACTGCAGTTGGCTGCATCTCTGTGTTTGGTCTATTTAATATCTGTGTTTAAGATGATGAACCAAAAAGATCGTTTCCAACTAGTCTTTAGGTAGCAAAGAGACAGTTGCTCACTACAGCTTGAAACACCCTGCAGTTTCAACAAAAGATTTCACCACATCTTTATCTTTACCGGTATGTGTATCTTATTTAACACTCTTGGTTTGGCTGTCTTTTTTAAGGTTTGACATGTCATATGCACCAGATATTTGACACTTAAGGACAGATTTGCTTATAGGTCAGCCTTTGTGTTTGGGTAGATGATCACTGGATAAAGCTCACCTCTCCTGGGGCGATTGCACTTTTAGCTCATGGCAGGCCATTTCAAGATCTCAGAAGGGTGACAGTGCTTCCCCTTGCACTGTCTCCACATTCTAGCAATCTGGAGGTGACCTTTCAGAGAGGTAGGGAAAAGGGGACACTGCAAAGCTTTACTGTGGGTTTGCAAGAGGTTCCATCTTGCTGCTGAAATAATGATTACCCAGCAAGCTTGGCAGACAGAGGCTGTTATTATATCTGACAGAATTTTTATTGGGACCAGGCACACAGAATAGATCAAACTGGGACATGGTACATGAGTATAATCTGGTTCGTAGTTCACTGTTTTATTCTGTATTGTGTGCACAAGCGTGACAGATCATTTTTCCACATATTGGCTGTAACTTTTTTTCTTTTTAAGAGGAAAGGCATAAATATCTACCCTTAACAAAACTGTCCAAGATTGCCAGCAGCTCTTCTTGCCAGTCCTTGACCAGAAGGAGCATTACAAGTACTCGATCTTGCAGAGCTCTGGTGGTAAATCCCCTATGGAAAAGGGAGCCTATGTTTCCAAGCAGAACTGATTGTGTGCCAGTGTGAGACACGATACATACGATCAGCCCAGCAGGTAGACGTGCACTTATATACTCTACAGATTAATGTTGTTTGTGTGCCCTTCGGCACCATGCAAATGGAATTAGTTTTAAAGAAGTTATATTTCGGGAGGTTGTTTCTTTTCCAGGCCATGGCCTTGGATTTGCAACCAAGGTTATTTTTAACAACACAAAAAGGACCCTCAATGCCTCTGGGAGACTGTAGGTGCAGACAGGCATCAGAATGCCTCCTCACAATCTGCATTCAGGCTGCAGATTGGTAATGCTGGTATTTCCTAGTATGTGAGAGCATAGCTCAACAACCATGGCATTCTTCCAATTTATTTTTGGTGTGCATTTAACTGAGCTTTTAAAACAACTATCTGAAGAAGCAGACATACCAATGAATTCCAGTCAGAGCAAGAGAGGCATAGTCCAGATAACCTCTCAGCCCTGTTACACTCTGAGGTGGAATCACTCTGACCTCTACATGAGTCTTTAGCAGGGAAGCAGGCAGACAGATCACACTGTCCTCCACCACCAAGCAGGAGGGAGCTTCATAAGCTCTTCTCTGGTGCACAAGCTTACAGCAGAGAACAAGGCCCCCACGCCTGCCTCTGGTCCACCCAAGCCTGGTTTCTTCTTTATTCTACTTCTGCATCTCACCTCCTGTCTCCATCTCCTGCTCCAGTTCCAGTCTTCATCTCACCTCTGCCTTCCTCATCTCTGTAACACAGTGCATCACCCAGTTCCCAACATCAGTCACACGCTCCCTTCTCTCCCCTCACCTGTATGGCAACTGATTTTCCTTTCCTTTCCCTTCCTTCCACACATAGGAAGACTTTATGTCCTTTCTCAAGATCTTTGCATGAGTTACTCTTCTCCTCAATTTAGACTGTGCAAAGGCTTTGACCATGGAGGCATTTCTGCTGCATCCCATATCTGTAAGTGAGCAGCAGCTGAGAATCACCGCCACTGATCCCAAACCGCACACTTCTCATCAGGTACTCAAACCACAGGGCAGACCTTCACATATTCAGCCCTATCCCATGCCTCTCACCCTCCTCTTCAAGTATAAAAATCAGACTATGTACAGCTGACAGTAGCTGCTGCAGGGAAAGTGCTACTTGGCCCCTTCAATCAGAAGATTTATCTAAGTATAATCTTGCCAAACTTTTAGTGCTTTTTTTCAGACACTTTTTGACACAGGCACAATAGTGTCAGCCAGCTGCTAGCGCTGTTAAGCACTCTCTCTGCCCTGAGGAACAGAGGTTAAAGACTCGGCCAAACACTGGCGGAGATGCAAAGGTAGGGAACTGCAAGCTCCTGTCTTCATTTTTGCAAGTCTAATGTAAACAGCCCATGGCACCTGGAGGTTGGTGGGATGACCCAGGAGTCAAGAGGAGGAATTTAGGTCAGTTTACAACTCTTATTTTCTGTTTGTTTTCTAGCCACTGCTTTCAACTTAAATGACCATTGTTTTGGGTCAAACAATCACATGCAAAAGATAAAGCTAAACCAATCTTTGATTACACCCGGAGAGCTGTATGTAAGCAAGTTGTTCAGCCTCTCCACTCCCAGCATCACTTCTGTCAGACTGAGGGATCCCAGACTTGACAATTCAGATAATTAGAAATGGAGAGGGGAAAGGAGCAAAAGAAAATACAACAACCTATCACAATCCATCAGCTGTCAATCTTCCTTAAATGCCCTGAGAGACAGCACAGGGGTGCGCACACAACCTTAAAAAAAATCCTCTGCATATCCCATTACCTGTTTTGCATGCATGTGGAACACAGCCCATGCTAGGCCACATCTACTGCAGGCTGAAGAACTTTGCAAAGGAGACTGCAAACAAAATGCTACAGACTAGAGGAAATGACAGCATGCATTCTGCAGATAGCACTCTTGCCTCCATATCATCATTAATGTAACATCCTGGTAGAAGCTGTGTGCACTCTGTGTTAATGAGGTCTCTCCCTGTCAGATGACATGAAAAAACCACCGGCTCCGACCCCTGGAGGTCACCAATAATCCTGCAGCACTTCTCAAAACAATGCAATGTTAAGTCCCGTGTCATGGGCAAATTGGCTTTATCTACACAAAATTAAAAAAAATCAAACAGCAGCCATCATTTTAACAAGTTTGCCCCCCCCAGACCTTGATGGTCAGGGGCACTGCTAACAAGTGATCAATTAGCCTGCTTAAAAGCACCGATAACAACATTTTTGTGTCAGAGGGACTTGGAGGGCTGGCTGCCAGGACCTAATCTCCCCTCTCCTCATGGCAATCATTTCTGCAAACTAAACAGCTCGCTGTCTGGATGACGGCATTAAAAGCCCTCTCTGGATTTATTTTCAAGATGCCCTCACAGAAATGAAGTAGACTTTTAAGAGGCACGAGGCCTAGCAGCAGGCGGCTTGCCTTGCGTGAGCACCCAGCCCCTCCAGCCCATGCTGGAGGCCTCAGGGCTCTGCTGACCAGCCCCAGCAGGGTTCAAGTTCAGAAAACATCAATGCAAATCACCCTTTTCTGTGAAAGACTGAATAAATTGCTAATGCTGCTTTTGGCACATGGGTGTGTCTCGCTAAACACTTGCAACCCCAAGTCTCTCTGTGACCAGGACTGTTTGTTCTTTGCATTGCTGGTGTTTCCACTCCTATCAGACACTTCCTGCACTATCAGTCCCAGGACTTCAGTCAATATAGCTTCTGGGTTCAGCTTCATTTACATCAGCACCAGCCTGGTATTCCTCTCAGTCTTCTCAGGGCAGGGACATGAAGTCACATTTTGTTGTGATATGAGAAATACAGCTGCTGTCTACAGTTTGGCTGCAGCCAGATGAAGCGGGTCTAAGCTCGTACCTGCAGGCTCTGGGCTGACCCCAAGCTTCACGGCAGCCCAGGCAAATTGCATCCGGCATGGGAACGATGTACCTCCCTGTGTTTGTCCCTTTTTATGTTAGCCCCTGCCTCACCACTAGAGCAGTAGGCTGCTAGCGCAGGAAGCTGCCTGTGCTGTCAGTCTGTATTCTCTGAGTATTTGTCCCCTGTGTCCTCCAGCACGGACAGCTGGGCAGCCAGGCAGAGCCCATGCTTAGGGCTGGGCGTATTTGAGCCAGTAGCTGTGGAATGCCCAGGGGCAGGTATCCCCCCCAACCCAGAGCATGTCTGGAGACGGTGGGCCTCTTTACAAGCCCACATGGCCACACGCACATTGCAACTCCAGCTACAAGGCTGGGACCTTGTTTTTGCCTTGCACTGTAAAATACTGCATGCTATTACTGTCCTCACAATACAGCACAAAGCCTCTTAATCACTCATAAATGCCTGGGGCCTATCATTTAAGTTTTCATAAAAGGAAATTGCACTTTTTTCTGTAAGACTTTCTGTTCAAACATGCAGGTTGCCACGCAAAAAGGCAAAGAACTAGTGTCTCTGCAAGGACATCAGCCTATGTGGCTCATAACAGATTTGAAGACTGCATGAGAACAAAGAGCAAAAGGGCAGTCACAGCTGAGGCTGTGCCGTGACTTTGCCCGAAGCCCTCACCGCTGCAGCCTCCAAAGACAGACTGAGAGGTGAGCAGCAGCTCGGAGCCTGCCACCAGCTCTAGCTCTCGGCTTGCAGCGAAGGTACCAGACCTACTCCCGATGGAGCAAATGCCACCTCTTTGGGTGTGCTCCAACTCTTGTACAGTTCAGCATGACATGGAGACAGAAAGTAAGTATTGCTCACCTCCTCCCCAGCCCTCCTTTGCCTCCAGATGTAAGGACACTTGGCCACCCCACGGATGATGATGCTTCTTCCTGGGCAGCCCCATGCCAGGAGCAGTCCCTGAGGCAGCAGTGACACATCATGTGTATGAACCCTCCCTTCTGTCTTGCATACCCCACTGCCTGTCCCTGAACTACCAATACATCTCAAAACAAACCTAGGCCTTAGAAATTTCTCAAAATCCTGTTTTTAACAGCAAATCTTCACTGGAACCAACACAATGAAATCCTAAATCTTAATTTTGCTTTCAGCTGTAAGTCACCCTTGTGGCCCTGGAGAACTGCTCTAAGAGGCTCAGTTTATGAAGTCTCACCGTCAGGATGTCAGCCATAGAAACACAGTATTTTCTAATAAAATACAGCCAACCAAGCCAGTTCAGGCAGAGACCTACCTGGGGAAGAGGCCTGAATTCACAATCTCCTCACCAGCAGGAGTACTGAATGGTGACTTAACACACCAAGAAGTCATTTTTATGTTACTTTGCAGTACAGCTGCATCTGGTCTCCACATTTCCACTAATTCCTGTTATTTCTGAGTAATTTAAAATAACTCCTGTTACCTCACTTTCTCCCGTCCTGCCCATTACTTTTTTTTAATCATTGATGTCACCTCAGCTCTTTTCTTCAGTCACAGCAGAACAAGTTTCTGATTCCCACTTTGGCTTCTTAGTTTCCAGTCTCATTCTTTCTCTGTTCCTGAAAACTTCCATAAACTTAGGCTGAGTTTCTTCTGTTAGTAATTCTTACCACCTCCATTAAAAAAAAAAAAAAAAAAAAAAGAATCTTTACCCTGTCCTTCTTGGTTTTCTTCTGAGGAAGCACTCTTTTCTTTCTCAAGGCACGTTCATTTCTTCTTTGTTTCTTTGTTTTGTTTTGAATATAAGAATAACTTATGATTAATGCTACAAAAGCTACCTATTTTAGACTTCAATAATGTCATTGTGCTATTGGATGCAAATTCATTTCATGAAGCTTCAGCAAGATTGATTAGATTGTTCCATGAGGTTTGAAGCAGAGCTAACAGCCACTCCCTACACCATGCAGATGCTGCTGTTACATTCACCTTGAAAGAAAACAGATGTAAAGCTACAGATGTGTTAGAGATGTGCCTATTCAGGCACTGTTTGTCATACAGCTCCAACATCTGTTCTTTGTCTACTAAAGCCGTTCAACATGCATTCATGGTCTCACTGTAAGTGAGGGCACTGTCTACCAACCACACAGAGCTGGTGCTGGGGAACTTTCATTCCAGCTAGCAGAGGCTTGGGGGGTGGGATTCACACCAGCCAGCTTTTAACCTATCCATGGCTCAGTGAGAAGTCAGAGCATCTTCCTCCATATGAAGGTCCACTGTCCAGCTTCAGACTGAGAGACTGGAGCCAGTCTCTATCTTGCTATAGAGCTAACAGCAAGGCTTTTGGAGCCTTAGCAAGAAGTAGATGTAAGAGCCATCAGGATGGAATTAGGCCATTGTGCAAGCAGGACTTTCCCAGGGACAGCACATAATAATTGCCAAGTGCAACAGGAGATCTGCCTTGATGATCTCATTACTGAATAATTCAGTGATTCCTTTCAGTTAACATCAAAAGGGATGAGCAGTCTTCAAGAGGGGCACTGCCTTGCCACAGCCTTATAATAGAGTTATCACAGGTGTGAGGGGAGCATGCGGAGGACTAAGCGGACAATAGCCTTTTATGTGGGAACATTAAAAATGAAGCTGCAGGTCTGAGATCATCTAACCCACTCTTTGGAGACCTTCCTCAGAATTGCTTTCCACACTGCATCAGAGAGCACTATAGACAGTTAAACTGGAATGTAGCTGCTCTGACAAATGACATGAAATGTTAGAAAATAAATGCTGTCTCCTCCTTTCTGAATTATTTTTCTCCATTTTGTTTAAATCTTGGAAGTTATTTGATTGTTTCTTTTAGTTTCTTTTTTTGGCAGCCGTGGACATTCACACAAACAGCTGCAGAGAAATTGCAAAATAAACCCTCCCCTTCTCTTTTATTTTCTGGTAAGTTATGTTGGGAAAATAAATATGAATGGCACAGATGTTCCATTTTTCTCTCTGCATAAAACAGTTTATGACATCTTGCAAACACTGGAAAAATATTTCTTTTAAGAAAGAGATTTCTCTTTCTCAAGCACACTAAATTTCAGAGATGTTTTAAGAAGCATTGTAGTGCAAAGCTTGTTTTTTGGATGCCTTTTTCTAGTTTACTAATAACATCAGAGAAATAAACCAAATGCTTTTAAATCAATTGTACTGGTTATTATTTGGATTTGAAAAGCTATTAAAGTTTTCAGGGTTGCTGACCAGCTGCTACAAACATATACATCTCTATAGGCCCCCCCAGTAACAGACCTAGTGAACAATTTCAAAACCAGCTACAAAAGAAGGTATTTAGCACAGAAAATGAAACATCAAAAAAAAAAAAAAAGTAAAAAACACAAGTTTTTCTCTTTAATTAGGTAAAAGAGGAGAAATCTAGTCAAGCACTACAATCAAATGTCTAATTATTCTACACTGAAAAGCCTGCAAGCAGAGAAAACAATAAGGGAACTAGATGAGGTGCCATTCATCATGAATTTCCTCTGCTTTTAACTCACTCCGTTGCTCCCTTCAGAAGTAATTGGACCTTTCCCTCAATCACAGCCATGTGGGCTGGAAAGGACCTTGAGAGGTCAGCTGGCCCATCCCTCTGCCCCAGGGCAGGATCAGCTACGCTTACCGTCACTTCTGACAGCCGCTCGTCTAACTGCTCGAAAATCCTCCAGACACAATTCCACAACATCCCTGGGTGACCTGTTCTCATGTCACGGTCTCTTGGCCTTTAGAGAGTTTTTTCTGGTGTCTAATCTGAGTCATGCCTGTTGCAATTAAAGCGCTCTTCTCTATGAGCACGGAGGAGGAGGGATGATTCCCATTCTCTTTCCATAGTCTATGAGATGCAAGCACAGAAACGCTGCTCTGCACAGACTCTCCACAGCCCACAGATCTCCTCACAGAGCCTCTTTCCCCAGAGTATTGCTCACCATCTGAGTTCAGAAGGAGCATTTTGGCACAGTAAGGGCCCATGTTCCCTGTTTTGTTCATCAGGTTATAAATTCAGAAATTCAAATTAGAAGGGGAAAGAATGGTCACTTTTTTAGGGCCATTACCTGCTTAACAGTAATTTCAGAGTGGCCCATCCCCTTTGCCACGCAGCTCTTGTTCAGGTGTTAAAGCTGCCCATTTTGCATTTCAGGAACTCAGCAAACCAGAATTCATACTTATCAGTTCCCCAGTTTTGATCTGTAACAACGAAAGAACACCTTGTTTAAATGGTGCCAGTATTTACCTTCCTCCTAAGTTCACTCCATGCTGTGGGTGCAATCAGACTTACGGTTTTCCCTTTGAAAAAATTTTCTTGACCAAAAACTCTTTTCAGCTAAGCTATTGAGAAATGTTCTACACAATCCATTTGTTTTCTCTTTGCAGTGAGTTCATAGGTTTTATAATGTATACAGTCAGACCCCTTTTCTATCAAAGAAAACCACAGGATTTCAATAGCAGGAACACAAAGTAGCCTGCAGTGTTCACGGTACACAGAAAGCATCCACGAGGTGTGTTCATAGCCACGAATTTCCAACTGGGAGGTGAGCATTGATTCATATTCTACATTCAGCCTGAATCAACCCTGACACTACTATGGTACTCACAGGTTATAAGAAACTTATTAAGGGAAATTATATTCTCACCTAGTAGCCATAAATCAGAGTAATTGCCATCAGTACCATAGTGGAAGTTAAAATACAGTTGAGCTCACTGTCACTACAGTGAGAGCAAAGAATAAAAAGACAAATCCTTAAAGATGATCATTAATTAGTTAATAATTACTTTGAGAGGAATCAGGAGAATCACTGTTAAAGCATTACCTGGATAGAGCATAAGATCACCATAGTTCTGGTTTCCTCCTGAAAGATGGAGAGAGAAAGCAAAGGCAGAAAGAAGAAAAAAAGGGGGGAAAAAAGTGATAAAACTTCTCAGAATGGCTTATTCTTTTAGCCAAGTGCAGAATACAAAACTAGTAGACCAGATTCATTAAACTATGCAGAGAAGTTTCTTATTTTGTTCAGCTATATCTCTGGGGAAAAAAAAAAAATAGAGAAAGAAAGAAAGAGATATAAGGTTGAGAGAAAAGGTTCATTAGATGAAGACTTTCATGAGATTTAAATGTTACCATCTGCAGTATAAATTGGGGTCACCCACAATCATGATTCACCAGCAAACAAGGCAAGAAAAAAAGGAAAATGTAATCAAGCAACCATAGCACAGACCATGAATCAGGACTCTTTTTATTTGGTTCTGCCAAAGGCTTCCTGTGAGAGCACTTCACTTCTCTACACCCAGCTTCTTCCATCTGTACCACGGGAGCAATACCTCATGCTATGAGACTTACTTCACACACTTATGAAGCAGAAAGTCTCCCTCGTGCAGCAGTGCGACTGGCCATTTACTAATTATCAGTCCTACCATAAAATAAAAATAATTCAACTATTTCTATCATTTGTTCCACCTCCAAAGAGATCTCATTCAATCATGAGCTATATGTCCAGAATTTAGCCTTAATAATTCTTTGCATTTGAAAATAATCTGTTGTCACTCTTGGTACATTAGTCTCCAATTAGTCTGAAGGCCTTCAATGGCACCCCATAAATGAAAAGGGTATAACTGATTCGTGCCTGTCTTCTAAGCTAGCAACAAGATGATTCTTTTTCTAAGCCTGACAACTTATAAACTTGCTTATGATTTTTGCAGATACCTGCAATGACTGCTGTTTGAAACATTTGCATCAGAAGACGATACCAGATGAAATTCAACAAGTGAGGGATTTTCGTTCAAGTCCAATCCTCCAACAGAAACATAGATCAAGAGAGATTACAACAAAAGATAAGGTTTTCAACAGCCCTGAGAAACCAACAAAGCCATCAGAGCATAAAATAATTATAAGCCTGCGTGAAAAAAAAATCTTTTGGATACACTGAGGACTGTTTGTAATCCAATTCTTATTTACTTTGGCGTCAGAATGCTATTACAACTCAATGGAATCTAGACCTAGCAACAAAGGATGACTTAGGCACATAAACTGCATCCCCAAAACCACGGAGCAGTCATCCATGGAGGTGCCTAAGCTTCAACAGCCCCACTGTTTCTAACCTCAGATTTTCCCAGGAGTCCACACATGCACTTGGATGTCACATCCTTGACAGGGCTGAGCTTTATTCCTTCTACTTCACATCTTAAAATCCAGTTAGGTTCCTCCATCTACTGCAGGAATAAGGTTGAGCAGATTTGGAACATGCAGAACATAAGAAAGTGTCTGAATGCCTCACAAAGTGCAATAGCAAAATATTTTCTTTTCACAGCCACCACAGTTTTCCATTACACTTTTTTAATGAAAAGTGCGATGTTCCTGTGTACAGCATTACTTCATCAACGTATCCTGTGAACACTATGATGATATACGTTCCTGCCATCCCTCTTTCCCAAATGACGAACACTACTCTCAGAACTGTGAAAGTATGGGCGTCCACTTAAGGAGCAGGAGAGAAGGACAAAAGTAAAGAGGAAGGACAAGGCCGTGAATCAGACATTTCCATGAACAAGAGAAAGGGAAAATATATTCAATAAACTCAAACTCCTAATATAAATTTTCACTAGGACCATGATGCTGGTCTTGAAGCTGAAAGCACGGCCTATTTGGAAATAACTCAGCTTCATATCAAATAATATTTTTATTGAGAATTCCACTTATGTTTTCACTTTCCTAAGTGATATTACACAGGAAATGCCGGTAGCTGCATGGATCTTTGGAAGAAAGAGTAGATGAAATAGGTGAGGGTGTACATTTCAACAGGCCAGACTTAAAATAATAAGAATTCTAGCTTTTATGGAAGGTATGATGCCTAATTATTTTGTACCAATATTATTTTTTGTTCTGGGGCACACAGTCCTTTCCTCCCATCCCTCATTTGAGGTGACCAGGCTGGGTCACACGCTGCCCATTAAAATGAGTGAACAGAACCTCCATTAGCTGTTGGGTGAATTGAACAACATTTGTCAAATTATTTCTCGTTTGTGAGATTCATTTTAAAATGCATTGGCTCCCATTTCCCCACAGCCTTTGAGTAATTTGAAATAAAAAACTTAAAGTTATTTTTCATGAGCTAGAACAATAGCTTTTATATCTGTTGGCACTTAGAACTGACAGGGTACTGGCAACAGGCAATTTGCAGCATGACTTGCCAATGCCTGTATGCATATTTCTAAGAATAACTCAGTGTCCAAGAATTTGGCCTGTTATATCACAAGCCAGGACTAGCTGACAGCTGTTTTAAATTACAGTGGACTGAATGATATTAGCTTTATTGTAGTTGGACTGACGCTCTGCTTTCTCTTAATCGTCTTAATGTTCCGATTTGTCCCTTAGCCAGCAGTTGCACAGCATTTATTTATAACACTCAAGGTTTAAGTCACAAGTGACAGATTGGTTGGATTGTCTTGTACACATGGAACATGATCAAAGTAAAGGACTACACAGTTAGGGAAATTTAAGCTTCTTTGCAAGGGAGAGCCTATATGTTCAAGGCTAGGATTTTCCTTGCATAGCACAAAAGACTGACTCTCTAACAGATCTATTCTAATTTTCCTAGAAGGAAGGCATTTCTTCCAAGACTTGCACACTATTGTGAGCTACATAATCACATCCCACTTCAATTTCTTCTTGAGTAATCAGGCAAAAGGTTAGCCATGGACCTGCAAACTGCCATGTACTTCAATTAACTACAGACATCAGAACTCATTAATTATATCAAGCATTAATGTCTACTAAGGGCCAAATCTCAAGTCCATCATGGATGATACTAAAATTTCCAAAGACTTTCCTGGGGCCAGAGTATTGTTAAACTTGCTTGCATGTGAAGTTTTGGCAGTTCTTTAGAAATTTGCTATCCCTTCAGGAGAAAACATATGGATGTGGATTTTGTTTGGTTCAGTTGTCAAAATAATAATAAAAAAGACATTTACAAGGAATAGCAAAAAAAAAATGAACATGAGATTCTGATTCAAGTTGCATGAGGGAATCCTTCTACTCTGCTCAGCATTGGAAGGATCCCAGGTGGGGTCCATTGTCTAGCCTGGGGCACTAAAAGTTGCAGACCAATTTCAGAATTCACAGGAAAACAACAAAAGTAACCAGTTTAAATATATGGCATGTGAAGAAACAAGAACTGCAGGAAGGTGATGGCAGAAAGGAATACAGAATGCTAACAGTCTTCAAATATGTGAAAGGCCACAGTATGGCAGGTGAGATTAGCCCGTTCTTCATTTCCAAGGATACTTCAGACATAGCAGGCTTAAACTACAGCAAGAAAAATCAGAGCAGACTCTTGGGAAAGGCCCTCTTGTGGAAGGGCAGCATGGCAATGGAACTGCTCGCCAGCAGAACTGGGGAGTGTCCACCCCTGCAGGTTTTTAAGAGCAGTTTGATCCTACCATAGTTGGAGAGATGGGTATGGTGACCTTGCAAGGGCTCTCCTCTATCTTCATAGATCCCATGATCCGCAGGCTTCTCTCGTACTTTCCTAGTTTATTTGAACTTAATAGACTGATAACAGACTTTACTATTTGTTATTATTAACACTAACATATTTGGAGTCATTAAATAGTGTATTACTGCATGTAACTTAAAAGACACCTTCCAAATGCTTTTCTCGAGTCTGCTGAAGCAATGCCATAGCAGTGGTAAAACTTCAGTGAGATGCAGAAAATAGCATATAACAAGAAGTAAAACAAACAAAAATACTATAGCTATAGACTGATCTCAAAGAACTCCCATAACGGGAAGTTGTGCCAGTCCCTTGCATGCCAATGGTTTGAAGGCTAAGTCCTTTATTTTGTGTTAATATATACTCTAAGCCAACAAAAGAAACAGAGGAAGCACAAGGCAGAAGCCTGCATAGCAGAACGAGGATCTCTCTCTTCTTATTTTGAGGCTGTTGCACTGACAAAGCACTCTCCGTGATGGTACAAGTGAGTCTTGCATTTAGCACCACTGCCTACTTGCCTTGTTGCACAGAACCTCATATAGCCTCCAGGGTATTACAGTGTTACGTGAGTGAGGAATTACCTTCCCGAAACCAAGCAAATTCATTTGTACATTATCTTGTATTGTTAATCCACTTCAATTAAAATTAAAAGTTTGTTTCCTATATTCAGTGCTATCGGATGTGCCATCTAAATTTCATGGGAGATCTTGCCAGAATAAAACATATCCTTCAGATTCCTCACAGTTCAAACTCATTGGCATCTCTGCACAGGCTTCACACCAGTAAGTTCTAATTCTAGAGTTGGCAGTCAGCTCTCCTTCCCCATCCTTTGCAGAATAACAGAAAAACTTAGTTTGGAAGAGACCTCTAGAGGTCACCTCATCCAACATTCTGCTCAAAACAGGCTAACTTCCAGCTAGATGATGTTGCTCTGGACATCATCTAGTCAAGTTTTGAACATATCGAAGGATGAAGAGTTCACAGCCTCCCTGTGCAACTTGTTCCTGTGTTGAGCCACTCCCCTGGCAAATAATATTTTTCTTTATATCTATTTTGAATTTCCTCTGGAGTAACTCATTATAATTAGCTTGCACACCTGCCTTCTTGTCCTCAAGTCAATCAAACCCCAGTCCCTGAACTTGTCCTTGACCAAGCATGAGCTCCAGCCCTTTAGCCATCCTAGGGGGCCATCTACTTTCTCCATTTTGTTGACATGTTTCTTATACTGGTAGACCCAAAGCTGGACCTACTACACTAGATTGGATACCATAAGCACCCACTAGAGGTGAATAACACTTCTATTGACCCTTGAGTGGTGACACTCTCACTAATGCTGTTTAGCATGTGGCTCACAATGAAGAATCTTTTTTTTGCAGGTTGAACAAACTACTCTCTCTCCTTCTAAATGCTCACCCTTGTTGCAACAGGAATTGAAGCCGTAACAGTGCTGAGTCAGTGAGTGTTTTTCGACATCTGCCTTCTCTCTCCCCAGATAAACCCAACAGTCCCTTCACCACAGCACATATGAGTAACTATAATTCCTATACGAATGTATATACGTATTTAATACATTCAGCCCTTAATGTTCAACTTCCTGTCTTTGCAGTGCAGCCCTCTGGGATACTTCTGGCACCTGGGTAATATAGTTCACGCTGATTTACCAAAACAAATTTTGAACTTTAACATCAGAAGGATAGGGTTTGGTCTGGAAACAAAGTCAAACTATTAAGAAGCAATGCACAGTAACAAGACCATAGAATCATAGAATTGTTTCAATTGGAAGGGACCTTTGAAGGCCATCTAGTCCAACTCCCCTGCAATGAACAGGGACACCTACAGCTGGATTAGCTAGATCAGATGAATATACCCTCCCACACAAGATAAATATACCCTCCTTCTAGTGTCCAGCTCCTGGACCACACCATCGTAATTAGAACTACTGTGGAGTTGTCCGTGTAGGCCATAAGCAAATCTGACAGCAATGGATGTACAACTGCAGATCACAGGTTCCTGCCTAGCAATGAGATTGCTCCCTGTGAGGCTTCTTCTTAATTATACACTCTCATTTGTATTTCAGTGAAGTCCACTCTCAGGTAGTTAAAGAACTGGTAATATTTATTCATACACAGCAAAATTTTGAAAGAAAAAAGAGAACCAGCTTTTTAAAATGAAGTTCA
>VXAV01006439.1:68903-98400 GCA_013399715.1 Alectura lathami | reverse complement strand
AGCAAACAGAATGCATTAAATTTAGGAGCCGACTCCACACATGTGTACGAGTGCATGATTCCTTGTCAATTTGCAAAACTAGGGCTGTATAAGCAAGAACTGCATTCCTCAAACAGAAAGTCATTTTCCTGCCTTCTGCCAAAGGAAAAATCTACAAAACGTGTGTGGAACCCACCTAACCAACGTTACTGCCTTTTTCCAACAAGCCTCACTTCTCAGCCCACAGTTTATTTTAGAGGCAGAGCACTGCACTGGAGGAACCTCTTGTGCGTTCTTATGACCACAACCCCAAAGCCTAGCCAGGCTGCAGGGGTGCCCTGCAAGATCAAATTGATCTTCAAGGCATGCCAGACCTGTGATATCTCTGAGCTGATTATCTGCATAGGCTTTTCCACAGTGCTCATGGTGACCATACTCTCCTGTTAAACAGACAACTGTTGAAGAGATCTGTCACAGATTTTCTGACTTGCTAGGTTTGAACCTCCTTGCTATTTCGCTTATTTTTATTGGAGACAAATGAAAAAGCTAGATTAATTACATCATGCAGTGAAAGTAGAGAATGTAAGGGGCCATCAAAGAGCAGAAATCCTATAAATCCTTATAATATGCTGAAAGGATGCAAGGCTCAAACTGACAGCATTTTGCTGGTGGTAATGGAGGTACTTTGGTGGAAACTTTTCTCTCAGCAAAGAGAAGGTTTTCAAAGGGTCATTAATTTAATGCACTCTGCTATTTCAGGTACACAGCATTGGAAAAGAGATGAGTTGGAAAGGAAGGCATCTTTTGTACAAAGAAAAGCTGGCCACTTGTTTTTTTTAATCTCTCATGATCCCATTAACCCATTCATGGCATCACCTTTTCTAAATATATGGAGGTTAAGGTAAACCAGGTATTTATTCCCAGACAGAAAGGATAGCTTTTCAAACCTGACAGGGATTATCTCAGCTTTAGCTCAGTGTTTACTGGGTAAAGCAGGACACTGTTTATACTAGGCACACAGCCTATAACTCACCCACCATTAACTTTCACCTCTCAGAAGGGATGCATAACCCATATTTCTTTCCTTCCCAAGGCATGGGACTTGAAAAAGTACTTAAAATACTCACTTAAAATAAAAAGTACTCACTTAAAATGAGTGAGGTGGAATAGAAAATACCCTGGTATGTTAATGCCCTGCTACATCCTCAACAGACAGATTTTGCCTTAATCTCTACCCTACAAAATAAATAGCAGGCTGCTCCTTTCCCCTTGCACCTCTCAACTCTGGCAAGAGGATAAATTGACAACCCTTATAGAACAAGAGCGAATCTCTTTCTGGGAAGGTAACAGAAGATATCCCTTGAATTTGAGTGATTTTCAGTTTTTCTACACACTAGTGCCTATGCTCCATTCCTATGGAGACTATTTCCCCCCATTTCTGCTGTAAGCTTATGTTGTTTGAACTGCTCCAGATTTCCCGTACCACAGTGGCAAGATCAGGGAGTGTTTTCTCTAAACACCAACCATATCAACTCTTCTAAGTTCCTTATTATTATGGTTGTATAAACTCTTGAAAAATATAAATTAATCTGTTTTTAACAACTCACAGCCACATGGAATTTGAAAGAAATGGTAAATCACAGCTAGAAAAACTAAATCTTACCTTTGTTTCCTGAACTTTAAACTACAGACTAATTTGACAGATGTCTGAGCCTCACTAACATTGCTATTGTCTGTCTCTGAATAATAACTCTGATGATCATCATGCTGTTTTGAAACATGCATATTTTAATAGTATGCTCATTACTGTTAGAAATGTAAACCACATTAACTGGATTTTTTTTCACATGGTAATGAGAAATGCACTTGAAATGAAGATTTGTAACATTTCCAATTTCATGAAAAACTGTAGAAAGTACTGGAAAACACTTGAAATCTGTTGGTAAGAAACTGCCATCACTGGGAATGTTTTCACCTTATTCTGGAGGCTGTCTGCATAGCAAAGCTGGTTCAGCTTCACAAGGGTCCATTGACACTTGGACTACACCAGGACAGCTGAGGAATTCCTGGAAGAACATGGCTGCAGTCTGTTCTCTTCCATGTTCTGGTGGTATCTGGCTCCTACAATGGCTTTGCAAAACCACAAGCTCTTAGGCACAATCTCAAGCATCCTTATGACTTCTCTTAAATGCTCTTGCTGGTTCATAGAGCTTTTTCTTGGAAGAGCCATCATTTTGCCCCTACAGGTCAAGTGCAGCCTAATTCAGACCCAGAGTTCTGGCCTGAGTAGGGTCACTTTTCAGAACCAGTTGAACAAATCATCTCTTTGCACAGTGTGTTTGCACATGCTGAAAGGCAGCATTTCATCTTGAGGAGCTGATGTTTATTTGTGTCTTGAATCCAATGGATCCGTAGCTTGGGGAGGAGGCAAAATTGGTGACCTCTTCAGGTGGGCATTTTAGGATGAAAAATGAACTGCAGAACTTCATCCAGATCCACTTTCTAGATCTAACCTTCAAGCATATTCCAGCAGCTCTCCATGCATTATACTTGCATCCCGGACTGGGATGGCTTTCCCCTCCTCAAATGTAGCCCTTTGTTCAGAATGGCACCTGTCTCCCTGATTTGGGCATGCAAACCCACATAACCAACCCACCTATATGTTCGTGCACACAGTCCTCTACTTCCCACCCATCTCAGGCAGACAGAATCTGAAGTGTTTTGTAGCTCTTCGGTCTTCTTCATTCTGCAGAAACCCAACAGTTTCTACTTTCTAATCCCACAACCTGGGGAACTCAAAATAAAATAAAAATAATAATAATAAAAGAAAGAGGTAAAGGAGACCTGGCTGGAAGAGATATAGGAGAATAAATATACCCAAATTTATCAATGATCTTTCCAGAGACTCTGTTTTGGTTTGGGAATATGGCCAGTTCAATTAGTCTACTTCAAGTCCCCAGAAGATCTTAGGAGGACAAGTAATAGATGACTGTTTTAAGGTGTTCAAGGTTTTCTGTATGGATGGGAAGATTCCAAGGTATAGCCTCTGCTTTGCTGGTGCTACCTTTTCCTCCACTTTTGGATGAAGAGATGAGAATCATTCTAAGAACCACACGAGCAAGAAAAAAAAAATAAATCATCTCTCAGGCCCAATTAAACATGTTTATCTAATTTTTCATTCCAATCAAATCCCATGGGAATTTGCTAATATGAGATTACTATTCCTACCACCCAAGCTAACCGTGAGCATTACTGACTGATGTTACTTTATTCAGATTTGCCAAAATTCTCACCCTGATTAAGTTTTCTCCATTTTTGTACTGAAGAGGGTTCTATTAATACCTCCCCCCTCCTTTTTTGGCAGTCTGTTCTAAAATGCTAAAGCCTTATTTCCTCAGCAGGGGTATAATATCTTCTCTTATTAAAAATACTGAAACACAAGCTTACCCAGAGGTGTGTTTTATTTGATGTGAAGAGAATCAGTAAAAATGCTTCCCTGGGAGAGCTAGTGTTTCAGCCATCCTGCAAGGATTTGGCAAATGTTTCAAATGTTCTGCTGGACTCTGAGATTTTATTAACCCCTTTCAAAAATGGTAATTTCCACCATTTCCCAGTGCAGATGGATGGAAATTTCCAAGTCTATTGTCTGGAGTTATGACACAGGCAGAGAGAAAGACTGAAACTCTTGATTAATCACTAGGGAATTGAGTGAATAAGGACGATAAAAAACTGTTTCTAAAACTGGCTGCTGCAGCATTTTACAAACAGGCAGTGAATTTGGCCACCTAAGACAGTGACCACCAAAGTGTCCTCGTCATCAGCCTGTAATGCTGTAGTGTCTTGCTGTGAAGGGGCAGGAGGGAGCTGGAAATCCTTCTCTAAAAGGTCAAGAGGGTAAAAAAGGGACAAATGTTCAGTAGAATGTCAACAGAGCCCCTGAAGATCTCATGCATAGCAAGTACAAGGTCATGTGTATGGAGGGACAGAGGAATAAGCAGATCTCCCACACTTTGTTTGACAGAAGAGATCTTTGCACCACAGCATGGATATCCCCAGGGACAGATGTTAGTGATGGGCTAGAGAAGTCAGTCCCAAAGCCAAGTTTATCCACTGAGAGCCCTTGTCCACATTTCAAGAGCCTGGACTCTTGCCATCTCTCAGTGAAGTCAATGCAAGTTTTTCAATTGACTTAAATGGAAATTGGAATGAATATCTAGGCTTACTCTTTTTTAGTTATTTTTTGTTTACATCATTTAAGATCTCTGTGACTGTTGTCTCACAGATGCATTTCATTAGGTATTTAGCCTTCTGCTGTGAAATTTCCCAAGCCGTGTTTCTTTTAAATTTTTTCTTTGTAAATCCCAATGAACAAAAACCTTATTACTTTCCACCTCAGTTGATTTTTCTTCATCCATCGCTTCCTGTCAGAATTCTGGCTGATAGACTGTCTTTGGATTGTTTAATCAAACTGATATCTAATAAAATGGATGTCTCATCAAATAAATTCTTCCAAGCCAACCTTAAAGCTCCAAAATGTTCTAGAGTCTCATCTGGAGTACATCATTTTTTGCTGATATCAGCAAAGCCTTGCTGGCTTACAACACTTGAGAATCTAAACTTCTCATAGCATACAGCTTTGATCTAAGTAGGAAGTGTCTTACTATGATAACCTACATTTTGTACAAAATGCTCACTCTTTTGGCAAGCAGAAAACCCATCAGAATGCATGTTCAGACTCTTCCCCAAAGGCATAAAAATCCCCACTGCTTTTCATCTCAGCTTCCAGAATGGAACACAGTCCTGTCATCTATCAAGAAGACAAGCGGCACCGCATATGCTAATACAATGTACGTTTTTTTTCCCATACCGCTGCACCTATTTTAACTGTTTATGCATGGTTTTCTTATATTATTTTATTACTGGATATACAGATACATCTTGAAGACAACAGCTACGCTAGAAGTATTGTAGCTACAGCTCAATTCAATGTCATGTGATAGATCACTTAGGACTACACTTTTATGTGATCTTCGTGATATGGTATTGAGCTGTAACTCAACAACTAACACCTACGCTGGTTTCTACATGTGAAGTTACAGCCAGCCATACCAGTACATATTGAATCAACCAACTGCACAGCCACCAATTCATTCCAACGTCACCACAGATTTAATGTTTTAAACTTCAGTTGTTTGAAAAACAATAATTGCTTCTCTAAACCACAAGACATACATACTAAAAAGCCAAGCTGTAGCCAGTTTTGCCTGTGGTACAGGAGATAACACTTCTTTCAGTTAACAGAACTGTACCTCCACTCTGTGGTGAAATTCAGTCTTCTCATTAAATGTCCATTTTACCATGTCCACCAAACAAGGAGAAAGAGTAGATTTTATAACCTATGGATTAAACTTAACCTCCCTAAATCCATCTCAGAAATCTTCCCTTCATTGCAGAATACCAAAGGCTGAAGAGCTGGAGCCATCCAGATGAGCTGAGTATCATACAAATACCTTCTTACTTCAACAGTAAGAATCTGCCTTGAAGAACTACTTGTGCTTCCTTTCAGTTGATCCAACAGATTCAGATAAAGGAGATATTTACGCAAACACTTTATTGCTATTTTTTTTTCCCCTCAGCAAGTCACAAGGTACTCTAAATCCCTGCACCAATGCATTATTAGTAGGCCCAAACTCTGATAATCTCAGCTATTTGTCAGACAATTGAGCTTGGATACCCTACAACTTGCTCTGCNTGTTTTTTTTTTTTTTTTTTTTAATAGTTACCTCTTCGGCTGTGTTAATAAAGACTGTCCCTATAGCTGAAGACTAACCATACACTTTGCTATACAGTTTGTGCAACAAAAGGGACAGGGAAAAGGCACAGGGACCTTTGAAAGCAAAGACAGGATAAGAGCATCATGCCATGATCACTCTGCAAGGAACAACCTCACTGACCACGCTGAAACCTGTTTTAAGTGCATTTAGGTTGCTTTAAGAGAGAGGCCAAGGGGCCATGTCTGCTGCTTCAGGAGATGGAAGAAGCAACAAGAACTCTAAGGATACAGATTCTCCTAGCACGTCTGACTGACGTACCTGTTTTCTGCATTTAATACACTGTAAAAACATTGCAGAAGGCCTGGGACTTATACTTGCACAGAAAAATAATGATGAACAGCATACTATTTGTGTAGATTTTAAAAGGTGTAACTAGGATCCTATTAGCTTCACTAGATTTTTTTTTTTTTTAATCTTTTCAGAAATGTTCAGTAATTAAATCTTAAAATAGAGATCAGAACAAAAAAAAATCTAAACACAATCAGAAATGTTGATTTGAATTGGTCAAGTAATGTTCTAAGTCTATGGGAACTTCATTAGCTTGTTTTGACTGGAGAAAAACAGTGGGAAAGCATTCCACTTCTTTTAAAAACAATATACTCTACTTCTACTTTCAAAAAATGTGTCATTGCCACATTAACTTGAACTTGGCAAATAAAGGCAAAAGCACCAAAAATCAAAAATCAAATAAAATGTTTATCTTGGACCAAGGTAAGATTTTTTTTAAATCTGCCTCCTCTCTCTCTCTTTTTGGTGCAGAAAATGAAATAGGATTCATCCCACAACTCCACTCAAGCCTTACTCCAGTTAGGATATTTTGCAGATCACCGTTCTGTATAGTGGGAGAGTGAATCACTGAGTGTTTGAGCTTTCACAGCCTGGACGACTGCATAAGGCCTCACCAGGAAAGACTTTGTACTCCCCATCAAGGGGAGAGGCCACCCTCAACAGGATGTTCAAAACATCTCTTGTCCTGCCTAATTCTGATCAAAAGATGCAGCAGAAATAAAACACTCTTGTTCTCCCTGTTGATACCAACAACAAAATATTCCCAGTGGCATAAGGTTTTGTAAAGGTCATGAAAGCAGTAAGGAAAAGAGTCACTGAAACTGTAGAGAGGCTGAGGAAGACAGTCTGATGAGAAAGCACACGATTCTTTACTGCAGAAGTTGTAGCTGGGGCTTTAAAGAAAGAACACCACATGCCCACAATCATAGAAGTGACCAGACAAAGGTAAAGCTGAAAAATTTCCTGTCTCTGAACATTTTATTATTGTATACACTGCTCAAACTGCTTTCACAAAGAGTTCTAACTCTCAAGTACAGCATATTTTCTCTTCTGCTCACTTTCTTATACTCATTATTAATCATGAGTAAAAATTGTGCTTTCTTTCCCAAACTCAGGTTGAGCAAAAGAGCACATAAATAGGAGTATTAACAAGAAATATCTTGTAATGTGAATTTACAAACAGACTTGCAAATCAATGAAAGTAGCGATTACCCCAGGGCTGCATTAAATAACAGGCCAAGTAAAGAGCAGCAGGCTGAGGTAATGGGGTGTCTTAGCTGGTGGAAGGAATTAGCAGTCCCAGGACACATGAAGCCACTGTCTCCATCTGTGATCACTTCGCTGTTCACCTCCTCAGAAGTTTGACCACCCCTGAGCTATCTTAGGACTGCACTGGTGTTCACACGCAGTCTTCTGGGCACATCACTGGACTTTTAAAGTCAGAACACTTGATTAAACAGCATGATGAAAGACAGTTTACTTAGAACTTGTTTCCTTAACAACAGTATGGTTTTCTTTAATAAAGAGTCAGACTATTAATTAGGAATCCTTATAAAATGCTCTAGTATCAAAACCTTCACAAACTAATTATCTGCAATTTAAACATGCAGAGGCTGAGAGCCAATGGGAACTATCTGAAGGCAAAAGGAGACATTGGCTGAAGCCAATTTCCTCTCTTAAATCCATACTCTGCCCACTGCACCACTAAGTCAAAGGTTGGGCTTTTCAGTGCTAGAACACATTAGCATTGTATTTAACACTCTTGGCAAATAGGAAAATTACATGAAAACTTAAACCAGCAAATGGCCTTCTAAAGAGAACTTCTGCAAGCAGAAGTTAGTTTTAGTTGGATTATTAGCACTTGCACAGTGTAACATTCATATTATGTGAAAGCATATTCAAAACAGAGTATTGCCACACGTACGTGTCTAAGAAAACAAATTGTGGTTGGCTATAGCTGACAAAAATACATTAGTAAATGAATAAAGACTTTCCTTTTAGCAGTAATTCAGCCTCCCCGCTGTGAAGATAGAAGGTGCTCCAAGCCTCAGCTCTATCATTCGCACTATTGCCAGACATAACATACTGCAGAGAACACTGCAATCCTGTTATACCAAAGAAAGCAATCTCCTGCTAGACTAAAAGAATGAGAACAAAAATCCCACTGCAGCTCATAATTGTTTAGCCATAACAGAAATGGTAAATTTTGGGCTTCGGGTCCACAAGATCATAGGACCTAGCACGTAACTGCCTGTCACTGGGAAAGTTTCCCATCGTCTTTAGTTTACTTCTAATTTGCCACAGCAAAACCAAGTCCAAGGCCTGTCACATCTGCCTGCGGCAGGGCTGCAGTGGCACTGTAGGGAATGCAAGGACAGCAGAGCCTGGTGGCAGCCATGTGGGAAACGCCCCATGCCTGCTGCTCACTGTGACCTGCAAGAGTCAACAGGAGCTTTCCATAAGCCTGTAAGGTGAAGATACAGGGCTCAGTCCTGCAGTGGCGCTTCCCAAATCAAAGTTCCCAGGTCAGTTCTCAGGTGGGAACAAAAAAAAAAAAAAAAAAAAAAAAAAAAAAAAAAAAAAGAGACTTAAGGGAAGTGCACCACATTTATTTCCAAACATTGGTTGTGATAACATTAGCTAGTACTTGTCTTCCCACTCAACCATTTTAAAGTTGGTTCTGCAAGGTACTAAACAAATGGGCCCCAGGCCAGCAAGACACTTACACATGTGTTCAACTTTAAGGATACAAGCAAATCCTCCTGAATGCTTAATGTTATGCTCTCCTGAACTAGTGCCAAAGTGCTCCATCCCTTGCCAGCTCTTCAGACCAGCATCAAACAAGTCTCTCCTGGTAATGTTAAATAAAGTCCTTCATAAAAATATGCAAATAGTTCCACCAAGTATATATATTATCTCATTCTTCTACACATATATGTATGGGTCAGTTCAGGATATTCTGTTTCAAGCTCCTTCTATTTTATGCCTACGCTTTATGACTTTGATCCAAGCACTTCATTGCTCAGAGAAGACAAGGATAAAAATGAACAGCATTCAGAATTCTGTTACCCCTAGTAAGAGTATTAACCCTGTAGCAATAGTATATTCACTTTAACATTATCCACATTGTATTCTCTGGCTGGCATTTTCTCTGATATGTTTTGGTTTTCAGCTTTCAATCAGTTCTCTCATCCAACTGGAATAGCTTCTCTCATCCAACTGGAATACATGCCAAAATGACTTAGAAAACACTGTTCAGGTTCCATACAATAAAGCAAACCACTGGAATGGTCTATTAGCAGTAAGGTTACAGAATCATTGAAACACATTAATGGCAAACATGCCATCCATGTGAGCTGAGTGAGCATACCAATCCAACATCACTTTTTAATAGCCCATGTTTGTACATTATATATAAACCTTTGACTGTGTTCACCATGCAACGTGCCATATTATATTATTTATTCAGTACAGTTCCCAGTTCTCTGTTCACTTCTGTTTCATCCCTAAGGATGCACAGCACATTCCAGCGAGACAAAGCAATTCAAACTTGTATCCTCAGGCTAAAAGGATAGAAGGACCAATAGCTCTCTGTCTACTTCAATCTACCAAAACAGAAGAGTATTCCATTAATCCTCCAAGTTGGCTCCACTGTGACTTCAACAATTAACCAGCCATTTCTGCATTTTATAGGATTCCAGTCTTTAACTAACTAAAGCAACTTTTCTAAACACGTTTATTCCTTTGAGATCAAAGCCAAAATTCCATCTTTTTTATAGGTTTTAAAGGGTTTCCAAAATAAATCAACAAAGACCCAGTTGCTGAAATTCTCCAGTGCCTTTTAAAAATTACATTGCCATGTTTCTGTACTCAATTGCCATTCAAGTATCACAGCCAATACCACTAAAACTCAGGAGTTCAAGTGCCCAACAGCTGATGAACACACTCACTACCCCTGTATACTCAAACTGTTCATGGGCCTACAGGTCTACAACAGGCTTGGGCATCTGTCTCGAGAGTCTTTCTGCCCATAGAATCAATATCTGTCTACGCTAACACCTGCCTTTTGTCTGTACCTCAGCCATCCAACAATACATCAGGTGAGCTGAGTGAAGAAACTGAAAATGTTGATGCATGGGCATGGAAGTTAAGAACCATGTGAGTTCACAGATTCCATGAAAGTATGGATGCTGCAGTTTTATAAAACTATGATTTCCAGACACTTCCAGAGAAATTAGCTGGGAAACAGCTTGTATAGATCATATGGATAATGAGTGAAATCTACTGACATCACTAGAAGAGATGAAAAGGCTGTTGCTGGAGTTTTGAACCACACTCATGATGAAAGGGGAAACCACGCATAAAATGGACGTATGTTTTGGAGGATTTTATTATTTTTTGGCTATCACCAGTGGTATTCCCAGCTTTTTTGCATTTTCTTTCATTCCTTGGACCAGGACATTTATATGCTGCTGGCAGTCTGAGAAGAATTTCCCCTAGTTACATCAGATTTAGCATAGCTAACAGGATATATCACTTTTCCACATAAGGAACAGCTGCAGTTGCTGCAGGGAGGTTGCAAATACATGTTATTTGGCCACACATTTTGCAATGTTTTGCATATTCTATACATGTGAAGACTGGAGGAGTAACCAACATACAAAGGTCAGCCTCACCCAGAAGAAAAAGTGACACTGATGACTGAAGCCTCTAGAAGGCTTATCTGAACTTGCCTCTGTCCCCCTGTATCAACACAGGCTCCCTTGCTAGGACAGAGTTTAGCCTGTGTTTCATCTGCTGCTAAGGCTGTACTGGCAAGGCTTTTAAAGTTGTGTTATATAAAGGGCATCCTTTAAGAGACTGCTTATTCCCCTTGAAGAAATGATCTGCTTGCCACAAATCTTTTTAAGCCAGTGATACCACACAGTGTGGCTCTGCCAAGTAGGACACATGAAACTGAAGGGGATTTCCTTTCTCCTTTCCACAGTGGATACCCTTTCAAATGAAATGGGGTCATTCCAGAAAGTAGTCACAACTCATCTTTCTCTTCTTCTAAAATGTATTAATAATTCAATTTAAATTTTTACAGATAAGAATTCAGAGCAGCTAAATGTTGAAGTCCTTTTCTCCACGTATTAGCCTAAGTATCATCAGTTCACAGGATTTGCTCCACACTTTTATTTTCCATTTGAGGAGCCTGATGTGAGTCAGACAACCCAAGCTTTCTCCTTCCTTTGTTAGAAAATGTTTATGGACAGACAACTCTTTTTTCTCATGGCATATACAGCCAGCAGTAAACGTCATATAGAGTATCCATATAAGGACCTTTTTTTTTTTCCAATATAGAAATGTTTCAAGACTCACTGAGATGAGCGATCACTATCATCCATAACCCACAATTCCAGCATACACAGCTTTCCACACAGCTCTTCAGTGAAACCGAATACCGTCTGCTATTTTCAGTGACGCCATAAGTACATGGGGTTGTTTGCCATTTAATCCACTTTCCAGAAAGCCTTCCACAGAAGCAGTAGAGCTGGAAGAAAACCCCTTTGCAGTTCTTCATTCTACACCCTTGCAGAGTAGCATGTTTACTCATATCAAACCCAACTCAATCCTTACAGATCAGCATCTCCAATGACGGTGATGTCACCATCTTACTTGGTAGACTGTCCCCTCGTCCTGTGTTGTGGGCTTTGTTTTTTGAAAGTTATGCAGTCACAGTAACATGCATGCAAATACACATGTACAAGCCATTTCTGCCCTGCTGCAGTGAAAGCAGTGCCCTGAATACATGTTAGTGAAATATAAGAATAAATGCAGGTAACTGCATAAATTCAAGCTCCTGGAAAACAGCACTTTCAAAAATCTGTAAACTAGTCAGCTTTATTTTTTAATGGTGGATATTGTATGTATATACGAATACATGAATATTATATTGAATTATACGTGTCTGTGAATAACAAACACTTCCTACGTTAATGATGTTTTGAAAAGGCACTGGACAGTTCAGACACGTCCAGCTGACATCCAGGTTGCTCAGTCCTAGGAGCAGTAAGAATGGAGTAAGAAAACATTGCTTGAAAACTACAGCTGAACTCTGTCCACACAAGGCAAAACAGAAACAAGCCAGGTGTGGCTCAGTTGACACCTATGCTTCTGCACACTTTTTGGGGTATCTATCAATTCAGAAAGCAAACCCACCCTACCCTTCTAGGGCACATCCTTCAAAAGAATTCAAAGCACCCACAGAGGGTAATTTTAAATGCTGGCCAGCCAAGCTGCTCCATCCGTATTGTTTCCCAAACCTGGTGAAGCTCTGAGCTTATGCAGAGAAGCAAGCAGTAGCTGACTGAGGCATCTAAAAAGGGAGAAAAGCAATGTGCACATCGACTAACTTTCAGCACTCAGTTCAGTGCTTAGCAGAGCCATTGCCACCTCTTCCTTAAAGAAGGACAAGTTCCTCCGAGAGATCCAGCACAGGAATTATCCAGGTGCTTCAGCTCTCTCTTTCTAGGAGCAACTTTGTCCCTAATACTTTATGAGCCCAAAGGGACAAGCTCGCTCACTCCATTCCTGAAGACAGACAATATATGTTTTTCTCGTAACAACCCCAAGATACACAATCAATAGAAGGGCTTTGAAGTTAGGATTATACCAAATCAACCTTTATACTTTTTACAACATATATGTATTACAGACATGTATCTTTCGCTTTTCTTGCTTCTGGCTTCTTATCAGTAGGCACATACTTCCAGTTGTCTTTACCTCAGATCTACTGGTTTTAATTTTGAAAGATTATTTTTACTGCTCCCTTCTGCATTCTCTCCCAATTTGTCAGCTTTGCTTTCACAATATTTGTGGTTGCAAATGACCAGCATCACAATAATCCTCGCTTACCATTTCTTTCAAAAAAGAACAAAAAATAGTTCAGAGATCCGAATAAGTGAATGTACCGACACGTATCTGCCTGCACAACGCCCAGCTTCAGGAAAGCCACAGTCGTAACTAGCACATTGCCACAGCTATGTGGACCAACTGTTAGCAGATCAATTCCGTGTATGTCACAGCCTTTTGGGCAGCCTTCCAGTCTGAGAGCTTGAGAGGATCCATTTCAAAACAAACAAAGGGAAGATGTAGCGGTGAATTAAAGGCTTTGAAATAAAACCCATGCAGCAACTAATGGATCACAGGATTTGTGAGCTATTTTACCTCTAAACATTTGCCAGCAGTGGAACATACATATATGCTCGTACCTTGTGTACTGGGAGCTTGAAGACATAGCACAAGCAGTTAGACAAATGCAACAACTTCAGACAAGGTGATTCCAAACACAGGATAAATAAACAAATCCTACAGTTACATTCCATGTACAGCTGAAAAGCTATTGCTTGAAAACCCTTACATACCTGCTTGAATAACATGAAGAGAATTTGAAAGAAAAAGTATGCTTTTGTTGAAGATACAATGTTTCTAGTATCCAGACAGGGAAATATTCAAAAGGAAATACTATGGTGCATTAGCTGAAGCACATCTTGAGGATGTATCGACATATAAACCCGCGCTATCTAGGCCCCCATTTAGATGTCTATCCCTATTCACAAATCTGTGATAGCTGAACAACACAGAAGGAAAACAGAGCCTCATCAGTGCTCTCTCCCACCTTTGCAGGGTACCATGCAGACCAGATGTGCCTCTCCAGGAACCAGGGAGTGTTAGCAAAGCCAACAGCATAACTAGCAAATCAGCCAGCTAGAAAATCAAGGTAAATGGAGAATCTGTAGGGATGAGAGAGGCAGCTGGTGAATTACAGAGCTGCAGATGAGAGTTTGGGGGATATATTTAGGTTTTATTCTAGCTCTCTCTTCCTCCCCCTTCCTTCCAAAACCATTGGAAGCATCTGACTGCAGAATAAAACTTACAGTTCCTACTTAACTCCTTGCAATGCCAAACCTAGCACCCCAAGTGCTTCCCTTGGCTCTCACATACATGATGTGCACAGAGGAACCAAGGAAATGCCCATTTCTAACACCTTGGACAGACCAGGGTCTTGCACCAGCCTTTGGGTGCTTTGTTCTCACTGCACAGCTGTGCAGTTTTTGGGTCAGCTTCTAAGAGTTGCTCTGTCACATCACTTTGGGGAGCACAGGTGGCGTAAGCACTGCCAACAACATCAGGTGCATGCATGGGGCTGGAGACACCCACATGAACTGATCCCTCTTTAAGCACGAAGGTGGGGGAGAGGAAGACAGTGGCCACTTTCCAGAGAGCAGGGAAAAACAGACTGAGTCCATCGGTAGCAGTTCTGTGTAATGCGATGCCCTTTTTACACAACTGCTCTGGCCTCACCTTGGACATGCCTGAATCTAGCTTTGACCGTTGAGCTCTGCAGCACAGGGCAACGCGGAGCTGTAGCCGTGAGTAGGCCCTGACAGAACAAATAGGCTTGAAGAGCTCTCACAGAGCAGATCACTCACTGCCTTTCTTCACCCCTACATGTCTTCCTAGTAGATAATTTACATACTTAAGCAGTCCCACAACCACAGATGCTAGAGAAACAAAAACAAGTCTATGACAGAAACAGGTCCTTTTGGATCTGGAACTTGATGCAGAAAGAAAAAGAGGTGTCCTGGGTAATTCCATATTACTGTCAAAGAATACCTTCTGGAAGGAAGCCTGCACAAAGACCTGTTACCACACCACATTTGTACTAGGAACTGAGAACTGACACTTCAGATGCTGTGATCTAACACCGCACTGAGCTGGCTTTGACTCAGTCCTAGAATGGAGACCTCCAGGGAGCAACCAACAGCCTATTTGGAATAGGTCCCACACCAACAGGACTGAAGAAGTGCCAGCAAATGTATGAGCTTCTTCCAAAGTACTCTTAGTTCCTCCTGGACTAGTTATGACTAAGAGTATTGTGCAAAGACCTCGTCTAAGGCAGCAACAATGTTCAGCCACATCTTGATTCAAACTAACAGCCACAATGACTGTAAGCACTTTTGAGTGATCACACAGAGTATAACACACAGTTGCAGTCTTTGAACTGAAGACACATGCAGGGACTCACAAGATGGAGGTAGATGCCCTTGCTTGCATAGACTGGGTACATCTATGCCATGCAACACAGTGCTACTCAGGCACACCAATCTGGGCCTACAATGCTGCATTCCAGGAGCAGAAATCTCTGTAGCATGCTCCTCAGCATGGCTGATCTGCAAGTAACCTGTACAGACCTGGCCCAGAGGACTTTGGCAGTGCAGTCCCTAGCACTGATAGCAGTTCACAAAACACCAGCTGACTCCTTCAGTGTAATATACAAAGCCTCAAGAATGCCTGTCACCATGCAAGTAGCTCATAATAAACAAGATTTTCAGAGGTATGATGGAACTCCATGCTCCTGTATTATGTAGGTCTCAGATACTGATATACCAGGAGTAACCAACATCAGGAGCACCAGTATCTTGTCTCATTCAAGGTTTGTCCTACTCACAGTGGGGAGGCAAAAGCAGTAAGATTCACTAGGCTCAAATATCACTTAGGTATATGCAAATGGCTAAGCCACGCATGTGGTTACATTAATTGGGGCCCAAATTCAGACACCTCTGGGGACTCGTTAACATTTAACTTGTGTCAGAGCACAAATAGTGGCAGTGTTCCCTTTGTGACATCGAATTAGGCCCACTAATTAGACCCTATAACTACACAATCCCCGGGTGCCATTAGCACATTTCTATGGGCAGTTTATTCACAGCAAAGTTTCACTCGTTCTAATTGCTCAAGTTGTCTTTTTCAGCAATCTAACTGTTGCTTTTGGATAGAAACAGTAGTACAAACACAAGCAAATAAAATAAAACCTACACCAGCTTTAGCACAGGACTTGAAAAGTGATCCAAAGGTCACTGAAGTTAGTGAAACAACTACAATTGTCTTCCATGAGCTTTGGATCAGGCTGCTTAAGAACATATTTTTGCTGAAGTTTCAGCCTTTTCAAGAGTTCTGCTATTTTCAGGTTTTCAAGTGCTCTGCTATTTCATGTCCACTCTAATTTAACATAAATAGAAAGCAATTCTCCAGCCCCTTCTTGCATGAAACAGCTTGGTCCCATTAATTGGAATGGTTCTCACGAGCAAGTGCTCTTTTGTACACAGGCTACATACCAAAGTCAGCAGTGTCTAAACAACAGCCCAGGAGTAGGGAAGAAGTAAATTCTAGTAAGATCCAGTTAGACAACATCGGTGCCAGTATTTCATATTCCATTATCATCTGCATCTCTCTTTCTTCCACTTCTTTTCAAATTGCTTCCCTGTGTTTGATTTCTTGCAGGTTCCTGCAAGAATGAGGGAAGGAACCGTGACCCTGACTTTTCTCTATTACATTATGAAAAGTTTTACCATTCTAAGGTTCAATACTGTGAGATCTGCCTACTAAGATATCACAGTGGCAACACACACCCACATAACGAGGAGAAGGAACATTTCTCATATGTTCTTCTGGTTCAGCAGTACAGCAGCCTCAAAAAAACTGGCTCCACAGACAGAGATGCAATGTCACATTTAGCACAACTTTTGCCATCTGCAAAGTAGCTGCTCATTTCATGAGGACTGAATCTGGTCCGAAGATTGCAAATCTACAGTAGTTTAATTTACAAAAGACATGGCAAAGGCTAGCCCAGCTTGAAAACAGGCAAATAGAATAAGCATGATTGCACCTTTGCAAACACAGGAGAATTATTCCTCCCCACCCACCTCCCCCCAGAAAAGCATAATGTTTGTAAAAAGGCTGGGCCTATTAATCAGGTCTTAATCTCAGAAAAATTACATCACTCACTAGCATGCTAATGAATTCATCTCCCAAGGTTTTATGCTAAATGCACTTTCATGACCATGAATCTCTCCCACTTTGTATGCTGCAGATTTTTAAAAATCTCTTTGTAAAAACATGACATATACTTCAAAACTGAAAGACAGTGGGAGCAGTTTCCTTATTGAAAGAAAAGCACAAAGTCGAACAGCAGCCAAGGAGCTTTTAAAAGCCAAGATTTTATTCAAAATTGTTATTAAAATTCAGGGTGGTCCCTCTTAACCAAATTTCTGGCATTATAGCTTCATTTTAGTGTTCTCACAATACTCAACAGATCAACACAAATGCAGAAACAGCTACGCAAAGTCACACTGCTGTGTCAGGATCCCATCTCCGAAGAAGACTGCTGCCATCAGCTTTCAGAAAACAGTACATAGCTTCTAATGACTCTGCTTTATGCCAAGTGCATTTAGGAAATAATTCTAAATTATTTTGTAATTTAGAAGCATACTGGCCAATGACCCCTGAGAAGAGCACAACAAAGCAGAACTGCTAAAGCCACCACGGCTAAGGGTGGAGGCAGTATGTTTCCATCTGCAGTAGCTCCAGACCTCTCAGAAGCACAGGCAGCATCCAACATCATCACCGGAAGGATGGACCAGGCCACTTTTTCCACAGCAGCAAGAAACACAACCAGGAAAGGGGCAAAGAAACATCGCCATGGAAAGTCAGAGGGACTGAAAAGGCATGAAGGCAAAATGTGCTGCTGCAAACATCACCCATCTCCCTGCCTAGCAGCACCACTTTAGTTACTTGCATCTTTCTCTTAGCATCAGGCCTGGCCCTCCAGGAGCCCAGACTTAACACACAAGGCCATGGGGTATCCTCTGCTCTTGGCAACTCTCATGCCTATGCATAAATCTGAGCTGGGTTTTGCCACAAGCTGAAAGCCTCTCTCTTTCAGAGCTGAAATTTGGCACTCATTCATGAAGTTTAGTGTAAAGCTGACATACTCATGTAAAATCAGAGCTATATTTCACTGAAGTCAAACCAAGCCTAAGGTTGTTTGGATAAAACTTTTTAACATAAAGATTGTTTTGTTTTTTTTTTTCCTCACTTACCCTCTCACACTTTATCTTGTCCTTCAAGTAGTTATGATCAGCCCGTAGAATATTAGCCTGGCTTGTTTACCCAAGGTTGCTTCCAAGTTTCACATTAAGCAAGAGCAATGTTGCCGAGGACTTGAGCCAAACCTAGTGAAATCCATAAAAGAAAGCTGCATCAGTTTTAACGGGCTTTGCAACAGGCCTCAGATATTACAAAAGTAAAAGTGCTCCATGCCTACAATCACAGCATTGGCAGGAGCAGGACAACACATTGGCCAAACAGTAGGATGATGTAGGGACATAACCCAGGGTATGATTGGTAAATCTCAGCAGGAATTCCTAACTCCAGTAGTCAAAGCTGAGCTACTGCTCCAGTGCATAGCCTGTCAGCAGAGGAATTATCACTGTCATGACACTAGACCTATTATCTCAGTGAGATTTTAAAGAAAGAGTGGAGTAGTTTGCACGGAATGGGCTCACTCACTAGGCACAGAGCCTTTACTGTTTAGCCCAAAACTGTTGAGGAACAAATGTGTGTAATTTCCACAGTTCATTACTGGAGGAGGAAAAAAAAAAAGCCTTTCAAGTCTTTTCAAATCTATGATGAACTGAGTCTTGGTGATCATATCATAGGTTAGTAGAAGGGAAAGACCTTCTTAATCCTTCTTCCCCATGGTCCCTCTGAGGCATTAGAAGGTTTTCCTTCATTAGACAGAACGTGTCTACATGGGAGACCATCATGCCCAAGGCAGAAGGAAAGCTCCAAGCAGGTTTTTCAGCTTATTAGAGGAGAAAAACAGAAGGAAAGAAAGAAAGAAAAACATAGATTCACAAATTCTAAGTAGACTGAGCATCCCCTAAACTATGCTACATCCCAGATAAACCTGGGCATTTGTGTGCATGGCAAATGCAGACCCAGGTCACCTCTTGCTGTCAACAGGTGACTCAGGCACCTTCCCTTTCCTTGCAACAGGGCTGCATATGTGCAAAACAAGTCTCATGGTGTCTACATTTCAGTAAATGAGAAACTAGATTTTTCTGCCTTTAATAAGGGTTACCAAATTTCATCTACCCTTCTTCAGAAAAAGTTCTTGTTTCTTCATCTGCTGGGTAACATTGTCTAATGCTATCCATCCAGCATAGGTATGTGCACTCAAAGGTACCTAAACATCCTCCAATACACCACTGGGCAACGCTGCTACCATCTATTATTCTCTCTCTCAGCTCAGCAGGAGAACCGCGCCTGTGGTATTTTCCTCTTGCAGGGTTGTTTTTGTTGCACTTCTGGGTTTCTTGATGCATTCAAAATGCACATTAGGCCAAGTCCTGCACAGCATGACAACTGATTGAGTGATGTGAGTAACTGCAATTCTTTAAAGCGCCCTGGGATGTGTAGCACTCTGCATGCATAAATCACTCGTAAGAGCAACTGGAATAAAACCTGTGACTGCCAGTGCAAGATCCTGAAATGTATCTGAAGTGCTTGGGAAGGCTTTGCAGTGACACAGCTCTCCATGCACTGAAACGTACACACTGGAGCTCCATATGGCTGGTCATCCATTCTCCTTGATAGCTTTAAAATAGACCAAGATAAATTACATACTTCACATTTAATCTGTGCTGATGCAAAAAGAATCATTTTCTGGAATTCTTTTATTGCTGTGAAAGTATCACTCCAAATATTTATGTTCATTCTTTTTCTGTTTCAGAGCGTGGAATTCTCCTGCTGACATATTTATTTTTCCTAATACCACTAAATATATACTGAAAGCTGACTGAAATAGCCCAGCTCCTTAAAGAGATTAGATGCTAGAGGTGATGGGAAGTGTCTGAAGGAGGAATGCTCCTTCGGCTACCAAGGAGAGCTGAGTGGGTCAAAGAACCATGACTGTCATTTTCTTGCTTCATAATACCATTTTAAATGTAGCCCAGATGAAGAATGAGCCTTAAATATATGTCAATGAGAAATGAACAAGCAACGTATGTTAGTTAATTATGGAGGGGTGTCTACAGCAAAAAGCACATGACACTTTACCACAATTTGTAATCTTTCTGTCTTCCACCAGAGAAAAACGGTTCTGCTGTAGAGACACCATGCTTGCAACCACATTTGTTTCTCTTGATGTTCTGCTACCTTGCTACTCGCCTGCTAAGTGAGCCCACTGGTTCTGGCATGCCAGACCATGTCCTAAGGAAGTGTTACTACAAGGTAAGGTGAAGCAATGAAAATACTAGCTCCCATCCAAAACACTACAGCCCAACTCACCACTTGGTTGTGTCCTATGACTGCACAGCCCCCAAAAGGAAAGCACCACTTTAGAACAGGACTCATTTCTAAACAGCACTCAGATCCACGCACAACAGGAGGACAAGAACCTTATTTTTATCCCTTCCCAATTGCGGGAAGGCTCATATTTCAGCAGGCATAACTAGCGCAGAGATTTCAGAGCTGAAAAAGCCAGGGAAATGTCAGCAAGGAAGGCCCAAACAAGGCCCACCATCCAGCCAATAGGACACAGTCTGGACAAAACCAGCACCCTGCCAGTGAGCCACGCAGGGCTGCCCCAGGACAGAGGACAAGACACTGTCCAAACAAGCCCTGCGCAGGCTGGCACTCACCAAGGGCTGCAGCCCCACAGGACTAAACATGGCAGGCAAGGCAGGTAACAGGCTCCCTTGAGGGCACAGCAAAGGGCAAACCAGACCCAGGGCGTTCAGCCAGGGCCACAACATAACACTGTGAGGCCCTAACCAGGCCAGAGACAGGCTGGGCTGAGATAGGCTCCTCGGCCCATGGTGTGGGTGGGGGTCCAGGTGGAAGCCAATCAGGGCCATTAAGACCCATTAGTCAGTGCCTTCAGGGCCCCCCTCCGGTCTCTTCTGTTAACGCTAGTGACTGTGGTGGACCCCTGGGCCTGTCTGAGATGGGCTGTGCAGCAGTACTGCAGTTACACAGCCCTCTGGGCTGACCACCCTCGGAGGGTAGCAGCGCTGGTTCAAAGGGACTGCTCCTGCACTAGGAGACAGCTCTTGCTTTTTTCTCCACGGAAAAATGTCATCTCTCCCTGACATTTCAACCCCTGGAGGAGAGGGAAATGTGGACTGTAAAGGAAACATTGACTATACACTGCACATACTTCACTGGCCCCTTGGGAAAAGTAACTTTACCAGTTCACAGCATGTGGGATCAGCAGCTGGCTACAATCCGGTCCAGTTCAGATTCATCCCCGACTAACCACATGGTTTTTTATTTTTCACTTTTGTTAGCCAGCCTGTTAAATAGCACACCCTTTTGTTGGGTTACCTCTGCTCAGGGCCTTAATTAGAGAGACACCAGCAGATCGTGTGGATATCAATGGCCCAGACCCCAGCTGGGCTCAATTACACTTGTAGGTGACCTGCACCTCTGATGGTCAGTGCCCCACATTAGACATTGAAATTAGTACACTGCACTGCTTGCAGGAGTAATAGTTTAAAATCTTCTGATAGAAAGAGTATGATATAATGAACTCCAATTTTCTCATGCTACGAGTGACCCTCAAATAAAAGGAGCTCTGGCCTCCATGAATAAGTTCACTTTACATTTCACCTCCCTTGCACACAGACTAAATTTTTTCAATTTTAACACATTTTTCCTCCCATTAAATCATCCCCCCCCACCCCGAATGTGGCTATTCCTTGTCTACAACGGGAAAATCGATACGCTACATGGTCATTCTCCCTCTCTCAGCAACCTCCTCCCCCTTCCCCCGACGAAACAGAACAGCGGAGCTGCGGGAGCCGTGTCCAACAGCAGGAAAGCAAACCCACCACTGCTGGAGCAACGCTGCTCTCTAGTGGGCAATCCAACACATTTGCATGTTGGTGCCTTTGCAGCCTCAATTTTTTATTGTTATTACTGGGTCAGAATAGCATGCCTAGGCTGGAATAACCCCTTTTTTTTTAATATTTCCCAAGTGTTTATAAGGAAACTGAGTAGAGACCATTGGTACAAGCATATACCCATTATACAATCACCTTGAACCATTGTATGCTCAGCAGGAGAGATTAGATGGAGTGTTCGCCATGTAGAAATATTTACCCTTTCATATAGCTCTAATCTGCTGCTGGTTTGCCTCCCTTACACATACAGAGGAGATGGATGGTCTGACCCTCCTTTGCTGCTCCAAGGGCTTCATCTGCTTGTTCCTAGTCTACAACCCCACTTGTCTCCCATCACAAGCAGTACCAGTCTTTTGACTTCCTAGCAGGGTTCCTGCTCCAGCTGGACAGCCCTTGGTTTGCCTCCTCCAACGGTTCCTCCTGCCTATTCTTTTTCAACATTTTAGCTTGTAACTAGTGTTCTGAGGCAACAGAGGAGCACCCAGACCTTCCTCACTCTCCCGCCCTGAGCATCTGCAGTATTCTTCAAGTGGTTTAACTTCAGAGTTGCCCACATTACTTACTGTCAGTTAAGCAGTTACAGTCCGATCTCGTCTCTGAATAGGGTACTTCCCTTCCAGGAACCTCAGGCCTTTCATGATTTCTAAATGCCTGTGAAGTATTCAGTTTTCCCCTAATTGCTCATTTCAGGAGAGACCCTTAGAGGTTTGAACATTTCCCAGCAATTCCCTGGATGAGTTACAGTGCAGGCCAAGTCCAGGAGGAGTAAGATTTCTGTGTCTTCAGCCTAGACCCTCCCAACAAACTCCCAAGACTTGTGACTCGTTCTTATCCTCATCTGTTTTCACTGCATAAAAACCCTTCCAGTCCCTGTGCAGTGAGGGTTTTTGCAGCATGAAGCTTCCACTTCCCCCTGTCTGGTTCCCTTTCCCTCTCCAGAAAGCCATTCTTCCACTTTAATCACAGTCAAGCTGTCAGCCTGTAAATCCCCTACTCCTTACACCTGAAATGTGTCCACTGTAGAAACAGAGTCCAGGATTTTCCTGGCAAAGGTCAATGTCAAAGGAAGAAGTTGCAGAGCTTGCAAATATCCTGAGGTGACTGCTGCTGAAGTCAGTTTTTCCACAATGTCTGTCCCACATCCCTTCCCTGGCATCTGCACCTAAAACCCTAACACAGGTCTATAGTCCCCTTTTACAAACTCAGGCAGCCATGGTATGCCCCTGGTTTTCCCATTTTCCCTCACAGACCGTGAGCTCAGCCACATACCTTTGAACCTCCTGTGCTCTCTGGTGTTTCTTGGCAGTCTTTCTCCCTCCACATGCTCTCTGCATCTTCATGTGGTGCTTTTCCCGTACACCACAACACCTTTCTTACTGGGGCTTCTCTAGAGAGGAAATAAACTTTGTCTCTCCGATCTTCACTCTGTGCCACCTGCTGACCCCAGTTCTCTGGGTTTTGGGGAATGCCATGAGATCTTCCCCTTTAAAGTACCTCAGGAGAGGTGTGGCTGAGGCTGGTCACCATAGGTGACTTGACACCTACTGCTCAGCTGGTGTCTGGCACACCATGGTCAAATGCCGGAGTCTGATTGACCTAATAATGAACACACAGCATGGGAACATGCTGGGATCTCTCTCCTCTTTGCCACCTCTGTGAAATGGCTTCTCTGTATGTGACGCGGGGACTGAAGGCCCCAGAGAAACAACTGCAGCAGTGCCCCAAGAAAGCCCAGCCACACCACCTGGTGGCTGTTCAGCCCGTAAGGTGGGCATGGTTGGTATTAACTCTGGCGAATGAAAAGCAACCCACTGTGGGCCAAAAAAGTGTTGTCCACAACATGCGAAGCAACTGGTCAGCTTGTGCAGTTCGCTGCATGTCCGCTCCACCCCTGGCTGAGCTACGAACATGGTGGGAGAATTCGCGAGAGGATCCATACTGTTGTGTTTGGGCAGGGAATGAAAGACAAAATCTAATTTCCAAGCTATTACTGGAAACAGTCACAGGTTCTGAAGCTTTTAAAGAGAAAAAAGGAGGAAAAAAAAAAGCACAAAGGTTGTTTTGCTAACATGAGCAGTGTTTCTCAGCATTTGTAGTGAAGTTAAGCTGCTGACTGTTTCTGCATCTAGCAAAGAGTAATTTCCACTGAAGAAGTGCAGAGAACAGCATTTCAACAAACAGCAATTCATGACCATCACTGTAACACTTGCTTTTCTGCTCATGTCCAAAGTCCCCCTCCTTCACTTTCCTTTTTCAGTACACAGAAGTTATACATCCTTGTTCTCCAGCTGATGAACCGCATCTTGGGCTTCATTTCTCAGGCACATCCATGGACATATGGAGGAGGCAGAGAGCAAAGAGGGAGGTTTAGCCCCTTGCTAAAGCCACTTTCAGCAGCAGACATGTTCCAGATCAGGCAACCCAGCCCCACTAGTGATTGCAAGAGCATCAGGAACATGCATTGCTACAAACTCTTGGCTTTCATTGGAGGAGGAGAGCTGGGATGTTAAGGCCCTCTGCGTGGGCATTCAAATTTGAAAACTATTTTTGAAGGTTTTGGGCCAAGTGATTTAGCCAAGACTAACAAGCCTGTGGCACAGTTAAGACTGGAGTTTCTGATTCCCAATCCCTCATGTCTATTTTTAGTTCTAAAATCAGATAAACAATAAAAATCAAAAGCAACCAGACAAACAGAGAACCTGCTGAAAACCAGCAGTTGTGTACTTCTGGCTTTCTTCCACAAGTAGCTAAGCTTTAAGTAACAATAACAAAACAACAACACAGACACTGAGAGAACAGATCAGTGATTAGCGGTTTTCACAGGCTCCTCATTTGGCTTGTTAGGAAAACTACATTTTTGCATCATGCTCCCAAGAGGTTGCTGTCCATCCAAAGGCAGGAGCAGTGTTTCTTTCCAGATGCCTCTTAATCCCTTGATGCACCTCTGCTACTTTTTGAGAAGCAGTAAGTGTATCACCCTGATTTTTCTTTTTAAGGTTATTTTAACCCATTCAGCAGCACAATGAAAACTTTTGAGTTCCCAGTAAATTACAGCAAAGGCTAAGCAGAATAATTTGAGCTCCAGGCTTGACATTTTTATTCTGAACTTCAGACAGCAACTGATAATCCCAATGCCCTCTGTAATAAGACCACCTTTGGCTGACCAAGAACCAGCTTTCAGTAGTTCAAAGATAAGTGCTTACTTTGGAAGAGACAGGAATTCACATTTTTATTGTCTAACTTATGCAGGCTTTAAAGAAAGCATATTCTTGGGCTACAAATTGGTCCAAAGCTATGATAAAACAATGATACAAGGAGTAAACAAAAATTTGCAAAATTTTGAGGGACAATATACCTATTTAGGTTAGTCTACTTTACAATGTACACTGTGGGGAAAAAAAAAAAAAAAAAAAAAAAGGAATTTTCCCACATTTTTTAAAACGTATAATGATGCAGATGTATCAGGAAGCTTAATTTTGGCATTCTTTAATGTTTTTTATGTTTGTTGAGGGGGGTGAGCATGAGAGAGTGAACCTTTTGATCTTATTCATAGTTTAGAAATGCCCAGAGTGCACTGGAGGTCATAAAAACACACCAGGATGCAAACATTTATTTTAAGCTATCTTGTTTTTAAGACTTCACAGAGCACCCAGAAATGGCTGGTTGCCTTTTTAATTGCAGAGTCACAGTAGCATCTGTAGAGAGGATAGAACAGGGCTATAACGAATCACCTGGACACTGGAGAGCAGCATGGTTTTCATTATGTGAAAACAAAACAAAACAAAACAAACAAACAAAAAAACTCAGAGACCTATTTTTATGGCTTGGATGACAACCTGAAGTAGCCCAGAGTCAATGTTTTTATAGACTGTATTATCTTTCAGACTTGACCTAGAAGCTTCATAAGAAGCAAAGTTACTTGAAATAATTTGATTTATAAACCATAACTTTGCCACAAGCAGTGGCAAAGAGACAAGCTGTACTGTAGACACTGTCATCAGTAAATATTTTGCAAAATGAGATAACTTGTCATTTTAATACCAGCATCTAGGTCCATATATTAAAACTAAATCCCAAAATGAAAAATAAAAAAACACAAGCTGTAGAAGTGATTAATTAATTACAGCAATTTCCTGGAAATAAGAATAATACACACAGGCTAACTCTTCTCAAATTCTGAAACAAGTGTTTTGGAACAGGTAAACTTTCAGCTGCTAAAATTATGTATATGGATTCTATAAAATCAAAACTTTTATACGTTTGTATCTTCTAAGGAGAAATCAATTGAATGTTACAGAAATGAGAACAGCAGAGGTGTAGCAAGGCTCCTTAGAAAGGATTCCTCATGCATTTTTAGGACTTTTAAACAAGGCTGTGGTATTCTCTCTCTTCGGAATACATTTTTCTGTAAAGTTCTGCCAGAGGGTTCAGACTCCGGGCAATCAGCATTTCCATCCAGGTCTCTAGGATTCTTTCCCATGAAGACATTTGAAGAAAATGATCCCCAGCAATACCAAGAAATGCGCTGTCTTTGAACAAAGCTGTTTCTCGAGGCCAGGCACGGTTTGCTGACCTACTTTGGTCAAGGATTTCTTCTGACATCCCAAGCTACAGCCCGCCCCCTGTGACACTGCCAGGAGAGCTCGAAGCACAGCTGCCGATAGGACAGTGATTAATTTGATTGTCACCAGCACGGCTCTGCACAGAAGGCTTGCTCAGGAGGCACATAAAAGGAAACTCAGTGCAGTCACTTGGATTTTGCTGCTAAGAGAGTGAGGGAAGCAGAAAAACAAATCCCAGCACTATTTAAGACTTCAGCCAGCCGACAAGGCCAGCCCCTCCAGCACAGCAGGGCTCTTTGCACTGATCTTCTGTCGCTGGGTGGGTATGGCATGGAACAACCAGCCTGGGGGGGCTCACTGATAATACATGGTTGGTCCTTCAGTGCTAGTGAAGCCATCATACCGCATCCAGAGCGCAAAGCAGACGTTAGGATCACCAGAAGGAGTATGTCATGGGGGTGTCCTTCTGCCCCAGCAGTCTACCAACTGGTTCTTTCAAACTGCTTCGACTGCTACTGGTAGACGCCACAAAGATGCACTGCAGAGCCATGTGACAAAACCAGCACGATGGAAACTGTGAGTTTGCCGACTGTGATGATCTGCACTCTGTGCACATCAGTCACACCCCATGATCTAGGCAAAAAAATCTCTGTGGGTCAAAGGGTCAGTGACCGTCAACTGGAAGTAATTTCCCTTACGAGCTGCGGAGGTCTGCAGGTGAAATTATCACAAGACCGCAGCTACTTGGTGGCAACTGCAATGACAGTAGTACAAGGGAGACCGCTATAATTTGTAATATCTAACACGGGCATGTATCATACTTAATCACAGGGCCTGGTTCCCTGTTATCTCGCACTTTTTGTCATCATCGCAAGCCTCTGCAAAGAGACTGTACAATGTTGTGAAGCTGTCTTCTCATTTAATTTCCTGCTAATGTTTACTCTCGTTTTGTACATCACTGCTCAAACTGTGATGTGATGGAAATACTTTCCCATCATGTTGTGCATTCCAACTTTGTAGCAAAAAGCTGCTTGTCCAAAGACGTATCTGAAGGAGGTATCGTGCTGGGGGTCAGATGAGGTTTCAGGACACTATACTGGTTAATGGAAGATCCTAAAACCATGCCAGTCCAAATCCCTAAATGATACAGTCACGTGCAGTAAAAGCTCATCCTGGAGAGCAACCAGACATTATCTATGTTTTGACTAAAGCTGAAAAAAAACCCCAGCTGAGTAGCACTCAGGATGCAATGTTCTATAGTGCACCTCCTTGCTATGCTCACCTGAGCAAAAGTGTGAAGCCTGCCCTTTGAGTAAAACCTGGTCTTTGGCAGAGTTTTATGCCAGAGCCTGTGTGCAAGATGAAAATGAGAAATAGTGCAAGAGGTTCAGGGAATTACTACAAATTACAAAATTTTATAGCAAATAAAGAATAAATACTTTTGCCATGGGATTATTTCAGCCGATGTGNAGAAGGAATAAGATAATGTTTTAGTAACTTTAATACCTTAAAGGACACATAATTAGACAAGTCCAATACAGTCTAATTGAAATGTAAAAACATGTATGTTTCTATGATAGAGCTAGGTATTTTCTGTACCTCTGTATGAGAACTGCCTGCAGTTGTGAAGAAGAGGTTGCTTGTTTACCTTACTGGTTCAGAGGAGAAATTGGCTTCCTCCTGAAATTTGAAGGTAAAAATATAATGTTGCTCTTTGTAAATTATTATCCAAAATTATTTTCCAGTTACAGTTTTCAGGGTTCTTTTCACTGGAAATCTTGGGTTTCTCACAAAGCAATTGTTATGAAAGCAATGATGTTTTGAACAAAAGCTTTAACAGCACTCAGTAGGCTCTCCAACTATTATTCATTCTATTAGATGAAATTTGGAATTTATAGAAACTCCATCTCCTCTGGCTGTCACAGTTTCCTTACTACAAATTAATTTCCTGCCAAAAATGGTTTGCTTTTCTCTGATGATCCAAAGCAGTTTCTTTGATAGAACAGTAGAATAATTTAATCATCTATTTATTAAACTAACCCACAATTTGGAAGAGGAAAAAGAAGCAAGCAACTGGTTTCTTGCGAGTCTTCAAAGATTAAGTACATTGTTATAATAAACAGATGCCTGGAGTTTGCTCAAGTTGATAGCATTTAAACATTAAGATCTAATTAAATCTTCTAATTTTTTAGAAAAACTTTTGGCTGATTTCCCAAAATCATGTAAGGCTCCTATGGAAAACCAGGTAGTGGAATTGCTTCCAAGTTTTTTCCTTACAGCAGTATCATTTTGGGAATACAAAACTAGCTGGGGGAAAATAGTCACAGCTCAAAGTTACAGTCAGTGTCCAGAAATACATAATCGTAAATACATTAGATTCAAGCTGAATGGTGTGCGTTACCTCCCTGATTTTATTTTTTTGTGAATGTGGCGTTATGTTTGTGTTCTGACAAGCAGAACTTGGTGGTGATGCAACATGGACCCTCTCCAAAGTCTGAATACATCTTTAACTCCACTAAACAGTCTTACATTTTCCTACAGTCTGGTCTCCCCCACAAAACAGTTATTGAAAATGACCTGCCTCCAATTAACATGTCACTCTGAATCATAGCTTCACAGTAAGAACCCCGTGAGCTCAGCTTTTCTAGAGCTGAAGCCATCCTGCAGACAACACTGAGATTTGTCAATCATAAAACACGGGCAATGACAGCTAAGGGTGGAATTTAGATTTTCACATCACTGCCCTCTCCTTCAATATCAGAATCAAAGACCAAAAACAGAACTCTGTAAGTGGGCTGCTAATTCCCACGATGCTGATAAGGGTGCTGTGATCCAAACTTACTGCTTGCACAGTGATCCATTAGTTATATGAGCAGTGCAAAATACGTGCCATAACTAAACCAAGGCTTTGTTTCTGACTCTGCTTTGTTTTTCAGATTAAGCTCTTGTTTCTTTCTGTATGGTCTATAATCTAACTTTGTACTATGTCTGTTAATGATTTTTATATCTTGTGTATATTCTCAGTCTACTAAGTTATTTT